>VZRQ01004341.1:174873-225188 GCA_013397975.1 Machaerirhynchus nigripectus
GTCCCAAACAAACCACCACCACTCCAATACCCCCACACACGCACAATAATTTTACTTCCAGCCATGTTACCCTTCTGCTGAGATCCTGTTTTTTGAAAGACAAATTTTTAGCTAATCATAAGGCAATAGTTATGAACCTATCACTCTTCCCCCACATGAAAAATCCTTGAGGAAGACTAGAGCATATTTGCAATATACTGTGCCTCTCTTTGGGAGTCAAATGCTTCTCAGAGGTAACTTAATCACCAATCGTCCATAAACTTGGTGTCAAGCATTGCCACTCAATTTAATTTAGTTGCTTACAAAGACTGCCTTCCTGGGGATATCAATATGCAAGATTGGAAACAGTTGGTGAAACCAGAGGAAGAAAACAGACAGAATGAGAGTACATTAAGGTGTTTAACTTGCTTATGAAGTAGACTCATTGTAACCACACAGGGAAGGCACAAACCCCAAATGTGGAAGCAGACCTAAAAGGGAAAACAGCTAATACAGGAAAAGGAGGTATGCATTTAATGCCTCAGCAGCTTGACCTTTACAGTAGAATAAGCACAAAGCACAATATCTTGCCTAAGGGAAGAAATAATGTGAGCTCTAAGCACAACCCAATACTCTGACCAGAAGCCCGATGACTCTTATATGCTAGAAGGCTGAAAAGGCCATTACATGTTAACCAAAAAGTCACCGAAATGTTTACATTTGACCTTGCCCTTGGGCTTACTTGCAGCTACAGAGCCTGAATATTTATTTCTCTGTATTCTGTAGTCTAGAAAAAAACCCAAAAACAAACAAAACCCTTTGCTTCCATCAGTCTTATAACTGGCTGCAACATTTCCCAGAAAGATTGCACTATGGGCTGCTGGCTCCACACATCCCTGAGAGTGACAGCTGCATGAACAACTCAGAGAGAAGCAGTCATCCAAACTGAGTGCCCTGGTCAGGGAATTTGCAACTCACCAGCTCTGTGGATTTCAGTAATACATTTATATCGTAGGACAGAGGCAGGGAAAGGATTCAGGAGCACAGGTTTTTAATAATTTCTTCTCTCCCAAGGCAGAATTATTAGAGACTTAGAGCAGGGGCAGCTCCAGCTAGTGCTTCTTGCACATCTGTAAAGGGGGTTCTGTGTTCCTCCGTGAAGACTAAATTAATGCCGGCGTGCCGAATCCGCAGCAGCTCTTATTGAAAAGCTTCAAGGAAGCAGTCCTAAACTTCAAGGGCAGAGAGATCATCAGTAGCACCTAGAGAAGCTCAGTCAGTCATTTCAACTCCCCCTTCCCAGTTGCAATATGGTGCAAAACGTGTATTGTGCTTCTTACCAGTGAAGGAAGAAGAATTTTCTGTTCTGCCACACAACTGGGCACAGCAGCAGCAGTTTGTCATCAAGTCAACGGGACAGGAACGCTGAGTTGCACTCATGGAGCCTGGCACAGGACCAGGGAGGGCCTGCTGTGCAAAGGGCACACGGCAACAGAAAGGGTATGGAGAAGCTAGGAAAAGCTGAGGCATGATACTAAAAACGTGTAACCTGCCACCTGCATTCTTGGGGATAGGACTCAGGCTGGTGGGTGGCGACTGTTCTGCTCTCTTCTCAGCAACTGAGAAGAGTTGAAATTTTCAGTACAAAAAATGTCTGGGAGATGTCTTACTCAGTTCCAAGAGGTGAAGAGATTGAGCTGACACCTGGGGAGAGCACGTTCAGGTCTTCACAGCCTTCTTGAGCTACAGGAAGCAGTCCACCAAAGGTCTAGTTTTCAGTGGTGCAACTGGACACTCAACTGAGTTTTCAAAATTATCAAGGCTCTTTTATCTAAAAATCAGATGCTGAGCCTCAGGTATCTGCTTAGGCTCCCTCTAAGGTCAAAGAAGAAACAAGACAGGGGCATCTCCCATCCTCAGATTGTTGCTACACACATATTATGGCCAATCAGCACAATTTTCAAGGCACCAAACTGATTTGCAACCCTCAGTGTCAGGAGAAGGCACATCCCACATCTTACAAGGTGCTTCAGAAAACAGCTCTCAAAGTAACAATTTTTGTCCTAGCTGGAGTCTGGCCAGCTTGATGTCCTCCATATGGCAGGAAGTCCAAGGGCAAAGCGTCCTCTCCCAGGTAGCTGGTGAATTAATTGCTCTACGGAGAGAAAGTAGCATTTATTTTCTGAAGGATCCGGGGCTTTCATTCCATTCCCATAATCCCAGCATTCATACAATCACAGAACTTTGCACAAAAGTGACAACAGTGGTTTAAACACAGGTCAGTCACCTGAATGCTTTGCCTGCCACCAATCACTGCTCTTTGTTTCATCGAAGAAAGAAGACATCTTTACAATGAGACTTCTGGAATAAGTAGAAAAGTCTCACAATAATATTTTTTATTAACAGTTTCAAGATGTGATAGGAGTAAAATTTCTTCAGCATTGAAGGTGCAGAATACTCCATCCAGGAGTGGGCTGAATGGCAGGAAATACATGATGAGATAAGTCTGAGGATATTTAAAGTTAGAAGGTGTCTAATTATCACAATTATCAAGTTGGAGACAGCAGGATGGGAATGGGCAACTCAGCTTAACTGGACACCATCTGTTACCATTCATATCCTGTGAGTCAAAAACGTCTACCTGATCTGCCAGGGTATTGCTAAGCTAATGCACATCTGGCTCTTGAATAGCTCTTGAATATTTGAAAATAACTATTTCTCATATTATCAGCTATTGATTGCTCCTTTCCAGAAAGTCGTTTGGTATCTCAAGGCAGACATCTGCTGAATTAATATTTTAACTTGCTTAAATGCAATTATAGTCTCTTTACACAGGGGAAAGGCACTTTTCCAGCCCTGTATACTGAGCTCATGAAAGCCAGCTATGCACAAGATTACAACAGTGTTCACTCAGTCACGGTGTCCTCCTCCTCTTTATCTGTTTGAACTGAAACCATACCCTCTAAGCCAAAAGTACTGCTGTTGCTTTGAAAGACTCAAAATATCCATTCCATGAACCCTAATATTCATGGTTAACAGATAACTTCAGCTGTCTTTCAAAATCATTTTAGTAAATAATTCAGAGAGATACAATTAAAAACTGAAACACACAAAGCAAGCCCCTGTTAAAGGATTAGAAGCTATCAAACATGCAAAATCAAAGAAGAAATAGTAAGATTTAGGTCTCTCTCCTGCTACTCAGGATAGTGTGTTTGGCAACAGAAATTGCCCTGTCCTTCAAGAAGAATTCTTGTTCTTCTATCAGAAGCAGAATAGAATAAAATATCATGACAGCCCCTTTACTTTTCTAGGAACATTAATTTGAGGTCTGGCCTTGGTTTAGGACTATCCTTGGTTGTATCCCTGCATCAAGTTTATGTTTACCTGAATGTTCTTAGAACTCCACTGATTTTTTTCTTTTCTTCCATGTGATGCTCTATGACCATGAACAGAGTCCATTGATATTTAAAGATCGTTCTTCCTCCTCCTCATTTATTACTTGCTTTGTGAAAAAAAATACATTATTTGCTCTGTGAAGTAATGAATCCTTCACATTCCTGTAAAATAAGAGCTACAGCAGTACTTCTGAGTGTTCCCTAAATTTCACTACCAGAACCCATCTTTTATTCCTCTTCACATTAATCACCCAGCTGATGACCAAACACACACTGAGGAACAAACAAGAGATATGCACCACTTCCCTGCAAGCTGCCTGCAGCTTGGATCAGCCCTCAATGTTAGCTCACAAGTAACTTCTGACAAAAGAAATTTAAAACCTGCTGCCACATTTAGCCCTACAAGTGGTGCAAACACTCTCTGCTACCCTTAGTTTCACCACAGCTATCAAAGCAGTGTTGGGAGACCTTCATTTATCACTCACTACCCCAAACTATTCAAACTGTCACAGGACCCTCACAATCTACACAGATGTCTCTCTCAAAACCCCTGCCTCTCCTTCAGCAAGCCTTCTAAAGGGTACTCTGTGTTTCTTCTGTGACTTGGTTTGGGCTCTGGTGGGATCAGCTCTGTGTGGGCACCATCAGTCCCCTCCCAAAGCAGCCCTTGCTCGTGCTGCAGCACAAAGAGCCCAGTGGCTGCTAAACAAGGAAACACAAACATCTTAGCAGTGCTTTTATTTAATTGGCTCAGAATAGCGTAAACAGTCTGTGGGAACATATTTCAGGGTATAGTTCGCAGAGCCTTCAGGCAAACTATAGCCAACAAGGGAGGAGCACAGCCCAGTATCTTTGAGCTGAGGGGGATGAAGCACCAGGCTAGGACATCAGATGCCCATTTTGCATTTCAGCCCTATCCTCCACGAGAGAGCGTGTGGGGAATAACCTTTGCCCACTGCTAACCCATGCTGCTTGCGGCTACCAAAGCAACTGCTTTTGTGCATCTCTGCTCTGTCCCCACATCAAACAGGGGTTGTTTGGCAACAGAGAGGAAGAAGGGGCAGATTGCTGCCTCAGCACAGTGAAGGGCAATTATCATACCCAAGGGAGCAGAATGATACATAATCCATTTTCCTCCAGTATTTGGGGGCAAAGGAATCAGGAACAACGAATGAGCAAAAATACCATCCACATTAATGCACATCTCAAAGTTATCTGAAAGCTGCACTTGCATCTACAGAGGATAAACTAGACCCGCAATCTCTTCTAAGAGAGCAAGTCCCTGGGGAGCTTTTTCTTTGTACTCTAAGTAGGCATCCATGGGGGGGAACCACTCTTTCATGCCAAAATGTTTTTGTAGTATTATTTTGCAAAAGTATTGCCAGAATTACGTTATTATTGCTCCCAAATTCTTCCTTTTCTCTCCTGAAATATTCCTCTGGGCAAGCTGTGGCTTACTTTGGACTTTTACAGAAGACATTCAGAGGCAGAGGAGATAAAAATCCAGTTAACTTAACAGGCAGTAAAGTGTAGCACTGAAAAACAAGCCTTAAGGAATGCAATAGTTAAGCCAGCAGAAAACAGCACTGTTTTCTGTAGCAATTTAGGACCTTCATAAAAGTCAAGGGAGTCTAATAACGTGCAGCAATGGAGAGGGATGTAAAAGCAAAACATCTCTAAGCCCTACAAACAGCCTCATCTAGCTCTGTGTTTGTAGGTAGGGTCTGCCTCCCAGGGAAGCCAATCCCCAACTTCAGCCACATGCACACACCTGCTAGGCAGGCACCCAGCACTGTTTGCTACAGTGGGATGAGCAGTGCCACCACCTTCCTGGCCCCACTCCTGCTGCACGGACCCAAGCAGTGGAGGGGGAAAGACATGGCTGCACAGCCAGCAGAGCAGCTGAGGAACGTAGACCAGGAACTCGTTGTCCATCAAGCAGTGAGCCTGTGACATCTGCCATGTCGTGGGTAATCAGAGTTGTATCCAAACCTGGCTTCAGTTTATCCACTTGAGCAGAAAAAAGAAGGTAAGTTCACTGGTGAAAACATTTTGTAAATCCTTCAGCCTCATTGGTGCAAGACATCATGGTGCAAATGGGGATGATGTGGACATGCTGAGATACTTTGAAAGGACAGTACTGGTAGGCATAGCAATGACATGGACTCCAACAAGCCCACCCAGACACTCTTTATCATAAGTGAAGCCCATACTTCTAGGTAAAAGCTAACTTGAACATAGATATATATGATGTGCAATCCAATACCTGTACCTCAATGTAAACCAAACAGCAGAAGACCCCCATTTAGCTCCTGGTCTGTCACTGACAAGTTGAGTGTCCTTGAAAAAGTCACACCACTTCCCTAGCCCTGTTTAAACTGCAGAGCAGGGACAGGAAAAGCAGTCTGCTGTAATAGGACCTTGATCTTGACTGGGATTTCTGATGGCTCAATAATCCCAATAATAAACATTTCAGAGACAGAATTACCTAGAGTCATCCTCAGGCACTTTACACATTGCATATGTATTTATTCTAATTTAGGCACCTACATGTTAACTGTAGGTGAAGGCATCACCTTGTGCTTTTATTACCCAAAGTCCAAAGAAACCACACATCCTAAAGGCCACCTCATTGGATGAAAGAAGCTGAAATACAGAAGCTGGTAGAATGCCTTTAGCTATAAATCTGCATGGTAAAAACTGGTCTCTCTTTCCTCCAGTCCATTCAAATTGGCTTTTATCTACATACTGAGGAACCCTGCTCCATGCACAGTCTGAGGTAAAACATCCATGGTCGGCACTTGGAGCCTCCAGGGGCATTGATAACTGAAATAATTGGCATCTTACCACCAGAGACTCGGAAAAGTCACCTTCCAACTACAATGGGTTGCTTCTGACAAAAGTCAACCGAGGCGCGTAATGTCGTTGTTGCTCATTAGCTTTCCATTAATGATAAAATTTCTGATTTCAATATTTAATACACCTCAGAGATCACAGTGCATAATTTAATGTGCAAGCAGATAAATTGCTGATCAAGGTACATGTTTCGCATTAAGGCAAATTGTTGCACACTTTGCTGATTAATGCGCACACACACACACACACACACGAGAAAACTGTCTCTCTCTTCTGCCAGCAAAGCATTGTCCTCTCTGGAGTTCAGTAGACAGCTGAACTCTCTGTATCTCATTCCTTTTACATGCAGTATAAAAGCTCTGTCATCTATACTTGAGCTGTTTTCCATCCTTTCCTTGCACATACACTGTTTCAGGACAGCCCTGGCCATGGTAAAGTAGCCCATGTTGAGGTTGCTGTGTCACATGCCTCCCAGTATTCTCTCAGCAGTTTATGGGTCTATACCCGAACCCACTCCTTGCCTGGAATTTTAGGCATGGAGAGCAGCAATTTGAACAGGAACTACGCTTTGGGGATTTCTACACTTTCATAGTCAAGACTAAAGGCACTTGGGTAAATGGTAGATACAAATTGCTTTCAAACTGGTATATTCAAGACTTTGTGGAAATGTACATGAACATCACTGTAGAGTTTGACCACGACAGAATTCCAGGTAAAAAACAGAGACAGCAATTCAAACCCCTTACTTTGCTCCAGGGAGCAGCAAAACCCAGGTAGCAAATCTCGCAATAATTCAAAAACTAGAAGGGTAATTTTTCACTTTCCTGCTCTATTAATTCACATGCTTTATTTTTAGGGTGAGGAAAGAGCTTAGTCAATGGACAAGTGCTCCTAACCACTCAGTGAAATGCAGGGGAAGGAAGCAGGCTGGGGCAGCTACTCCTGAGTTATAGCCCAGTAGCATTTCAATAGATCTCACTACTATTATCTAGGCTATATAACTTACAACTGCTGCTGATCGGGGTGATAAACATCCAAAACAATTTTATTTACACTGTAAAACTTGGATAAAATATCAGCAAGCTCTGGAAGTCCAAATAAAAGGCTAGGTTATTCCTGGAGATAGCATCCCTCGCTCTGAAAACAAGGATCAGACATCACGAGGTTTATGCTGAAACCATTCTGCAACATTTTGCCTGATCACTGCCCATTAACATGCAGCTAAGCCCCTGTGAAGCACTTAGCAAATTTTCCCCCCAAGTATGAATTTGTCAAGATTTCTCAAGCCCTCTGTATGCCTGAGATCCCAGAAGGTACCAGCACCTTGAAGAGGTTTTTATATTTCCTCTCTATCTTCAAGCTCAGTCAAATTAATAGAAATATATTGGCTCAGCCAATCACACTGGCAGAAATTGAGCTTGCTATTAAAGATTTTAAGCAGAAGCAGCCCCTGGGCTAGCAGAGCTCCCAGTGGAACACTGCTCCAAGTTTTAGCAAAAGCCAAACTTTTTGTAAATGTTTCACAAACTTTTTTTTTTCACCCTTTCACTGCCAGTTCCCCCCCAAATGCTCTCTGTGGGCAGCAATACTCCTTACCTTTTTTCTGTGTGAAAAGTGACTCATCTCACAGAATCACAGATAAATTGTCCCTTTTCCTTCTTTCTGTTAAGGTATTTGGGAAACTTTTCTCTCCTGAGGACAGCTATAACAATGTTCTTCACACATGATTTCATGTGACTATTAATCATGACAGGCTTTGTCCTTTTATTATCACAGCAGTTAAACTTACTCTCTTTTCAAAGCCAAAGAAAGGTGATCTGTGTTCAGGAAAAGAGAGGAGACCCTGTCCACTCAGCAAGTGTAAGAATAAACGAAGGAGGAGGAATCCAATTCCAAAACCCACAGACAGGTTTTCAAAAGCTCACTAGCCAGGATATTTCTTTTGTTTGCCATCTAATTTTGGGTCAGATTGGGGGAAGAGATCTGTTGTTCTTTGCTTCATCTGCTGAATTTAAAATGTTGACGGTGCTGGAAGCTGGGCCCAGGCTCCCCCACACCCTGCCAGCAGAGCATCCTACCCACCATATTACAAAGTCAGGTCTTTGTGTGTGGCCCTCCCCTTCCCTTCCCTCTCCTCTCCCCCCACCTCCCAGCGACTCCTGAGGATTTTGCTGTGCCATGGCATCTCTGTGACACCAGACAGAGTATGTTCCTGCTCTGCCTGGTTATTCCTGGGAGGGGAGAATCCTCCCTGTCTTGCTCTGACTGCTCAGGGTCAGGAGTTTCTCCCTCACCAGTCACGCATTAACACAAAAGTGTTTTTTTCTAAAGAGTACAGGCAATGCTCCTATACCAGGGGATCTTCCCATACACCTCAACACTCATTTGTTTGTGTAGGCCATGCACCCAGATTCAGCTGCCACAGAAGGAAATGTGCCTGGGATAGCACATGCCTTGCAACCTAGGGTGGAAGAGACAGGGAGGCACAAACCTACAGGTGAAGGCAGAGCTTGCTAGAGCACTCCAGGCACACACACGTTTCTGTCCTGCAAAAATAGCAAGACTAGAAAGTCCGTAGATCCCAACTCTTGCCTGAGTTTCCTGCACTCAGCCATTATAGCTGCAGAGGCAACAATCCTCACCTGCTTCAGGAGGGGTGAAGGGGTTCTGATAAGCTCAGCTACACTTCAGAGCAGTGCATCTCCTGCCAGTCCTTCCTGGTTATCAGTAATGTATCACAAAGATAATTTCCTGATGGAGGCACCTGCATTAAGAGCTTCAGCTCCCTCTACCCTCTGCAGATTG
The DNA here is from genome assembly GCA_013397975.1 of Machaerirhynchus nigripectus. NCBI lineage: Eukaryota > Metazoa > Chordata > Aves > Passeriformes > Dicruridae > Machaerirhynchus > Machaerirhynchus nigripectus. The sequence continues at coordinate 183,909 of VZRQ01004341.1, forward strand.
AGGGTTGCTCCAGCCCAGTAAATCCCACGGATAGGTGTGCTACCTTCTTCCCACACCTTGCACAACTAAAAGAACCTCTCTCATTTATTACTAGCGACTCTATGTCCCTCCTACTAGGATGGTAGAGTCAGAAAAGTAACTGTCCCACTACAGCTATCAAGTTCTCAAAGCCAAAGTCCAGATCCATCCAAATATTCAGGCATCTACCTTCCACTCAGTCAGCAACACACTACAATTCCTATAGGAGATGGAGGGCACTGAAGCACAACGGTGTAACCATCCATCACTCTGAGCCATCCCTCCCTCCAGCTGCGCCAGCTTAAGTTCAGTGTTTTGCAGGTGTCTGTACAGCAGCATTCTTCCAACTAAGCCACTCTCCAAACCTCTTAAAGTGAGAGATTTTAGGTTTTGAAACCTTAAACGCAAAAAGTGCACTTCACAACAGCTCCTGTGGGTATTATAAACAGCAAAAAATGCTTTTAAGCGCTCTTAAGAGAGAAGAAAATGACAATGAAATTGAGGGGAAATGGAGAAAAGGATAATCACGCCACAAGTTGCTGCTCTCATCTCCCAGCTACTTCCAAGGCAGCAAGAACCCAGGCAGTCGGCAACAGCTGCCACCCTATTAAACTTAACAATTTACAGGTGCTCAGAGGGAGCACTTGCGTGCAATTAGCCGAGCAAATTCACTTACTTCAAGATGCAGGGCCTCCTCGGCTGCTGCAGTTTGGCTGTGCTCTGCTGGCTCTGCCAAGTGGAGGACTTCCAAGTGCCTCCTGACGAGGGGTTGGTGCACGGATGCTAAGTGAGCTGGGAAAGCCTTGCTCCGCACCAGGATCCTGCAAGGATTTGCAGGTGTATGGGAAAGTGTAATGGGCTTCCCTCCCTCTGCAGCTGCTCTCTGCCCATAGAGGGGATCGGTGCAGTCCATTAGGCCTGCAGGAAAAACCCCATGCCTGCAGCTGGGCAAGCAACCTGTTCCCACTCTGGCCTTCAACCCCAAAACCTTCCATCTCACCATCTTTTTTCCATGCCTATTATAATGGCCTCTGCTTGTTTCTATTACTTGACAAAAATATTAATCAACAGCAATAAACATTGTCTAGCCAAGCCACAGCTACAGTGAGGCCACATATTACCAATTCTTTGCTTACTTGAACTGGAAGGAAACATGGATACTTTGCTGAACACAGTCCTTGGCAACGCAGTGGAACTACTTGCATTTATTCCTTCCTGATGAAACTCCATCCAAGTGATTTAGGAATCAAACAAAAGAAAACTGGGATGATTGTTTCCACTGTAGAACAAACAAATAAGAACACTTCATGATACAGTGTCTCTCTTTGTGCTGTTCTCTTCCAGTTAATCTCATTATTACAAATTAGGGAGTTTCTCTTGCAGTTAAAAAGGTGTACTCTAACACATACAAAGGAAATAAACTAAGTATTTTGCTTCAGATCTCAGCTGCAGTCAATTTATTCTTTGTGCCTCTTAACTTAAAAACCGTAAGACTTTGGTGTCTTTGCCTGTATCAAAGTCACACACGAGTAGAAACAGCCCCTGCTTGCAACCACTCAAATTCAGTAACACCACTGCTCTCATTTTGCAATGACCTGAAAATACTTCTGTATTCTCTTTTTTTCTACCTGCTCTTTTATTCCCATATTCCAATTAAACAACAGAAAAAATTCAAAGTACTTTCTAATTGAGGGTAATCCAAAATGAAAGCTGACTTGAAGGCTGAAATCAAAGAGCTGAATAGGATATTTCTACTTACACCAAACAATCCCACGATAGCATCTAAGAAACGATGGCTTTCCTCCATGAAAGCCAGGGTCATACTTGCTGTATAAGAATACAAAGCCACAGAGCACAATGCACAATAAAAAATGATGTAGTATAATCCTCAGCTATTGCAAATTGGCATCTTACTCTTTGGTGTATGCTCAGTGACAATGTTCCCAGTGCTCAGAAGTGTTCTTTTCCTCTGAGAATTCCTCAGGTTGGGCAAGAGTGGCGCTTGAGAGTAAGATGAGAGGGACTGATGTTAGAAACGCCTCGCTAAATCAATGTTTTATTTAACATGATAATTAGAACAAATATCACAGAGGCTTTGGATGATGTTGCAAATGTAAACCAGCCTGGAAGCACTTAAATTGAATGTTTAATATTGTCAGCACTAAGGGAACTGGCTATGATGCTGTTTTGAAGATCTTGTTAGCACCTTTAAGGAGGAGCCTGGTTCTTGGTCTCTGTGCAGTTGTGACTGCCTCAAGGTACAGTAGGTCCCAAGGGCAAATACCTCTCTGGAAGCCACCAGGGACATGGGTTGTTAACAACAGCAGAACCCTCTGCCAAAATTAAGGGCCAAAATTAAGAATTTCATCTCCCTGAACTCCTACAAACTATGAAGAGGATGATGACCAAGACCTATATAAGTAGGTGCCTTCATTAGACACCTGAAGCTACTGGATGGATCCAGACGATGTGCATGGGAACTGCTAAATTAAGCAGTAATGCTGCCTGGCTGCGTGGCTGTGGAATAACAGGAGAGCAACAAAGAGTGAAGAATTTTGCCTTTTCTGCTATGACTTGCTCAAAGAATTTTGGACTGCCTTAGCTGTGGCAAACAGTCAGTCACATACTGCAAGAGCACCTTCACGTGTTCCAGGTCTATTTATTATGAGATCCAAAAATCAGATGACGGTTTCTCATATTGTAACTCTTAACTGAGTGGTGACCCTGCAGCTTCACCTCCTATTTTCATTCTAGCTGCTGTTTATTGCCAGAATCCCAGCAAAACCCTCTTGCTTTATGACACACCAATACATGCCTAGATTAAGCCTTAGGTTTCCTGAGGTATTGCAGAAAGATAAGATCCATTGAGAGATGTGTAGGCTTAGTCACCCAATAAACAACCTTTTTACCAGCTGGGCATCATGCCCTTATCAGATTGTGCCTTATGCATTGTATTCCCTAGTCTGCAAGTGCTTTTCTGGGATCAATTAGAAGCCACATTAGAGGCAAGAAAAAAATCCTTACTGAGGAATTTCACCACTAGAAGGATTTCTTGGCTGCAAACCAGCTAGGTTGTTAAAAACCAGGTATGCTTAGAGGAGAGCAGCAACTCATATTATTTGAGCAGACATCCTCCTAAACTCAACTGGGCACTGTAGTTTATTCCAGAGCACTCGATCCATGATACAACTTCTGTGCAAATAGCAGAGAGCCAGGAGAGGGTGCTCAACAATAAGCAGAAGATCCTGTACACTGATCAGGCCCTGGCAACAGGGACACTTGCACACAGCCACTGACATGGAACTGCCAGAACCAACATGAAGACCAGAGGACGTGTTAATTAATATTTTAACATTTTCAAAGGGATTTTAATCTTGAGGAACCTGAATTAGTGGAATTTGTGCTGAACTTGCTTGGAAAAAAATATTATTTCCTAATGCTCAAAAGTACTGAGATGCTCAGGGTTTTTGGTCAAGCAAAGTTTTCACTGCTTTTCTTTTTCCAATTTTGAACAAATATATGCTAACTGGAATAAATCTATGGTTTTCAACATTCGATAAATAAAGTGGTATTTCTTCAGTATAGGAAATATCACCTTTTTGTAGGGAGTTTTTAAAATAGAGAAAAAAAACCCCAAATACTGCTTTTGACATTGAAGTATCCAATTAGATATAATTACTACTATTATAGTCATTGTCTTTAAAAATTATTCTTCAGCAAGAAAGACAGAACCTTAGGTGTCCACACAGTTCCTGCAGGAAGCAGGCAGGAACCAGGACTCCAAGTAAAGGTTGTTTCTCTGCAATGCTGATCTGTGAGGTTGAGGATGGGAATCTGGAGCTACGGGTTTACTAACGACACATCCTTTATCTTGCAAACTGCAAAGGTTATTTTGCAGTCTGTGTTGTTTCTAGCCCAAGAAGCAACATGGGATTACATTTGCTGTAGCAGAATAAGAAGGGGGAAAAAAACCCAACAAATTTATCAATTAAATTTGAAGCAGGACTTTTTCATGGAGTCTGCTGTCACAGCTGCCTAAATTGGAACACGGTGAAAATTCAGGCTCTCTGGACTGAGTAAATGACTATAATTTGGATTTAAATGACAAGAATCAAAAGTTGACTCTATTTTCTGATTCTATAGCCCTGCTTTTCCTCATTGTCTTTTCTTGAGCCTCCTACTGTTTATAAAATTGAAAAATCAAGCTGAGCTGAATGTCCAAGGTCTTCACTGTGATTGAATCTCTCTTTCTGTGCACGTGATTGACAGCAACAGAAATGAATGTTTTCCTTAGCTAACAAACACTCACTTTGGCTTCATTTCATCTGCCTTTGCATGGGATTATTCAGCCCTTGAAAAGAACACCACTGGGAATGACCTACTTGTTGGTAACCTCCTAGTAACTCAAGACAGATATTCAAACCAGTTCTTCCAGATAAGCGATGGAAGAGTTTTACCCACGATACTTGCAAGATAGCCTTTTGTAGCTCCGGAAAATGGCAAAACACCTCTTGAACCTAAGTGGCAAAGTCCTCGTGCGAGGTTAAAGGTCCTTGTTCACTTTATTGTCTGTGCAGGGAATAGCACTGATCCACATAGACATTGTTTCCAACAGCACTTTTAAGTCACTGTAACTTTCAAGCCCTCTGTGGCCTTAACACTGGTTTATTTGCATGTGTGGACGAGGAGAGTCAGATAATATTGGTGCACCATCTGAACAGCATCAACCTTCACAGAATCTCATCTAATGAATTTTGAAGCCAGATACTGCAAAAGCTGGTTTCTGTACCAGGCTATTTTAAACTGCATAAATAAGACCCAGAAGTGAGATAAGTTCCTATTACCTGTGCTATCAGTATCTTCCAATTAAAGGGTAAAAACCAAAGACAAAACCAAAAACCTAACACAAAAAAAAACCGCAACAAACCCCAGACTCCAAAACTCGGGAACACTTCATTCTCTTTAGTCTCTATCATTTTTACTTAAGGGATCTCAGCTGATATTACTGCTTAGTGCTTTAGGAAATCTGGCTATTTAAACCTTTACATATGAACTTCCTCATAGATGCTGAAATACATCCCTATAAAGATACTGGTGGTGGAGTGAAAGGCTGATTTCCACAGAGAAACATTATTGTGCCTTATTCAGAGATAACAGAGATATCTCTGGGCTAACAGTACATACAAGGAAGCACAATTATACTGGAAACCAAGGGAGGCAGATCTCCCTTTGCTTTGGCAGCCCAGCCCTCAGGCAGAGGACTTGCAGACTCTGAGGAAGAGGGAACTGAAGGCCAATCACCCATTTTTTTTTCTCTGAAGCATAGCCAGAAACAATTTAATTCAAATTGCAGTAAATACTTGAGGAAAGTTGGAGAAGATGAGGGAAATATTAATGGTAAGGCTGTATTTCAGCATCTGTTCTTGTTTTGCCTCAGGTGTGTTTTACTGGGCCAATTGTTACGGTGTGAGAAAGTCCATGAGAACACAAGGCCTTGCAAGGTCAGGAAAGTGAAAGCACAGAGTGTTGTTTTTGAGTTGGGGAGAGTAAGCAGTACAGAGTGTGAACATGAAAAATACTGACAGGGAAAGATGGTGGTGGTGGCAATATAAGAAGACTTAGGGAATGGAAACTCTGCAACAGCAGGAATCAACCCTGGTCCAAGGAGCAATGGAAGATGGTGTCCCCATCCTATGGCTTGGCCAGTAAAGACTTTGGATGTTTAATTGGAGTTGTTGATGGGTTAATGCTCAGATTGTTAGCTGAATAGTGTTATTAGGTGCATTAGCCTATAAGGAATGCTTTATATTTTTCACTTATGTATATCCTGTACGTACACAGAGTAACCCAGAGAATGACAATTATGACACATGTAAGAGAACTACACACAAGTACAGTGGAAAAGTCACAAAAGTATGCTAGACTAATAAACAGCATATTCTAGATTTTTTGCTAATCTTCAGATTTAATCAGATAGCAACTAGTTAGCTTTGTATTTTCTCCCTGGCATAAGGCTGGATCAGTAGTAGATGGATATTTGCCATCTGTTCTCAAAATCTCTGAAGATCATCTTAAATACTCAGGTCAACAGGATCCTTACCTGGCTGCTAATGTTGACAACCGCAGTTCTTTGATGCAGAGCTTTAATTGAATTAGAGGCTTCAGCAGTCACTGATTCATCATTCTAGTACTCAGTGCAACTCGGATGAAAAATCTGCACGTTTCCAGTCCTTCAAAGGTGGCTTCACTAGGACAAGGATTCCGTCCATCCCAGAAGCTATTAAAGATACAAACACCGTGGCACTGAATCATTTTTATGTGACTGCTGGAACACCAGCCTGAATTAGGGCTGTATTTACATAAATCAGTGTGGTAATGGTCTTCTCCGCCTTTTTTTTTTTTTTAGTTAAAAAACGGGAGAGGGGGTGAAGGAAAGCAGAGAGATGTTGAAAAAGAATAGGAGCCGCAGTGAGACGTTCGATGGAATAATTTTGTGCTGCTACAAATCAGTGTCTAACCACTAATGACAGCCTATGGATATACGTACAGACAGCCCTAACAAAAAACCCCCCCAAATCTATTCCAATCACAATAAAACATTCAATACCCAGTGCTACCAATTCAATCATAAAAGCTTTCAGCCTTAATTTGTAATGCTGGACTCATTACTCATAAGTGCTCTGCTCCTCCTATTGTCATATAATTGTGTTTCTGGGGTAGCTTTCAGGTTTGGTCACCATGACCAGGTCCTTCAAAGACAAATCAAAGATCAAACTGAGTGTGAAATTTTCTCTCCTTTTTTCTTTACATATGCTAAAAAAAATTCCAAAATTTGGCTTGGTCTTGCTTCTTTTTCAAGGCAGGATAGTCTCCAGCAGTCCCACCTGGGAACAAACACATCCCAGCCACCAAAACTCCCCACTTAGGTATCTGAAAGCAGATGCGCTGGGCACTGAGCCATCTCCAAGTCTGGCCCACCACCAACTGCAGGGCTATTCATGGCAATATGATTCATAACAATAAACATTTTTGAAGTGCTTCTCATTAAATTATCCGCACAAGCTGATGGTAATTCCTCCGTGAAGTGGAACAAGGTTTTGCAATGCTGGGAGCCCGCTAAGTGCAGTGCAGAGGAACACACAGGCTTCATACAGATTCTTGTGGCAAATTGCATGCCTCATTTCCTGCAGCAAGACCCTGAGGCAGCTCATGAGAATCATGAGTCTGGGGGCCGAGGGACAGGATCGTTTCTCTGAACTTGTACGTAAAATTCTGCCCCTTCTCTGCATGCTTTTCTGTGGAAATGAAAAAAGCTCCAGCAAACATTAGGCCCCTAAATCCCCCTGGTTTTGGCATTTTCAGTGAGAATAAACAAGGAAGACACTATTTGCCACAGGCTCATGGAAATGAAGTGCGGAATTCCTTTCCCTTCCATCATGCCTTAGTCCTCTGCACTCAGTAAAGCCCTATTTCAAGATCTTGCTATAGACATAAATGCTCAGTCTCAAACCATCTTTAGAGGGATGTGCAATGATATACGTTCACATGAAAACCTCTAAATTCCTTGACTGCAAGGAGTTTTATAGCTTGCAAGGATGGTACTATTATATACTGCGTGTCATACCAGGATACCAGAGTTTGAAGTGTTGCTACCAGCCTCATCCAGCATAACATATTGGCCCTTAATCTGGTTCCCCCATGAGGAGCCCTACTATCATGTCCACGCGTAATCAGACCTGTGCAGCTGCCTACATGTTCTTTTTAATTGGATTGAAGTTAATCACAGTAGGATTCATTTGAAGAGATCAAGGAAACAGAGTGATATTTTGTGGAAAGCAGATGGTTTCTTCTGGATGGAATAAAGCTATGAAAGCCATAGAAGGTGTTTAACTTCTCAGGTTTACCAAGATTAAAAGCTCAGGGATTCTGTAACTTAAATATAATATATTTAATCACATTTATGCCATGTCAGTGAAAGAAACCTTTGGAAAATAAGTGTGTGGTTTTCAAAAGGAAGGGGCTTACTGACAGATACTGGTATCTGACGATCATCCAGCACTCCTCTGAAGGGAGACATGAAAACATGCATCCAACACTGGCATAATTATCCCCAAACAAACTAAAGTTAAGCACTACTGTTTTCATGAGAACCTAGGGCATCCTGCCTCTCCAAATGGCATTAACATGTGTCATTGCTAAAAATTAACCATAATAAATAGACTGGTAATTCAGCACTGATTTTTTTCAGAGTTTTTGTAAAGGAATCCTATATCAAAGCACAGAGTAAGTACACATTAGGTAACTAAAACTTAACCACCTAACATCTTGGGCACCTTTAAAAATCTGGACTTAAAAAAGCTAAAACACACTTAAATAATCATTTCATTAACAAGCTACAAATCTTTTCCCATCTCTTACACATGCATGTAAAATACATTGGCATATTCCCATGCTCAAACACACGCAGACGTCCTGATTTCTCTACAGGCTCAGACCTTGCTGAAGCACCATAATTTGCATAATTTGTATGTGAGATACACGTTAAGCAGGAAAGAAGCATGCCACTACAATGAGGATGCACACTAGATGAAACTGAGCCAGGAATAGCCAGAGCAGGTCTGCAGAGCAAGGGAAGTGGGGGTCTAGGGAAAACACATGCAGATGTGTCCCTCAGACTTCAGAAAGGAGAAAGCTTTCCAAAGTTTTATGTCTAAGAGCACAAACAGCAATGATTACTCAGCTAGATTTGCCCTTTGAAAACAGAATCTTGACTTACTTGAGAAGTCTGCCCACTTTAATTATACCCAATTATCTTGTGTAGGGCTATTAAAAAACTTACATCGCTAATATTAGCAGGGTCAGAATACCCCTATGGTGAAATGCATTCCTTCATCCAAAACTTCTAATCAGAGCTTCCATATGATACAAGAAACTTTCCTACAGATGTGTCCCCTCATCTGTCACTTACATTAAGTACTACAGCCTCCATTATTCTAGTAGATAAGAGCCTCACAAATGACCAAAACTTTACTTTCACCAAAAAAAAAAAAAAAGGCATGAGGTCAGTAGTCAGTATTCCTTATTTAGAGGCAAGAAATAGAGAATTGAAATGCCAGTGCCAGAGCAGATCCTCACCTCTTTCTGTGTCTCCAAAATAGAAGAAGGTGGAAGAACAACAGACTCTGGAAAAGGTAAAATGGAAAGTCACCTGTAGAGAAGGTGACACAGCATTAAGACCAACAGGTTGCTTCTGTACACCCAAAGGTTTGCAGTGCACACCCTGCTTAAAACTTTACACAGAGAAGGCTACAAGAAGAATGAAATCATTAAGATGTATTTTAATCTGCTTTAAACATAACGATTCCTTTGCCATAAGTGTGTCTCATTTAAACCCCGGGGTCTAGTTCTCCTCCCATTATATGCATTTATTAAACATTTCATAATCTGCTAGTGCTGAGAGGCAATTTAGGGCTGGACCTCACAGTGATTATCACTTAGTGCAAAGGAGCTTATTACTTTACACCCACACTCCAGAGCAGTCCCTAGAGATATGCCAGAATTTATACCTGCTGAAAGTAAAGCTTAGTTATGGATATTAATAGATACACAATCGTATTTTCCAGTTAGATTTACGTAACTACAAACTTGTTCTATTGTAAAGTTTTGCTCTTTGTCATGTAATTCAAGGTGATATACATGAAGCTGAAGGCAGTAACAACACTGTATATATTACCTTTTTGACAAACTAAGGGATGTGCTGCTAATAGCTAAGTATATTTACTCTACAATTGTTATAAATTCTGCAGGAAAACCTTTGGTTATATTACCGTTTAATTACAAATACGAAAAAGAATAATTAGGTGGTTACCTTGTAACTAAAACATAATTACACGGCGAGTATAGAGATCACTTTGGGTTTATCCCACAGATGACAGCCCTTCTACTCACAGTGCACAGCTTAATTAATATGGGGGTACTAGGATCAGCAGCTAAGAAACAAGGTACTTCCACTTGGCCCTGGATACAAGCAGCTACTTCAGCTGTGAGCAAAAATCCTGTCACTCCCACCTCCTCCTCTCATAAGGCTGCAAGCTGTCTGGGACACAGTGTAGTGTAGTATATACCTATATTTTGCACAGCTCAGAAGCTGAGGACTCTGTAAACCGGCAGTTAAAATTTCCTGGAATGGTACCTTTCAATATTTATGATTTCTTCTAAAATTATGGCCTACAAAATGTACCATTACTTGTAAGCTCAAACAAACTGGAGCTGTTACTAATGATGGTAGTAGAGAGGCTTTCCCAGCAGATCTGTTTCTAGTCAGGCTGCAAAATCTCTCAGGGGAGGATGAAAGAGTTAATTAGAAAAGAAGGATCAGAGTGAAAAAAAATAGGTAGAGTATAAATGAGTGATTAGGGGAAAAAATGAGAGATCAGTTTTATAAAGGGAATTGTATTTAAATGTCAAATTCCTCCAGCTGCCTGCACAATTCACGTAATACTTCTAGCCCATACATGTCAGTTGATATCTGTACCTGTTTGAGGACATTAATCACACACCAGAAAAGTCAGTTATTATGTTAAAAAAAAGAACGGCTAGATAATGAAGATAACAGGTACTGAGCAGGAAGAACATTGACTTTGATGCCAAGACACCACAGACATAGCTGGATGGAGAATCTGACCTTCATTGTGTACCGGAAACAAGCAGTGTCATTCTAGAGGATGCTATCTTACTGTGAAAAATTGAAATTAGTCAAATATAGCCTCTGGACAATTTTTTTGGTCTAATTTCAGTTTTAAAAAATAAAAAAAACTAATTTGAAATTGTTAACTTCTCAAAGTTGATTTTCCTGAGGAAAAAATTTAAGTATTTTCAAAAAGGAAGTTTCATAACATGAAAATAAGGCATCCATTGCAATTACAAGAAAAAAAAAATTGAAAACGTCCTTTTGATTTGTCAAAAGCTGCAAGCAAACCTTTATGTTGAACCAAAAAAAAAATAATCCCACTGGATTCAATGAACATTAAGTCACACCTTTTGGGACAGTCCTTGTATTCTAAGTCCTTCTACACCCACAGATGAGAAAAGAAAAGATAAAAATTATCTCTGTCATATTGCCAGCTTCTTACTACCCACAACACTCACATTTTATTTGTCAAATACATGAGTTAGGATGGTTGGTAGCTACAAGTAGTGCCAGACCCTGAGCTGCCTATACTGTCTGCAGCTTGGAAGTGGACACATGCCTGGATACCCTGGGATGCTTCAGCCAGGGGTTATATATTCTCAGAGGGTGCCGCTTGTCCTGCAGCACCCCAATCTGCTCATCAGTGCTCATCACTTGAATACACAAGAGAAAAACCAGCTCAGTCACATCTTGCATTGGACGTGGCTCCAGCATGGGTGGTTCTAAGCTGACGGACCAGGTGTTTCCTTTTCTGGAGACTGAATGCTTTTCCCAGAAAGGCAAAAAATACACGCTGAATTCTGCCTCCTTAGCAAGCACCAGACAACCAGTCTTGGCTTCCCCTTTCAGGCCACTTCCCATCTGCCTTCACTTCTCCAATGAGGACCTTTCAGTGTACATCATTCCCTATTCTCCCTGTTGCCTTTACCTCTCAGGCTGGGAATACTCAGAAGCAGGTGTGTTTCACAGAGCTCTCTAGGTCCTTGCTCAGCTGCTTGTACAATTTGCCCTCTCTCCCATCCTGTGTATGATGAGGACCAGGACCTCTGTACAAGAGCAAATACAATAGGACAGAGTAAGAACATTTAGTAGTCAGTTCTGCAAGCTACAACAAGTTGCTTCCCCTTGATTGCTCCTTTTGTGTTAAGAGCTTGTCCTTCACACATCTCCAACAGCAGAGAAATTCGCAGCTAATCAGTGTGCTAATGAAACTGTTGCTCTGTTAATAAAAATTTTTAGAAACTGGCAAAGAAAGAGGCAGCTTTACAAATGAGCCTTCCTCTTCAGCTAGGGCTGCCATTCAACGCAAGAGCCACAAAACAGCACTTCGGCGGTGCTTAAGCTTTACTGCTTCAACAGTTCCCTTCTTTCTCCCCAGGATCATAAACCAATTAGAAACATTACAGGAATTTGCCACGAACAACCAAATCAATCCTATGGTTTTTACTATAATGAAGTCACACCTGAGGAGTCCAAACCCCAGCTGGGAACGGAGTCTCCTGTGCCATGGACTGCCCAGCACCCAGCAAAGGTCCCCACTTCTGACAGTGACAGTCCACACCTGGCGGGGACTCACCTGTGCGAGGTGGTGCTGACCGTGGAGCCCCACGCCGGGATGCAGGGCAGCCACATCACACAGGGTCTCTGCGAGCCCATCCAAGGCAGTGCCAGAGGTGCAGTACCCCTGCTTGGGCTTCTGGTCCTTTCAGACTCCCAAGCAGGAACTGGGTCCTTCAATTTCTGTCGGTGTTGACACCTAACTCATCACAGCCACAGGTATGAGGCAGCAAAGACAACAAGGGAGAAATGAAATTGAAGAATATGCATTTGCACTGTGACTGCAAAGTCCCCGGTGATTCCCTGAAGAAATGAGGCTCCAGAGATGGGAATTGCTCCGTTGTCTACAGATGAGAAAATTATTTTGGTGAGTATCACAGCTGCACAGAGCCCAGCATCTTAATATTTAAAAACACAGGGGAGTAAGGGAGAAGAAAAAAGAAGGATGGAAAACCAGGAAATGAAAAGGTCAAGTAACCACAGAGAAAACAAAGAGCAGGTGAGGGCAGCAGAAAAGCTGACAATCAGTTTATGCCGAAGTGATTATCAGTGACTCTTTAGTTTTTAGGGAACTGGGGATTGTTAAAAATGCATTGCCTGGTTTTGCTAATATCCCAAAAATTTTCTCCATCTTGCTGCCCTTGATGCCAGAGAGCCCCCAGGGCACCGACAGAAAAGCCCGTCTTTGTCCCACAAAGCAAACCTCTCTCACTGCCAGCATGGCTCCAGGGAAATCTCTCTTTGCTAGAGGACTTGGCCAGGACACTCAGGCCACCTGGACAGCAAGATTTGCTGAGACTTTGACATGTGTGGTATGTCAACTTCAGACAGCATGCATGTAGGACCAGGGAAATCCTAATCCCAGCCTGGCTCCTTTGACAGCTACTCGTGAAGCATTTAGTAATCAAGGGACTACATGTCCTACCAAAGTCCTTTGGCAAAGAAAAACAGAATTTGTACTTGGTATTATTTCAGATGTGAAGTTATAAGCTGCTTTTGTGCAGTATTAAGTAAATAGTTAAGGACAAAGCAGTTTTTAACAAAAAGAGGTATCGAGATACTCACGGATTAGTTTTGCACTTGAGCAAGCCTCAAAGAATTGTCTATAATATCTCCCCATTCTCAGGATGTAGCTTTTTCTTTTCAATGAGCCTGTCACCTCCTGTCAGCATCCCCTCTGCCTTCCTTCATCCTCTTAATTAATGACTGTGAGCTCTGCCTTTGTTCTCTCCATTCGGCTTTAAGCTAGAGAAATTAAATCGAAGGAATCCTCCAGAAGGCTTTGTACCTGCACATGAAGGTGTCATAAATAGCTTGTTAATGATTTGAGAAGTGACTAATAAGTAGCTACATTGAGTAACCTTTCAGCATGATGAATAATTTGCTAAAAATGTAATCATTTTAATAGGGGATAGTTTAGTACCAGTATGGAACGGGGCAAATTGAAACTCATACTAGCAGTGTTGTTCCCGTGGGCCTCTGTGACTGAGAGGCTTCCCCCCAGATGTCAATACTGGGGCAGAGACAAGAATTAGGGGCAAATTAACTCAAGGGCCAAAACCTAAGGCAGATGTTAGGCCTAAACTCATTAAATTTCCTTAGTAGAAAACCCTGTAAATAAACCAATCCAGTCCAAATCCTTCAGCTAAAAATAATTGTCATCCTAAAGTAATACCCCCTGCAGTGGTTTTAAGCCCAGCTGGAGGTAAAACACCGCACAGCCACTCGTTCAGCCTTTCTTTCCTTCACTCCCACTCTGGTGGAATGGGAAGGAGGATCAAAATTTGTAAAACTTGTAGGTGAAGATAAGAACAGTTTAATGGCTGAAAATAAAGTAAAATGCAACAATAATGGTAAATAATGCTAATAAAAAGGGGAAAAACCCCTAGTGATGCACAACACAGTTTCTCACCAGCCACTGACTGATGACAGATCCCCTTCCCAAACTCAGATCAGCCACATTTCCAGGTAACTCCCCCAGTTTATGTGCTGTGCATGACGTTCTGTGGTGTGGAATATCCTTTTGATCAGCTTGGGTCACCTGTCCTGGACATGCTCCCTCCCAGTTTCTGTTGCAAACCTCTTCACTGGCAGAGCATGAGACAAGGAAACAAAAAAATCCTTGATTTAAGATAAACAGGACTTAGCAAAAACGCATAGTATCAACACCATTCTCATTCTGAAACCAAAACACGGCACTGCGACAGCTCCTGAGAAGAAATTAACTCTATCCCAGCTGAAACTGGGACACCTTCATAACTAGTAAGTCCAATAAAAATTAATTCCTCAATTTTGTGCGCCTAATGTGTCTTCAAAACAACATTTCTAATCTTTGTTTTCTTGCAGCAGGTGCAACTTCATAGCAGTGAACTGGAAAGTTATAAGATACTTTATGTTCTAGCTGTTTTCACCAATAAACCAAAAAAAGCTTTGAAACTTGAGCAATGACAAGACCTTGATGTACTTACTGTTCACATCCACAGCTAATTTTCAGAACCAAAGATTAAGGCAAAAATGTAATTAAACAAATAATAAAAAATTAACAAGATTACTTGTTTGCGGAAGTTATATCCCTACACCCACACTCCTCAAACACATTTATATCTCATGCCTAAGGGGAATACATGTATTAACAGAAGCTTGATTTTTATCAATTTTGTGCATTAGTGGGGACTGAAAAATGTGCTGCTATGACTGGCCAAGTCCCAGTTTGGGACACAGAAAGACAACAGTTGCACCAGTGTATGGTTCCAATTGCTTCTGGCAGGAAAGCGCCCAGCATTAATTGTTAACTAATAATAAATTACTCTGGCATTGACCCACAAATTTGGTAAGATTTTGGGATGCTCGTGTCTAAATCTAACTCTGTGTAGAAGTAACAGAAGTACTCTATGAAGAATGAGCCCACTGAGAGCTCTGTGCCTATATCATTAACAGACGTCACACTGTGAACAAAATAAAAAGTTCCTATGACTAGTGACAAGAAATCAGAGTGCTTCTCTTTCCAGACAGGCCAAGAAAAGGGCTTTTTTTCAGCCACAACTGCAGATTTCACAGTATCAGCAAGCATGTCACAAATCCTTACCCTTGAACTAGACTGCTTGCTCTGAATCTGTCGAAGAATCTGTGACGAAACATCTAAATTTTTCCTTTTGAAATGCTTACTCATTTGGAAATATCCTTGAAATTTTCTTCTTTTCAAATATTTCAAAAGTCTTATTCAAAACAACATAGTTCAACACAGACTTTGGCAAAACATATATGTCAGGGAGAAGTGAGATAGAAAACATCTGATTATTTATTTCTTTGAGCATTTCCCACCCCCACTTTTTCTGGATCACGCAGGTCCCCTGCCAAATCTCCAATTTCCTTTTTTTCTCAGACACAGACCTCAGCTGGCTAAATTATCCCCACAACTGTGCAGCCATAGATCAGGGATCCCAGTCTCACAGCTAATAGCTCAGTGGCATTTCTGAATGTGTAATGGTTGAATTCCAGCAGTGAAAACAATGAGAAAGTCTTCATCTGTGAGCCTGATTCAAAACTATTAAAAAGAATGGCAGGATATTTTTCTGTTAAAATCCAGGGCACGGAATCCAGTCCAAACTAAACAGTAGCCTCAAGAGAAAACAAAGTGAAATACTTTTTTTTTGGGAGACATAGTTATTTTTGTAGGGGGGTTGGGAGATTTTTGGGTTTGGTTGCTTATTTTGTTGTGGTTTTTGTTTGCTTTTTTTTTCTTGCAGAAGGGTGTTAGAAACCAGATTACAGTTTCATGCTTCAAATGAAAATATAAAACAGGGTGGAGGAAAATACTTGAGTTACAGCGTGAAAATATCATACAGGTTTGCTTTTTTTTCTTTTTTTTTTTTTAATTACATGAGCCTGGAATCCCATTTAATGGTCCCTGAGACTCACACACTCAAAGGCCACTGGCAATCTGTTTACAAGGCGTGATGCTGGGGTTCTTTTTCTGCTTGGGAATGTGCTTGCTCCTTTGTTCCCACCCAAGTCATGTCTCACTAGCCCTGACTAACCTTCAACTCTGTAAGTGTGATACATCACAGTTACTCTCTGGTGTGCTCTGTAAACCTTGATGCCCACCTGTAAATGGGAAAACATGACTCCACTGTAATTTCTTCCATTTGTAGGAAGATGGATGTCTATGGCATCAATGTTTCTTGGCTCTCTGACAGCAGAGCGGTCACCTCCTGATCTGAGGCAAGTTTTAATGAAGAAAATCAGTAGTGTTTTCTGACTTGGTACTCAAAGACAGGCATTAGTAAGACAGAGCTCCCAGTACTTTTTGATTAGTGCATTTCTCCAGGCAAGAGTCTGATTGAGTAGTAATTTCCAGGCTGAAGCCCTTTGGGCCACAGTGGCATCCTTTACCCATCAGAATAAAGTCAGTGGTAACTATTTCCTTGACTTCAGTGGGCTGAGACCTTTCAAAGCTCTGTTTCAGAGAAAGGATACCTACAATCAAGTCAAATACAACAAAACAAAACCAACTGACACCCTAATTTTGACAAGATTTCTTATTAGACCAAGACTTTTGCACCTTAACATTTGGCAATACCTGTACTTAGTGGGAAAATAGCATTAGAGAGCCCATTTGTAGACTAATATTTACAAATACAAAAAACTATATGTTTCTACTCCTGACAAAAGTACACAGTGGAGGTAAAGAAGTTCAACTTTTTAAAACATTCAATACAGGAACAAATCTACCAGTTGAGGTCAATCCCACCAATTTTAAGAGCAAGATAGTGCAGTTCACTTACATTTCTCTCATTTCAGTAGCCACGATACACAGTTTATTCAGACATGAGTGTAGCTAATTATTGGTTTACGTGTCTTTCAAAGTTAAAATCCCCAAGGATTTCACTGGGAAAATAAGAAGTCTTTTAAAGAATAGTATTACTGGTCCTTTGTACCAAGGAAGTCATTGGAAATTGTAATCTCTGATAAACACACGAGTTTTTCTGATAAAGGACTATGGTAACAGAGCAGACAAGATGTAAATGCTTTATTCTTCCTAGGTTTTTTTACTGCATTTTTATTTATGCATTTTCTAAGGTCAAATGTATACTTTGCAAAATCCTTTAGAAGTCTGTTTAGCATCTGTTCCATACAGTCTGTAAAAGCTTGTATCATTATCTTGCTTTGATGTGTGTATCAATGCTTTACAGAGTTTACTGGACACATTTCCAAAACCAAAAATCTATGATTCTACTACAAACATTTGTTTCACTTTTCTGTAAATAGCAGCAGCTTTATACTTTCCTGTAACTGAATCAATCACTGCTGAACCCCAGGAAAAAAAAAATCAAACAAAAACGAACCACAAAATTCAATCAAAGTAAATACTCACTACTTGCTGTAGAAAATAGAGACCAGGGTCGGGTTTGTTAGTAGGTGGGGGTTTTTTACATTAAAATAGATAACTTAGAAAGAAATGCTTTTTGGCTTTGGATTTTTAAAATTCTGACATGAAGATGCAGCCACAAAACCTTCTCCCACAAAGCAATTTGATTTCACTTAAAATTTCATCTTTGAAAGCAGTTGTCAGTATATTGTGAGAAATTGTGTAATTTAAAACTTGCTGAAAAAAAATATTAGGAGAATAAAGCAAAATGTCTTGCTTTTGTGCCCTCTCAGCTTGACTGTATTACAGCATGGAGGTGCAGGAGCTGTCACATGAGCCTGTCTGTGCTGTGATGTTCTGTACAGATTTCTCCTCTAATGAGAAGCCATGAGCACACTCCCATGTCCCGCTGCATTTTACTCAGCCTCGTCTCTTTGCAAGGATCTCTTCTCATCATTTCTCAGCAGCAATTTCTTTCTTTCACAGGGGAGGCTGGAGAGAGCTTGGTGGGTGTTTGTGGGTGTATGGTTTCTGAAAGCCCTATGTTGTAGAGAATAACACTCAGCTGCTTATCTTCACTGTCTCAGTCACTTTTTAAACAATATGAACTATAACTTTGGGAGGTACAGAGATAATTGCATAGGAAAAAAAAAAAAGAGAGACAGCTCCAGGGTTGGAAAAAGAAGATAAATATCACAGACACTGAACACAATTCTTGAAGAAATAACACACGTGCCTGACAACATGGATAAGTTGTGCAAGCCTTCTCTTAGCCTTCTCTTAGGTCTGAACAGTAACTGAACCCCAGGAACTTGAGGAAAAAGTTTGGAACCTCAATCCCAATCTTCTGCACTCATCACTAAACTTCAGCTTTTCTTTGACATCTGATTTCAGTAGATGACTGCAAATGACACAGTAATCCCTGTGTGTTTGGGTTTTTTAAAATGAGAATGTACCGAGGGAAGCTACAGAAAGGATCCCTTCTGCCTTTCATGGGCCTTTAGCTCGAGTACAGGCTCCAGGCGTAAAACGAGTCAGCTCTCTTCGAACAATCATACAAGAGAGACTTTTGAGTTCTTGCAGAGAAAAATGCTTGTTATAGGTCAGTCCTGCCACCACCCCTCTTCTAGGGAGCAGCAAAATCCAGTTTCGCTTCTACAGGCAAGAAGCCTCCTGCCAGCACTGCCTTGCCTGTCACCCACTGCTGCTCCCTGAAATCTGCAGTTTCAAATGAGAGATGAACAGACCCAAGAAGTTCAGCCTTCCCCACTGCTCTGGCCTGAAGAAGGGAGAACTAGCCTGGACCAAGATCTATGCTGCTTCGATGCTAGTTCTCCAGGCAAAGCATTTCAGAACAGCTCCAGCACCTCATGGCTGGACCACAGCCCCAGCACTTTCACTTTGAAAGAACTCAGCTCTGAATTTCCATGGCTTTTGGGATAGATTTAGAATCATTAACAAATTTCAGGTTTGTGGTTTGTCAGCTCCCCTCCTCTGAGCTACTACACAGGATGGCATTTCCCAAAGTTTGCCATGCTGCTAGGCAGCTCCCTGACTGTTTCTCCCCAGAGCCTCCTTCCAGATAGGAAGTAGGACAAATATGTAGGACAAATGTGAAATTTTCCATAGATGGAGCACAAGCAGGTTCAAAAAGACTTAGCTAGAGGCTCCCAAAAAGGCTGTCACAGGAGATATATGGCTGAGTGCACAGTGTTAAAGCTGTGAAAGCTGAAGCCTGTTCCAGCATCAGCTGAGAGGTCTGCCATGCAATGGATGGCACAGGTATATGGGAAAAATGGCTGAGCAAATGTTCTCTGGCAGACCTCACCAGTGCAGTTTAAGATCTCACCTCACTTACTGGCTATAACACATCACAGCTGACACACCTGGTGGCTCACGCAAGCGCTCCCAGTTTGTTTTAGTTCAGAGTAACACAGATGCATTTAAATCACGCTCAGCACTGAAGCCGATCAGAAATCTTGCACAGGTTTGGGAGACACCACAACTGTGAGGACAGGCATCCTTCCTGAAAGGATAAGAAAGGAAAGGTATGGAGCAGATAGCAGTACAACTTCTTCAGAACTCCCAGAGGACCCACAGGAGTACCTTGTCTAGACCCTAAAACATCAGGGGCAAATAGTGTCACAGGGAGCTGGAGTTTGTCCAAAGAAGGGCAAGAAAGCTGGTGAAGTGTTTGGAGCACAAGTGTTATGAGGAGCAGCTGACAGAGCTCGGTTGTTTAGCCTAAAGGAAACCTGATTATACCACATTTCGACTAGGAAGTCCCTAGCAAAACTCATCTGAGAGAGAAGAGGGAACAAAGCAGTGATCTACTGAGTGAAGACTGGCCACTACTGCCTGTGAGTGATCTGTAATTCCCTGTGTCCCAAAGAGCATCCATTTGGTGCCAAGTTCCATGAGATGGGCTGGGTTTGTTAAGCTTGTAAAGAGCCCTTGGGCAGTTTTTACTTCTAACTTCACAGTTTGCCTTTTAAGCTTATAATAAAATCATTAAACAAGCGATTCCAGCCTCCCTGCAAGACAGGGGGCTTCTTTTCTGCCTCGTCTCCTCAGCCCCTTCTCCAGAGATTGCTATTTTACTTTCATTTCTCACCTTCCTGCTTCCTGTTGAATCACACTGTGAGAAATAAGTGTTTTGTGATCTCTTGTATTTTTCTTCTCAGCTTTTCTTTCAAAGACGCAAGAACCACAGGAAAAAAAACCCCACAACAACTCCTTCAGAGAAGATCAGTTTCACGTGTTATGAACTATAGGACAAGGTTTCAAGAGAGAAGGTTCTTCACAAAGCAAAGAAGTTGCCATCCACTCTGCAAACAGGAGGTCACGGTCTTTCCCTGTGAGACAGTCCTCACACAGACCTTCACAGAGGGAAAAGACCAGTTTAACCATCTCTCCACGAAGTTGAAAGGGAGAAGAAAAAGTTGTTTTAGAGACCTGAGTAAGGATAAAATAAAGGGTTCACATGAAATTCAACTAGGAGATACAGACTGGAATAACCCTCCCTCTCTGCGCAAAGCACCTGAAACTCAGGAGACCCCAGATGAAGAAGAGCTGACTTTGTTTGAACAGTTAGCTTTTCACAACTCTAGTGTGAATTTTTCCAGTAGATTGTTTTGGGGTTTGGTTTGGGATTTTTTGAATGTTTGTAAACTTTCAGTGGTTAAAACATTCTATGTCAAGGGTTTCCATGGCTGAACTACGTGGTTTGTAAAAAAAATACTTCTTTGAATTTCTTTAAGCCTTTGTGAGATAGTTCTTCCTCAGTCTACTCTAATACTTGAAGTCCTGGAAGACTCATAGAACAATTGTTCTCTGCCTGAGACCCATTTCACACTCCTCCAGCCATTGCCTTTTCCAACTTGAAAAATCCTAAACTGCTTGATCACTCCCTGTGCTGAGGATCTTCCATAATTTGATTGTCCTTGATATGTGTAGATATCCTTCTCCTTAAGGGTGGGTTGTCAAAATATGTCCTTTGGAATTTTTTCAAGTAATGTTACTCAAATATAAGTCTGCCAGAAATAGTGTTCAGGATGTGGGAGTCATGAATTTATACAGTGCTATAATAATGACTTCTACCTTGGTGTTTACTCCTTCATTTTAATCCCTAACCTTATGTCTGCTTCAGAACTGCTACTGATCATTAACCTAATGCTGAGATATCACTGTCTATTTCAACCCCAACATCTCCCTCTTGAAAGACTAAGCCATAGCTGATGACCCATTACTGAGTGTGTAGTTAGGATCAGTATTTTTTTCCCCAGTATCCTTCACTTTGGGTGTTTGGGTTTTTTTACCCTGAATTTTGCTTTCCAGCAAAAATTCTTTTTTTGCTGACTTGGGGCCCGGAATTGCGACATTAATGACATTGCTCCCAATTCACAGGTAAGAAAGAGAAGAATGAAGATTACACAGGGAATTCAAAAGGGCAGAGGGCAAAAGATGGGTCAGCCATATCCTCACTGTTCCTCAGTGTGAGAAAGCCCTATTCTTCTTCACCAAAGCTCCTTTGATGTTCCTGTATACCCTCAGTGTTTGAGGGCGTCCACATAAAAACAGCCATTTCTCTTTGCTTCCAGCAGTGGGAAGCATGTATACAAAAGGGAAAAAAAATCCCACAAGTAAACACGGGCGTGGAAGACAAGATCTGAGGGATTTTAAAGATGGAAGGACAGCCAAACAAAGTGCCAGAAATTGGTTACAAGGAGAGGGGTTTATGTCCTTAATGCCAAGATGTTCAAAAGCATCTGTCAAAGCAGCTAGTCAAGTTAAATCTAAAGAATTGCCTTTCTTGTAACCCGCTGGTTGATGAGTATGAAATAGGGAATATGGAGTCACTTGAGCTGCAGGAAGGAGACATAACTGGGATGAGAAGACAGGGCTCTGAAGGTGAGAGTTTGATGTTTCTTCTGTCCCTAGGAGAGCAGGTGTGTCTGCACTGCCAGCATCCCTGGCAAGGCTGCAGTGGGCTGGTATGAGCCCCCCAGCTACGAATGGACAGGAAACCTGCTCCTGCAGCCTGGCCACAGAGAGATCAGCAGCTGTGCTGGTCTGGTGCTGCTGCACACCTTTGTGAAAAATCATCAGCTTTTAATATTGAAATTAATCTTGCTGATGGCCCAGCTTCACGTTCAAAACCCCCTTCAGATACAGCGCTACAAAAGATGTGACAGCATTTGGGGAAGTAATTGAAAACGCTGCCGCCTGGACACAGGTTTGGGAAGCATATGGGCAATATCCTGCAAATAATTTCCATTTATAGCTGTTATTTCAGACCAGATCTTGTGTATGTAACTGCAGTTTCTATTATCTTCTTTTCTCTCCTACCTTCTCAAAACTTCCCATCTGTTTGGCTCTCAGATTAACTGGGCATTTTACCACAATGGGCAAGCTCCTCCAATCTATTATCTTGAAGGGAAATTCAGTTAGTAACTCAGATTGGCTGGCCTGCATATTAACTCTTAGTTCTCTGCAGTTTACTACAATTCTCTACAAAAAAACCTGCTATATGCCACACATGGAGACTACCAAGAGATTTCAGGATGTGCAGGTGCCTATCTGATACACATGCCAAGGAGAAACTATCCACATATCTGCTGGGAGAGCAATACAGCTGGCTATGAGCAGTCCAGGAGATTTCTAGAGGGCGTTGAGGACAAATTTGTCATCCAGGTGTTGAACCAACCAGAAAAGAAGCATTACTGGACCTGGTGCTCATCAGTGCAGATGAGCTTATTAGCGGGGTTAAGACACTGAGGTTACCTACCCAGAGTTGTATGAGGCCTTTTACATGGTCCCACGTGATACCCTCAACTCCAAATTGGAGGGTCATGGGTTTGAAGGGTGGGCTATTCAGTGGATAGGGAATTGGCCAGGTGGACAAAACCAGAGAGTTGTGGTCAACAGCTTGATGTGCAGGTGGAAGCTGGTCACAGGTGGTGTCCCACAGTGCTCTGCTGTTGTACAGGTGCTGTCTAATACCTTTATCGGTGACAGAGACAGTGAGATTCAGTGCAACCTTAGCAAATTTGCAGATGACACAAAGCTGAGAAGTGCAGTTTACGCAACAGAAAGAAGGGGCGCCAGCCAGAGGGACTTGGATAATCTTGAGAAGTGGACTCATGAGAACCTAATGAAGTGCAACATGTGTGAGTGCATCTAGGTCAGGACAATCCCAAACAGTACAGACTGGGAGAACTCTTTGAGAGCAGCCCTGAAGAGAAGGACTTGGGGGTTTTGGTGGATGAAAACCAACATGAGCAAGCAGTGCATGCTTGTGGCCCAGAAAGCAACAGCATCCTGGGCTGCATCAGAAGAGGCAACGCCAGCAGGTCGAGGGAGGTGATTCTACCCCTTTGCTCCACTATTGTAAGATGCCACCTGGAGTAGTGCATCTCTGTCTGGGAGTCCCAAGCACGAGAAAGACAAGAATATGCTGAAGCAAGCCCAGAGGAGGCCATGGAGAAAATCAGAGGGCTGGAGAACCTCTCCTATGAAACAAGCTGACAGAAATGGTATTGTTCAGCTTGGAGAAGATAAGGCTCTGGAGAGACCTTAAAGCAGCTTTCCAGTACCTAAAGGGGTCTTATAAATAAGAGGCAGAGCAACTTTTTACACGGACAGAGAGTGATAAGAAAAGGGGAATGGTTTTAAATTAAAGGAAGAGATTTGTAATATAGATGTTAGAAAAAAATTCATTACTTAGATTATAGTGAGGCACTGGAAAAGTCGCCCAGAGAAGCTGTGGATGCCCCATTGGCCAGACTAGATAGGGCTCTGAGCAACCTGATTTGGGGTGGTATCGCTGCCCCATGGTAGGGGGCTTGGAACTAGATGATTTTTAAGGTGCCTTCCAACCCAAACCATTCTATGATTCCATGAGCCCTGGTACTGTATGGCAGCTGCAGTCCAGAGTAAAATGGAAACTATCGTATCACTGGATTCTTAGAATACAACCATTTTTCAGAGCTGAACTAACGGCTCTCTCCAGCAGAGAGATTTCTTTCTTGCTTACAGGCATGTTTATTAAAATGCTTGTTGGACAAAACCAGGGATATTGAATATTTTCTAAAGAATACAAGCAAAAACCCACAAGCAACAAAAGCTCTGTATTATCCATACTGGAAATTCCTATCAAGGACACAATCTAGTCTAGGACAGAAGTAAGATTAGTAGCAGATTCTCATGTCTAGAGGCAGACAAACACTTGGTTGGAGAAGAGCCCAAGAGCTTAACTAAACTGACTGAAATAAAATAAAAGAGCCTTGGGAGATTCTGTGAGTTTGGGCTACACTCCATTTGAGTTTCCTGCTCTGATTTTTGTCATGGTGCAAAATTTATGCTGCTCTCATACTCGTCATCCTGGGAAAAAAAATTGCTTTCATAACCAGAAGTGCCTTCTGCTACATCTGCCTCCTCTGGTAGCACACAGCTGCCCCAAGCCTACAAAATATACTGCTGCCCCTCTTTTTCAACTTGTGCAATGGGTTCCCTGACTACGGAAAGTCTCTTCCTCATGTGCACAGAGTCTGACAGAGTAAGACTTTGAGATGCTTTCAGCAAGAGCTCAAGTAGCGCCTACACCCCGAGACAGAGGCTGCAGCACAGTCCCTTCCAGCCTGCACACTGGCTGATTTGATTTTCTATGTAACATAGCCTCGAGGAGCCACCTATGGCCCGGAGCTCCAGACAATAATTAGGTTGTTAGTGGGTTGCCCCAGCATTACAGTAATTGATGATTAAAGTACGTACAGGACACCGCTGAGGCCTGGCACGCAATGAGGCCGATCAGTTGCTCTCCTCCAAAGCCACTCCATTGAGCAATTTTGTTACACTCACCGTTCCAGGATGTTAACATCTTCCCTGCTTCCTAATCAGCTGGGGCAATTTACACAGTCTCTGGCTGTGTTTTACATCAAAACTCATTTGATTCTCTGGTATGTTGCAATGCTGCTGGAGACAACCATCCTTCAAATGCGTTTTCCACACACATCATGCTCTTTCTTTACCAGTTTTAGATGAAAAGGGCAACACACGGCTGTGTGTGCTAATTAAGAAAGTGTTTATATATTACACTCAGCTTTGTTTCCCAACAATTCTCTTATCTAAACCCAGAAATGATCTAGTAAAAGACTGATAATGAGAACGGTATCACTGAGCATGGGTTTGAGATGGAAACTACGAGATTTTGTCCTGTCTAATGCAAGCACACACAGAGGAATCTGAACACCAGCTTAACCCAGCACTAGCTGATCTTTTTACATACGCAGAACAGAGAAGGAACTCGTGACATTGCTGTGGGTAAACTTGCATTGCTACTTTATAGCTCACCAGGTCAGAACGGATGTCTGGATAACAACGATCTCAGACGGGAGGGGGAGATCTCCTTCATTCTGAAATACTGCCTAAAGTGCCTCATGACATACCCCAAGCAAATACATTTGTATCAATAAATGCTTACCCGTAGGCAGATGGCTGGAATTGCACAGTGGGGTTCCTTCTTGTAATCTGCTGCCACTAAGAGCCTTTTGAGTCAGATCCAAAACCTCTTCAAGTCAATGGGAGTTTTTTCAATTAACTTCAATAGCAGTTGGGTAGGATCCAGAGAATTAAGTGACCCTGGAGATGTATTCTGGGTGCCTGCTGACACTCTCCAGGGGGGAATTTCCAACTCCTTTAGGGTTTTTTTAGGCAGTTCTGAAACAAGAGAAGCTTAGTTTAAATTTTCAGAAGTTCATACTATAGGAATGTCCTATTCCTGTTGAAGTGAGAGGAATTTTTGCCATTTATAGGAATTTATGGTTATGACTTCCATTTACTCTACTCCAGGAATTTTACCAGCTCAGAAAACTGCTCAGATTGTTAAACAGATTCTTTCAGTACCAAACAAGCAAGGCTAAAAATGAGTACTTTATCATTGCTCTTGAAATGCCCCCTAAAACTCCTCTACTATCTGGAAACTTTCCACCTCTCCATTTCTTGGGGGTTTATAGCAACCCTACCTATGAGATCTATTAACAACAGACTTTCCATTCCTCCCACGCTTGAACTATTTTAAGACATTCTGCAGTTAAGCTCAAGTCTCCATAAGTTTTGCGCTAACCTGGTCTCCACTTCTCGGATGTGGAGTGTGGCTATTTCTTGGCTCAGTTTTACTTCTGACACAGAACAGAAAGACTTACTAAGTACTGCTAAGAGCTATGTCACGGCATGCTGACAGTAATGCAGCTTTGAGAAATTTATGTGCCAAAAAAAAGAAGAAAGAGGGGTGGGGGGAAAGCTTGGTCAGTGGTGATCAGAATCAAAGTGGTTCCTCAAGGTGACAGCCCACGAAAAGAAAAGTAAAGCCCATGCTGAAGCCCTGTCAAACAGGATATTCTGTCTCCCGCTCCTGCTGGGGAACAAGGGGATTGTATTCATCGGAAAGGAATCCTCAGGGCTGCAGGATATTGTGGTGGGCAGCAGGGTGCACAGGTATGTTAAGGATGCAGTCAACAGACGGGGAATATTTAGGGAATTTCTACCCCTCCACTTAACTCATGTCCTCAATTGCTGCACCTTCTGAAGTATTAAAGCTTGAAGAGGTGCCTGGATGATTCTTCCATATACAGCTAAAAGAAGCTGATCCATACCAGTAGAGAGGTGTATACACCAAATCAGTGTTCTGTTTGTTTACCTAGTGTATCTGGTTTTGGTTTGACCTGAAAAATTCCAGACTGTGTCTTGGCTTTGGAAAAATGAGTCTTTTTTATTTCTTCCCAATCCCAAATTTTCCTTTTTCTTATAAGTAGAATACTCAGAATACTCAAATCGAGATATTTGGATTTTCAAATAGACAGAATCCTTTAAAAATTCTCTTTCAAAAAGTAAGAATTTGAGGGGGTTTTTTTTGTTGTCATTGAACCTGAATGCATAGACTCTCAATTTTTCATTTTTAAACTTCTGGAAAGCCTGCACAACCCTCTGGCTCTGGCTGGAAATGGTAGGTTGTGCACACTTCTTCCTCAAGTCCACCTTTTTGTTCTGTGCCCTCCACAGGGAGAAGCACTGCCTGGGAAGAACCCATGGGAGACTCAGTGGCCACAGACCTGGTAACAAGACCCCTACAGACCTCTACCAATTTGAGATCCTCCATCAGTTCGAGTCCCTTCTGCTTATTCAAGGCTAAACTATTGACAGAATGGTACAGAAGAAGTAAATACTGTGTTTGCTGACATCCTCAGTGATATCATAGTCCTGGCTCACAAGTATCTCTGTACTAACACACTCCACAGAGTCTAAATCTGAACATTCCTAGACGTGTGATGATAGACAAAAAGGCCCAACTTTGTAAAGAGTCAAACACTAAAAGGAGATTCTTCTGGAAGGCAATTTTGTCTTTCACTAGCTTGTTCAATCAATCTCACCCAATCTTCAAAACCGTGTCTGAGCTATTGAATATATTTCTGTGCTGTAAACACAGGACAAAGTCAGCGTAAAAATCTACCCATCAAGTTAGCTAGTTCGAAATCTTTTTCTTTTTTTTGCGTTGCCTGGAATGAGAAATAATTTATTTTTGGAGTACCAGATCACAGAAATAAATTTCTGAAACAAAACTCCTGCAAAACACAATTATTATTCAACTCATTTTAACAATTCGATAAATGCAGTGCAATGACTTCCGCTAGCTATTCTCCCAGCCAAGGTCTACTACATCATTAAATATTATTGAGTTGGGTCTGCCATTTTACTCAAAATTATGCGCCTGGCATTTTAGTCTATGGCCATAAATGCTGGAAATGTCAGTTATATAAGCATCCATCTTTTTCACTACTGTCTCCCATCAAACATTAATGGTAGGAGCTTTAATCCATTCTACACAGTCCCAGATATCTACATTTGCTAGGAAAGGATCTGTAACAGAGTGCGCTGACAACTCACAGTAAGTAATTACTCTCAGAAATATCTCAGTAAACTCGATTTGCTCCCAGAGGTCTTTTAAATTATATCTCGTTAGAGTGCAATGTTTTTTCAAATGACAAGGTCACAGAAAAAAGCAAAACTCTATTTTATCTTTATCAGAGCTTTACTCCCCCCACCATAAAACTGTTATAACACATAATTCCAACCAGATAGAGATATTGTGTTTTACTGTTGGAGCCCAGGAAAGCCATAAAGCAAGCAGAATTGTTGTTTACAGTCACAATAAATTTGGAATATCATATAGCATTCTAGGTGAGAAACACATCTACTGATGTCAGCTGAGTGGGAAGAAGTAATTTTTTATTATTATTTTTTGAACTTTGCTGGTAAAATAAATTTATTTTGGATTTACACTAAAAAACTTCTCATGAATCAGAAAAGATTCATCTCAAGCTATATTAATATAGCAGAACATACACTTTATCTCATCACCCTCCTTATCTGCCTTGGTGACTTTACAGCAAGAGGTTATAGAAAAGCAACATGGATTATGTAGTTGACCAACACTTTTAATTTTATTACAAGTCTTGATAGTTAGCATTCTTTCTTATAATCCCAGTTTATGAAGCCATGTAATTAGGAAAGTAAAAAAAAAAAAAAAATTACACTGCAAAAGCAGCAACATGATTGCATTTTATGTGGGTAGTAAAGTTGCATCTTGTATTAATAGAGACTTCAATTTAACCAAAGAGGAGGTAGAAGCAGCCAAGCAGACTCTTCATTAAGTATATCCTTAATTTTGTTCCCACTTGAAAAACTGCACCCTTAAGTGAATATGCACTTTTATTCTTAAATCCAAGTTATCTGGAACATTAAAAGAGTGCAACAAATTGAAACCAAGCAGCACTGGTATATCTCAGCAAATAACTACCTCCAAAGAAATTCTCCGAGGAATTCAGAGGGTAAGAGTCTGCCATCACAGCAAATGCAGAGCCCAGTTTGAGAGCCACAATACAGGGGATGGGATACACCATCATTCTGCAAGCAGGGGTAAGGCCAAGTCTTTCCAGAAATGTACCTAAATGAACACACTCATAGCAGAAGTAAGAAAAGCAGAAATAATTTTGGAAGAATTTATGTCCTCATAGTAGGGGTTTTTTTTAATCCTTTTTGTTCATGAGTATATTGTGCAGGAATCATTTGGGAGACACTTGCAGGAAATTTAATGGGCAGAGCAGAAAGACTGTTATAACAGTCAAGAAATATTCTAAGCAGCACTTCTGATTCTATAAGCTTCACCACCTTGCATTTGAATTATTTCAATTTTTTTTTAGTATGACAATAACAGGCTGAGAATTGCAAAAGGATACCTCCAACAGACAACCATCTTACCATCTTTCCAGCAAAGTTTACCTTCTCCAAGCTCTGCCAATGAAAATAGGAGCCAGCTTCTGACAAGGGGTTTTCTAATGTTATATTTCCTTGCATTGCTTAGTCAAGACAAGATATAAGGCAAAGACCTAAATTAATGCTTAAAAGTACAGACCTCAAAGCTATAAGTTTAGCTTGATACTGGAATAGAAGGGCTGAAAAACCTTGCTTAAAGGTTTTTGAGAGTGAGAAAACTAAATTAATAAATTAATTTGCACCAATTGGATGGAAAGTGAAACGTGAGCTTTCTAAACACACCACAACTCAACTGTGTGGTCAGTAACACGAGCTCAGGCAAAAAAAAATCACCTAGTATTAGTCCTTCAGGCTCTCAGTGGGCTTTCTGAACCTGGGTTTTGCTGCTCAGTTTCTGACAGCTATAAACCCACACCTCCCCAATAGGGGAGGGTGCAAGGACTCAAATAAAATGTTGCTGACATGCCATGACTGCCTCTTGCTGCTATGATGGCATCTGCTGTTATTTGCTGCAGGTAGCGAGATACAACCTTATCCTGTTTCCTCAGAGGCAGCAGTGGCTGCAATACAGAAAGGTCTATGTATGCAGGGGAGGGTAGAAGGACTCAGCAAAGAATTAAAACTCTCTCTTAAATGTATCCTTTTAGATGTGTTAAGGGAATATAAGGGTGCCCACTCAGGTGCTACAGAGCTATCTGCTGAGAAATCTTTTCAGAGGGGCTCTCCGGACCTGTTATGCCAGTGAGAATTATGAAATTCTCTTTGAACAGGACAATGAGGGAGTCAGGAGCTGAGATGAGAAGATGATTTCTCCTTTCCCAATATTTCTTTGATCTTCACTAAGGATTTGTGTCTATGAAGAAACTTGTGGATGCAAAGCCTCAGACTAGTTTTTAAGAGATGTATGTCCACACTCTAAAAATACCCTGTGAGGCACCAGAAGGCAGCTGCTTGGGCACAAAGCAGAAATCACAGTGGAAGAAAGCATCTTTCCCCTTTCGAGCACTCTCTGTACATCAGGGCACGAAGACTTGTGACTTTCTGTCCCTCCATCCCACACGCATGACAGTGGATCACTTGGTGCAACAGTAAAAGACATCCAAGAGAAAAAAGTTAGAATAGAAAGTTAAAAATTGCCAGCAGAGAATGTATAGATATAAGGTAGTTTCCTGTATCCCTATACTATTTGGAGTATAATTTGCATTAGCAGAAAATACTGTTCCAATCTCATCCCTTTTCAGCTCTTCTTTGTAGAACAGCATTAACAGAGTAAACACCTCCAAGGATTAATTTTAACAATGTCTGACCAAGCCACCCTGCTCAAAGCTTCTCAGTTGCTGGACTCTGAGCTGACAAATCAGCAATGATTCAGACTCTTCAATAAAACCTCAAATAGGTCAAATCTGCCACTGATCCACATCAGGTAACTTCATGAATTGAAGTTTACACCCCTGCAGATGTGGTCCACCTGACTTTGTGGAGAGATATGTGTCTTTTTATTCCAGACATAAATTTGGCTATTAGCAATAGAGGAGCTTTGATTCATATCAGCCAGGAGTTTGATCCCATGACTGCAAAAGAGCTGAGCTAATTTATGTCACTGGAGAAAACTGGGACAAATGGCTATACCTATAAAACCATAGTCTGAGATCTCTCTTTTTCAAGTATCAAACATTTCAACACCAACTCATAGTCTGAATTAGCTTTTTTTTTTTTTTTTTGGCCCAGTTCTTTAAAGAATACCCATAAAACGCTGATATATTTTAAGAAAGCTAGAACTAACTGATAAAAAAGTTAAACAAACGTAACTGGAAGCCAGATTTATCCCTTTCTGTAGAAATATGCCTTTTGCTTGAATTTGTTCATGTTTTTTGCTGAGTTTTGACTTTTTGCTCAGACCTTCATTTTGTCTTGCCCCAAACAAAATCAGAATTTTTCAAAGGCAAAATGAAAACAACACATTCAAACTCTGGACAATGACTTTGGCTTGAGGAGAACAAAAGCTTTCATAAAACCCACAGTTTTCAGCAGAAAAGCATTATGATGGAAAATTTTCAGCCAGCCCTGCCAAATTACTGCATCCTTTCTTTCTGACATTTTTACCTGGCTGGTAACGCTTCACTCCACAGTGAATCCCATTGATTTTCTCTGAGCAAAGCAACGTCTGTGCAGTCAGCATTGCCAGACATTGATGCCTGAGCCACACCACCCTGGGAGCACAGGTGAGTGATGCCAGGCTCTATAGACTCACGAGGTAGGATTTCCTTGGTTTCTTCTCTGCTTTCTAAAACTGAAGGCGAAGGGTTAATAGTTCACCACTGCCTTAATTTATCCAAGCAGAAAAGAGCATTTCTAGTGCTTTTAAGATTCTTCAGCTTATTAGACGCATCATTCCTACCTCTGCAGACTGTAATTTGAGC
This sequence comes from Machaerirhynchus nigripectus, assembly GCA_013397975.1. Lineage (NCBI taxonomy): Eukaryota > Metazoa > Chordata > Aves > Passeriformes > Dicruridae > Machaerirhynchus > Machaerirhynchus nigripectus. Next base: position 215,791 of record VZRQ01004341.1, read on the forward strand.
TCAGAATAATGAGAGTTATAATGAAAAAGAGAGATATGTGTTTCCATTTGCTTTTTCTTTAAACTGAATTTATAATTGGCAGGTTATCCAGGGTCTTGGAGAATGCTCTCTGAGAACATTCAGATATCCAGAGGATGGTAGTCGCTGTCTTGTTAAATTTTTAAGATTTCTAGATCTTTGTAAATCCTTAAGCGTTCAAAATCAAGACTGAATACATACTCTACGAACTTTGAGTTAGTTCAGGCCCAGGTTGTTAGAGCTGGAGCAGGACTCAGTGGGTAAAATTTAATGCATTCTGCTCAGTTTAGAAGACCATCCCAGTCCCTCCTGTTTTAACCGTGTACAAATCTGTGCAATGAGCAGCAGAATGTAATCAAGCTTTGGCTACCCTTCCTCATTCTCCTAGTTGTATACTTTATTGCAACCCTACAGAGATGTAAAAATAGAAAAAAAATAACAGCAAGCCTGAAATCAAAATGATTAGATGAAAAGCAAGTGAAACAAACCAAATTATCAAAGCTGCTGCTTTTTTTCCCCCCATTTTTTACCTTTTCATTACTCCTGTTGTTTTTATTGTATATATTCCAACTTAGGGCTTTTCAGAACCACCAGAAAACTGAAACTATCCTACTGTACACAAAGCTCTGCCACAAAAACCTAGGCTCTGCTGACACTATTACCCTCTCTCAGACATCCGTGCACAAATAAGTCTTTCAACAGAGCATTTTGTCCTCCTTTTGCCATTCTCACTGTGAAAATTCCTCCTAGGCTTTCACCAAACTGAAGGATGATCAGAATTTCTGTGGGCTGCTGATAACAACCAAACACAGCGAGTATCTCATGATGCAGTTTTGACTGTGGCTTGTATTTCACAAGTGCGTGGAGAAAGATCACAGCCAGCGTGTTACCCCTTTTCACCTCTCTGCATTAGTCAGACAAGTCACTATCTTCATGACCATGTGGTGGAGGAAATCTGCCACAGCCTGGAGCAGTGTTAGCTGCTGTGAGTCAAACTGGTTGGGGGAAAAGCCATAATGGGATTATTTTTTCCCTGATTTTCCACTAGCCAGCAGTGTCAGAGTCAGATCAGTGGTCAGGCCAGCGCCCATGCAGCCACTTTCAAACAAATCATGTTGACTTTTACAAAACTCAGAGAAAAATCTTTTGATTCCTGCAAAACTAAATCCAGATTACAATCCCACTACTGTTACTGGATGCTGACCCATAAACCACTACAAATGAAGTTGAACTTTTGCCACTATTGGCACTTTGTGTTGCTATAGCTAAGAATGGGTTATCATGACTTTAATGACCAATAGGACACACAAAACAACATAAACTTCGAACAGAATGACAAAGCCAGTCTTTATCCTTCTAAATAATCTGCATTTTGTCTAGCTATCCGGTCTACTTTCTTCTTGCCAGTTATATTGAGGGGCCATAAACAGAAAGGAATGAGAATAGCCTGTAAATTAAAGTGCAGGCAACTGAAAAGGTCAAAGAAGTATGCTTTATTATTGTCTGTCTCTGAGTATATGGCATGTCAAACTTCATACACTGATCTTTCAAGAAAATAGAAACAATGAGAAATCAATCAACATGCATTGGCTGCACTAAAAACTATGGGATTAAAACCATTTGCATCTCGAAATATCTGCAGATATCAAGGAAAAAACCTCTCTCTCCTCTCTACTGCCTTAACAGATGGGAACTCAGAGAGGGACTAAACAATGGAAGCTTCCATCTATTTCAGCAGTACTGCTGAAAAAAATGAGATTGCACCCTCAGCTGCAGGTTGCTCACTTTTTCATGTATGTCCTGCAGTGTATCAGCATCAAGGCACAGATCCACAGCTCACAGTGAGTCTGCTGTTGTTAACGGCTTTGTTGCACTCAGTTTCAACCAGTGGAAGAAAATACTGGACCTCAAATAGGAGCTCTTGGCTTTCTGGCCCACGCATCTCAGGAGTACCTGGCATGGCCAGCACTGGTCTTTGAAAGCTGCATTAAGCAAGTAATCATAGCACACAGCACACAGGACACTTTGGTATCATTAGCTGGGTAAAAAATGACTGCTCCCTTACTGAGAACAGCCTGTCTGCTTTTAGTCCCTCTAGTGCAGCTGCAGAAGGACATGTTCCTTTAATTACACAACCAAATAATTAGAAACAGGGCTGGCCAGATGAAGTGTATTTCCAGAAATCTGCTAATTTTGAACGTGACTGTGAGTATAAGTACGGAAAAAGAATTAGAGGGAGTTGACAGTTTTGAAACATGTTATTTGTGATCAAGTCCACCAAACACTAATGAGACACAGTGTCTTGCCTGCAGCACAGGCTGATATATTTTTTGTCACATAATTATATATTACTGTGGCAGAACATATTTTCCACAATGATTTTCTTTCCACCTATCTATCTACCTATCATGGGGGAGTGGACTAGCAATTTGCAAAAAACCCTGTCTTTAAACAATGATAAAAAATAAGTAGTGCCTGGTCTTACCATTTCTCTTAAAAACCTGACTAAATTTCAAGCTCACTCATTCAGAATAAATAGATTTTCTTCCAGTTTTTCCTCGAGGATGATATTGAAGCTGCTTTCATGGCTGCTGGATTCATCACCACCATAATTTTGTTCTATTACAGAATCAAAAACTACTGTATTTTCATGCTTTAACTACAGTCCTGTGGTCACAAAATGGCACCACTCTCGTGAGCATTCAAGGGTGTGAAATGGCCAGAGAAGACGCCTGTGGCTGGTGTAGCAATTAAGTAGCGCTTACATCTCACCAGATTTCAAAGAGGATGTAGGGTAAGTCCTCAGACACACCACAGTGTCGCCTCCTTCACCTGGGAGGAAAAAAGACACATGCAACTTTTATTATGTTGTTAAACACACTGTCTTTTGTCATACTTTGGTCAGATGCAGAGATAATTTCACCAAATTCTAGTCCCTATACAATTATTTTCCCCTCTCAGTTATTGCTGTTACAGATAATGAAATATCATTCAACAGCACCAGTTCTGCACTAAGCCTTACTGAAAATGAACTAGCAATCTTGTCTCAAGATTAAATGCTTTGGGGATTTAACTCAGGAGAAAAGCTGTCTGTGGAACACACACCATCCAAACCTGAGGGAGACACATCAGAAAGATAAAGCAGCACATAGATTTCTAGGGTAAGAAATATAAATCGTATAAAAATCATGTTAGAAGTAGACCAGATTTTCCTGTAGTCCCATCTCAAAAAACCTTGATACCAGTCTTTTTCCAGCATGGGTCAACTCCCTCTTGGCCCTATTATCCTCAAAAGTGCCTCCAAAAGGGAACACATCTACGAAGCTGCAGTATATTTCCTAGAGACTTTCACAAATTTCCCTTTGTCCTCAGCCGTTGTCTTCACGTTACATGGAGTATGACAGTTCCCAGAAAGGATACATCCCTTTACATCCAGCACTTGATGTATAGCAGAGAAAGAAAAACTTACAGACCAGCACAGGAGGGATAAGGTAATTAGTGAGCAAAATGTCTTTTTTGGGAAGAGCATTTTTGTACTCTCTTTTGTATCTTAACAAAACTTGACAACACATTCCATAATAATATATAAGGATCATAGATAAAAATATAAAATCTGGGTAATGGGTGTTCTGTTTCTATAACTTATTAGCACATACACTGCAATTATGCTAAAAACACATGTATGTAACTTTTTGTGATGAGGAATAAGTATTCTTTCATAAAATTCTAGCTAAATTACATCTTAGCAACCTCTTATCGGAATCAAATCTGAACATCAAGCAGTGGTTTTCGTCCTATTCTAGACCAGGTTGTTTAGACTGATCATCACTCTAGGCTCTGCCACTGGCTGGCCCCAGGTAACAACACTGGCCTTGCCATTCAACCTCATAAAAACCAGACCTTTGCCTCTTTGCTCAAACAGCTGTTCTTTCCAAACACCCCTTCTCTACTTCTTCCATCTGAAATTTAAATGCCTTGAACAGCCAACAGGACTTTGCTGGAGCTGCTGGTTACATGTCCAAATGAATTAAAAGAATTATCGTGGAATGGTTTGGATCAGAAGAGGCCTTAAAGATCATCCATGGGAAGGGACACCTTCCACTAGACCAGGTTGTTTAGAGCCCCATCCAACCTGGCCTTGAACACTTCCATGCATGCGGCACCCACAACTTCTCTGGGCAACCTATCCCAGTGTCTTATCACTCTTACAATAAAGAATTTCTTCCTAATAGCCAATATAAATCTCCCTTCTTTGAATTTAAAAACATTATCCCTCATCCACTGTCTTCTGATAAAATGGCCATCCCCGGCTTTCCTGCGGACCTCCTTTAAGTACTATAATGCTGCTATAGGGTCTTCTCTAGACTAAACAACCGCAAACTCTCAGCCTGTCCTCCCAGGGGAGGTGCTCCAGGCCCCTGGTTATTTTCGCGGCCCTCCTCTAGACCTGCTCTAACAGGTCCATGTCATTCTTAGGCTTTGGAACCCCAGAGCTGGATGCAGCACTGCAGGTGGGGAATCACCAGAGTGAAGTGGAAGGGCAGAACCACCTCCCTCAGGCTGCTGGTCATGATGCTTTTAATGCAGCTCAGAATGCAGGTGGCTTTTTAGGCTGTGAGTGCTCATTGCTGGGTCATATTCAGTTTTTCATCTACAGATTATCATTATTAATAATTAATCATACATTAATAATTATTACTATCAATATTTCATGATGCTACTGAGGGAGGACAGAGTAATATAAAGTCAGTGTCTGTCATGGCTGTTGCATACATTTTCTTCTTTTAATTTGAATTCTAGCAGGGTAATAAGGTGATAGGAGTAAGTGGTATTCATAAATAAATGATGAATCAACAGTTTCCATTGGGTAAACTGTAGAACAAATTGTGCTCAGCTCTTTCCCTACCTATTTAGGACCTATAAATTTGGCTTTATTTGCTTGTATGAAAAAGATCAGCTCACAACCTCTCTTCCTTTTGGTTCAGGACTGGCAGGAGATCATTGAAGGCTGTGAACCAATAGGTCACAGAAAGAGAAAATCTGATGGGAAATTTTCCCAGCCTTAACTGGGTGGAATATAAATTCAATTCTATCCCAGCAATTAAAGCTTTAATTTTATCCCTTTGAAATCCTTCACTTGGTATTTGTCAGATATTTGCAGAAAGTTACCTTCTCCGGACTGAGCAGATTATCAGAGACTGCTAGAAAGAGGCACAACTTAGAGCATGGCTTCCAACAGAACTTTCTACTCTTTTCCAATTGAGTTTCTTGTCAGTCTGTGACTTGTATTTATCTTCTTTTCCTGCTTATTAAAGCTGCCATACTTATGACTGAAAATACTAGGAAAGGCTTTGGTCTAATCAAAGTAAATCCCCTTTTCAATCTCCTTTGCATAGGCGGTTGTTCATCAGCAGAGAGCAGAGCTAGGAGAACGTGGCTGGGGAAGAAGAAAAGCAAATCTGTTTCCACTGGCTCCCAGGAAGCTGATTTTTACCAATATATTATACCCCATTGCAAATGGCTGCCCCACTGCTCACAAATAGTTTGTCCTTGCTGGATGTAATCTAAATACCCAGATGGCCTTACTGAAGAGCCATTGCTGTATATACATTTCCCATCTGGGGCACTCACCATGGGGTTTTCTAGAAGAAAAGAGGTGAGAAACAAATATGCTGCAAAATGCATCTGTTACTGACCAGGGAGGTGCCACTGCTCCCAGTACCAACTGAATAGTGAGGATTGCAAGGACACTCATCAGGCAGACGTTTCCCAGAGCCTGCGAAATGATGCACTTTCAGACACATCCAGACGTGTTGCTTCATGAATGAAAATTGGGTAAAATAGTCATAGATCCTCAAAAGAAATGAAAACTATTAATTTTGCTTTTATATTTTAAGATTTTTTTTTCTAAAGGTTCTGGTGTTGGCAAGAAGCAAGATTTTCCTACTTGTGGTTGGTGGCAGAATTACACAGGCATTTTGGAGTCTCTTCTGTAGTCCTCAGAAAAGAAATCCAGTCCCACAAAGGTTTCTGCTTAACTGGAATCAGACCCAAACTTATTTTTCTAGGTCAAACACTACTTTCTAATTCCAGATGTGAGATGCAAACAGTGTACTACCTCTGACAGCCTCAGAAACAGGAGTCTTTCATATCATGCCTTGGCTTCATCTGAATCATTTCGGGACAGACTAGTTCAAGTAAAGGACAAAGCAGAGGCTTGATCCCATACCCCTACACATACTGTCACTACAGAAGGCACAATAACTCACTGCACATAACTGTGCAGCAAAAAATTAGCAGTAAAAACTCGAGCAAGTGCGAAACCTGTCCACAAAGCATTTCGGTTTTAATGACAAGAATCTGTTTAGACAAATTCTCTACCATAAAAAACCTGTCTGATAGAGCCGAGGCAGCAAAGCTGCTGTGTTTTTCATCATCTGAGATGTTCCCCTTCTGGAAAGCACATCTGCTGAGATAAAGGGATAATTCTGCCATGTTGGTGTCTTACAACAAAGACCTATGTGAAAATTTTCCATCAAGGAATGAGGCAAACTGGGCTTTTGATTAAATAGGAAAAAGGCACAATTTTCCACAGGAAGAAAAACCACCCAAACCAAACACCCCAAATGGAAAACCTCTCTAGGGCTTTGCTACTGCAGTGCTTCAAAATAAAATAAATTCTTTCTCCTCCCCTGAGATCCCACTCTACCCAGCTGATCTGCCCATCTCACAGATTAGGGATAATCCCTTGGACCTCTCTCCAAGGGATAATCATTAATCACTGAAAAAATACTTCAGAGAAGGTTTCCAGCATGGAAGAAGAGGGATATGCAACTTCAGGAAGACAAAAGCAAACATGGGCGTTCATTAGCTCATGTTTACTAGCATCATTCTAGATGTGTTCAGAGCTCACTGCAAAACTAATTCCTCTCTTACCCCTTCTCTAGTTATTTGAAAATTGTGAAAATAGGTAGTGGAAAAAAGGTATTTCAAGCACCAGAAAAATGGACTGATGAAGTTGTAAAGGGCAAGTGGTAGATTTTTATATGTTCCTGCCTTGAAGTTGGATTCATTTATGTGGTCCTCCCTGACTTGCAAGCAGTTTACTGTGCTTTTCTTTGCCCAGCCATCTATTCAGGCTGAGCCCTGTACCATTTCTCCTCCTCAGTCCTCCATTCCCTCATCACTTACTTCTTGTGTGAAAGAGTATCCACCAAGAAATACTCCCTTGTGAAAAGCAGCTTCATCCCGGCATATTCCACCTAAATCAGGGATAAACAGGGAACATTAGTCCTCATTAAGACCTCACAAAATATTAAACAAAAACATCAAACAAAATCATTTAACCCTGTATGTAAGAAGCCTGCCTCTGGTGCTGCTGCAAAGAATCATGTCTGTCAGCACTTTCAAGGGGATAATAATCCACCTGATGATCAATCCAGCACACCAGACAGGGGACAGTGCACAAACCCAGGGGAAAAATTAATGACCTTTCTGCTTCTGCCCCCTGTGCAGGTGGTGTTTGTAGTCAGAACCACTCTCTTGCCCTCTGGCTGTCTTTAGCTCATTGCTTCCCCAAACCAGGAATTGCAGACACTGCATAAAAAAGCTCAGTGAATTATACTTTTTGCCTTTTTTTTTTTTTTAATTTAAATGAGTTTCATGTTTAAATCAGACTTTGGAGAGAGGTTCAAGGTTAATTCCCTTTTTTTTTAAATCCAAATGTGGCTCTCCCATCCTTCATTTCAACCTGCAAAAATACCTCTGCTCTGCGTTTTCTGACAGTTCTGGCTTTATCTTCACCAGCTGCTGAGTTGCTTTGGACATACTTAGCCTGTTCTCAGCTAAGAAAGTCAGCCTTAACAGAAAAAAAAAAAAAAAGAAAAAGAAAAGGAAGATATGGGAAAGAGATGAAACAATGCTGATCTTGGGCCTTTTTCTACCCCAGCCACTGGTCTAAGGTCATCCCATTCTGACAAAACAGCTCTCAAATACCATGTTGGGGACAGCTCTGCCATTAACTATTTCCTGACTGGTTAATTTACATGAAGTCATCCTGCCCACTGGACATTTTCTGCTGCATTAACCAAGCCCTCTACAGTCATCCAGCCTCTTGCCCAGAACCACCAGCCCCACACTAGGCTGGGGTGTGATACCTCAGCGTCCACGTGCTGCCAGGAATGATAGGGAGGTTAAGTCACACAACTCAACTGTACCTTCCTGCTTCATGGCAACCCTTTAAATTTGCCCTAATTTCCCTAGTAAACCTGATGAGAGTATTTTGTCAGAAGAGGGCAGAAACCTGACCATCTTTCTCTGAAATGAAAAGGCCAGAAATGGTGAACAAAAGATGCCCCCCATGCCCATGGAAACCGGCAAGAGAAGCTGCAAGTGCAGGAGTGCTCTGACCACAGAGACCCCAACTCTGGGGCCTTATATCCATTGCTGTGGTGAAGGCATGGCACAGCAGGGAAAGTGTGCTGTGAGGTACTGCATGCACCAAGTCCCTTGGATTTGGTTCAGCAAGGGGACAGATTTGCTTTTGACTGCATGAATTAGGCTAATCTCCTTCATCCTCAGTTTCTCTCCTGTCTGAGAAAACCTAATATTCTTGAAAATCAAAGGCGAATTACTCCACAATCTTGAAAAATCCAGCTGTATGGCACTGTCACAGCTCCAGATGGTTGCTCCTATGGCACAGGGACAATAGGGAGGTAATTCAAGACAGCCAGCGTGGCTTCAGCAAGGGCAAGTCCTGCCTGACCAAACTAGTGGCCTTCTGTAATGGAGTGACTTCATCAGGGACAGGGTAAGGACTACTGATGTCATCTTTATGGAATTCTGTAAGGCCTTTGACATAATTCCCCCACCACACTCTTCTCTGTAAACTGGAGAGAAAGGGATTTGATGGGTGGCCCATTAAAAGGATAAGGAATTGGTTGGATGGTGGCATCCAGAGGGCAGAAGTCAACCACCCAATGTACATCCATGACAAGTAGTGTCCCTCAGGGGTCTGTATTGGGACCAGTGCTATTCAGGATCTTCATCAATGATGCAATGAGATCAAGTGCACCCTCACCAAGTTTGCCACATTGAGCTGAGTGGTGCAGCTGGCACAGCTGAAGGATGAAATGCCATCCAAAGGGACCTGGACAAGCTCAAGAAGTGGGGCCCATGGGAATGTCATGAGGTATAACAAAGCCAGATTCAAGGTCCTGCAGCTGGGTTGGGGAAATTTCCAATATCAACACAGGCTGGGGATGAACAGATTCAGAGCAGCCCTGCCCAGAAGGACTTAGGGGTGCTGGTGGGTGAGAGGCTGGACACGATCCAGCAATGTGCACTCACAGCCCAGAAAGCCAAACACATCCTGGGCTGCA
>VZRQ01004341.1:225606-260625 GCA_013397975.1 Machaerirhynchus nigripectus
CAGCAGGGCCAGGGAGGGGGTTCTGCCCCTCTGCTCTGCTCTGGTGAGACCCCACCTGCAGTGCTGCATCAGCTCTGGAGTTCCCCAGCACAGGAAAGAAACAGACCATGGGAGCAAGTCCAGAGGAGAGACTCCAAGATGATTAGAGGGACAGAGCACCTCTCCTATGAAGACAGACAGAGAGAATTGGGATTGTTCAGCCTGAAGAAGAGAAGGCTTTGGAGTGACTTAATTGTGGCCTTCCAGTACCTGAAGGGAACCTACAAGAAAGATGGACTTTTTGGAAGGGCATGCAGTGACAGCCAAGGGGGAATGGCTTCAAACTGAGGAAGGGTAAGTTCAGATTAGCTATAAGATAGAGATTTTTACCATGAGGGTGGTGAAACACTGGCACAGGTTTCCCAGAAAGGTGGTGGATGTCCTGTTGCTGGATACATTCAAGGTCAGGTTGGATGGGACTCTGAGCAAAAAGAGCCTGTTGAAGATGTCCCTGCTCATTGCAGGGAGGTTGGAACCAGATGACCTTTAAGGGTACCTTCCAACCCAAACCATTCTGTGGCTTTACTGCAGAGACAGTCCTGGCTCAGCCACAGGGAGAGGAGGGGAGCTGGTGGCCACATGAGTTTGGTGGGCTATGGCAGCATAAACAACGAGCACCTATCAATTAAACTACTGTAGTAATGGATTCCCTCTTAGGTAAGGCTGAGCTTAGTTCAGCAAAATGAAGTTGCATATGACTTAAGTATTTAGACTGATAAATGTGAATATCTGTGTTATAATAAAGGAGCAATTTGTGTAAAGGGAAATTGCATTATGCTTATTCAAAGTCAAATTTATTTCTTCCCTTTCTTATTAAGGATCTAATTTTAAAAATCCCAGCCTCAGGTCAGGGTTATACTTATAGGGTTGACTTCATATGTGGCAGTGCAGAATTCAAAATTCCTACAGAATTCCTTGCTGCAGTCAATCAACAGCCTAAGCCCCCTACTTGGGCCAAGAATTTTTTTATTTTTCTTTTAATTAAAAAATAGCCAGAGAGCATGTAAGGCTTAAATTACTTGCATAGAGAAAAACGCTTCTCTAAGAAACCTATTAGGAGATATGGCTTGAGAGCAACAGAAGCCCTTCAGACTAAACAGAAGTTTAATTTTTTTAAGGTAATGGAGAAGAGGAGATATATTCTGGAGAGTTTTCTTCAGCTCATTTTGGACTGTCATTTTCTGCCCTGAAGCCATAGTTGAATTACCTCTGAGGAGATCAAGAGAGAGCAGGTCGGGGGGAGAGTCAGCCACTTAGCAGAATGGGGGAAGGACTTTCTGTGTGGATCTATGCCAGTGTGGGTTTGTTCAAAATATGCAAACCTTGGATCCAAGTCAGTTCCAAAAATACAACCCAATGATTGCTACAGTGCTTTGGCTTCCACATCAGCTGGCGTTTTTATGGCATACATATTGTTGGTTGGCATAAAGCACCTGCAAGCTCTAATGCAAACAAGAGTGGCAAACAAACTCCCTTGCCCCCTGAAAAAACAAAAGGGAAAAAAAGCAAAAGCCCACAATCACACACAGCTTTTGGCTTCCCAGAGCTGCACAGCACTGAGGACCTGGAGTCCCTGTTGTCTGCAAGAACAGTGACCTGTCTGCCTTCCCTAGAGGGAGATGCAAAAGCCCTGCGCCATCTGAACACAGAAAGATTTTAGCCACAGAGGACTATGAGTTATAATTATAACTGGTGGGTGGGGAGTCAGCAGCACCAGGTTGTTGGGTCAGCTGAAGTCAAGAGCATTTCAGTCACAGTCTACATTTACAAGGAACTGCATTTACAAGGGGGTAACAAAGTCTACATTTACGAAGGAGTTAGGTAGAGCATAACTTTCCCTGGCTAGGCTGGTATGCATTTCCAGCAAGACAGATTTGGACAGACAGGCTGTTACAATTTCTGCAATTTCTTTTTGGGAAGCATCAGAACATGGCATACTCTACTCCACCCCTCCCTTTCCTAATTCCCTTCCGATATCCCTCATTTTCATGTAAATGATGCAGAATCCTTCTGCACTTCACACTGTAGTAGCAACACCGGGGAAAAAAAATGTCCAGAAATGGCAGATTAGGCTCAGAATTATCCCTCCTTTGAGAGGCAATGACCGCATAATAGTGTTACACTCTAGTTAGGCTTAAAAGCAAAGCTCAAATTAGAGAGCAGATCATTTCAGTGACCAGACACGAGGCTTAAATGACTGCGAATTCCATGCAAAAATATGGATATGCTCATTTAAATACTAACAAGCTGTTGTCTTGGCCTGTCTGCAGAATAGCAAAGGGATAGATGAAGTCTCAAACAGCAGCTGTGACTTTTGAACTACTCTTCTACAAATGAATGAGGGGGATGGTGAGTGGGACAGACCCCCCTGATACAGGTAATGCTGAAGGATAACATAATGTCATACAAAAGGAGGTGTTTCTCCCTCATCACCAGGGCAGTAATTTCAATCCTCTAAATGAGGACTTCCCTGGCTTTGTGGCAAGAGTCTGCTGCAGCTCACTAGGCATAGATGAAGAGCAAGGAGCACCTGTCACTCCGAGTCCCAGCCCTTGTTTTGTTAAGGAGTATGTAGGAAGTCAGCTAAGTTGAACAGAGAGCAAAACAAAAGGGAATTAAAATTTTGTGTTGAAACTTGCAGTGGCTTATGCTTTACACCTTGTGATACTGATAGATTAGAGCAGGGTCTCTTTATCTTTGTCAATGTGTGGATCCAGTTTTGGCTTATCTGCTCGCATGTGACCCTGAGTCAGCAGCAGGTAAGTCCCCCCAGGCCAGGAGCACAGGCTGCAGTCCCAGGCTGCAAATATTTCCTTCCCACTCCGGCACGCTGGAACTGAGCAGTGAGCAGAGACTGAAGACAACGAGGAGCTCACAAGCTAGGGTAAGCACTTATAGGTTGTGACTTTACCGGGATCTCACAGCCCTGCGTTGCCAGCTCAGAGAAGATGGAGTTGACTGAGACTGCTGTTGACACTTCTGTTCCATTCCTTTTGGACTTTCCCACTTACAGGCAGCAGCATCATGTGGACGGCAGTGACTGCTGAAATAAAACAGACTACACTTCTCTAGGTGTAACATACCTGGGGGCAACAAACAAGAGAAAGAAGCCTTCACTGTGACCCTACCTGGACTTGTGTCCTCTGGCCAGCCTTGCCAGAATTGATGGTTGACACTGGAGATAAGCACAAGGAAAGCAGCCCTTTAGGAGAAGATGAAACCTACATCATTCTTTAACTGAGTGCATGTTCTGTGCCACTTGCACACACAGTCATCTGGGAGATGGCAGCAGAAAGTTGCGTGATGGCAAACTTTAAAACTCTCTTTCAGGTGAAACTGCCACCACAGCAGCAGTGGTTTATGCTGGAACATTACACTTCACAGAGAGAGAGAGGAGCTACACCCCAAGCTCTATTCAAAGGCAGCTGTAAGAAGCTGTCACCTCTTTATTGTTAGTTACCAGCTCTGATCTTATCCAGATGACCTTAACATTCACCAACCTATCAAAAATAATATAGATCTGACCTGGTAAGTTTGATCCCGTGACTGCCAAAGCTGGATTCTCCCTCCACACCTCCTACTGCTAACAACCTCTGGGATATAAAGAGCATTTTCAACGGCTCAAAGAAGCCTTTTCAATACAGCAAAAAAGAAAAAGGATTTCTCAAGCTGAAAGCAGAAATCTTAAAATATGCTGAAATGTCTTTCATTTATATGTAACTTTTAACTATGACCTTTAGCCATCTAACAGACCCTGTACAGATGAGGTAAGCATTACCCTTTCCAGACAGATACCTTGCCATCTCTCAAGCTCTCTGTGCAGTCTCCAGATCTTGCCCCTTTAAGGCCCTGAACCTGCTGCGTAGTGGAAATGAAACCAAGCCCATCTGCAAAAGCACAGGGCAGCCCCTTGTACAAGATGAGGCAGAAAATATGCTGGCAGCAGCCACTTTAGAGACCCATGGCACACACCTTATCAGTTAGAGAAGAAAATGATATATTCTGCTGGGTTAATTAGGAGATTAAGAGAAGGTAATGCAGTCATGTTTCCCTGCTTGTTTAAAGGAGTGGAAGATGGACAGAGAATTTAATGTTGGTTTTCACTACAAGAGATAAAAAGGGACAGGGACATAATAAATATAACACCTCCTGCCTGAGTTGCCTGGGATACAGCATCTAGGAAAAAGAGACAGAGTGGGTGAAGTACAAACCAGTCCCAATTCTCACAGCAATCATCACCACCAGAATGCATTCATGTTGTGCCACTTTCCATCTTGTTATAATCTTTGTCACAAGAATGAGGTTATTGGACAAGAAGGGCTTTTCCATATTGGCTTTAGCAGTATTGCTGCCATTTCCTTGATCTTTTCAATATTCTGTAATTGATCGGTTTGCTATCTCAATTTTCCCTTGTTTACAGCCTCTGTACCTTGTAGCTGACCAGACGATTCAAGTATATAAAGGACCACTGAAAAATCCCTGCCTTGTAGCACTGTTCTGCCAGAGTAATCAAAGATCAGGGGTCACATATTTCAGCTGGTGTAAATAGGTGTAGCTGCAATTGTGCCAGTTGGGTTTATTCCCTGCTGCAGGCCTTGACCAAGCAAGATCTATTCTGCAGTCTTTTGAGTAGCCTTACTCAAAAGGCCAAAATAAACCTAAAGTTTACATAAAAAGATGCCGAATTACAATGCCTCGTTCTTTGTGAATGGCACTTTTGGTGGAACAAAAAATTCTAAAGAGACTCTCCCTAAAAAAATTACAAATAATGAAGAGGAAAATCTTTATGATTTAAATTCTTTACAACAGTTCCTGAATTCAGCTTTCCCTATACTGGAAGCAGAGCTCTGAACCTCCTCCTGGAAGTGCCGAGATCTGCCCTTTGCAAAGGCACACAATCCTAAGCTACTTGTTAAAGCCTGCCACACCTTAATGCTGCCTTTCCATCTAGTGCACCAGGCCATCAAGCACTCCAGTGGTCAGCAACTCCCTTTTCCTTCTGTAAAAAGGAAATAACGGTGTTTTTTCCATCTCATTTACTTACATGAAGAATTTTTAAGAGAGAGGCTCTAAACTCTAGCACGCCTAACATAACAGGCAAGTAATTTCAAACTTGCCCAACACAGCCTGAAATCACTGCTTACTACCAGTGTCAGGAGTTGTTAAAATAGGTTGGTTAACCAGAAGCACGGGTCAGAATTCCCTGCCAGGACAAAAAGCATCTCCTTCCATGATAAGTAGCATGTATGGAAAACCTAGCTTCTGCCCCATTAGGGAAACAACAACCCTTTTGCCTGCTGGCACATGAACTTCTTTCAGGAGTCAACACGGACAGAGCCCCTCTGGCAGCACAAACGGCACAAACTGCATTCCCCCCGCTATGTGTGGAGCACCACAGGGATATCAGTGTCCTGTGGAAGCAGCTCTGCCCAAGCACATTCGCACAGGGAGGGTTCTTGGATGTTGCATCCTCATCGAAACAAGCCCCGTTGCACCTCTCGGGCAGTGAGAATGTCATTTGTGCTCGGAGAGCAAGGGATCCAGAAGCTGCCCTCAAGCTCAAATCTGCCAGCTGATGTTGCAATTATCAGGCAGCTTGCAAAGACTGTATGGAAATTTATAGCAAAATAAGCAACTGGGGAGAGCAGAGCACTCCCGGAGTGGGTGAGACACTTACTGCATTGATTGCACCCGAGACCGACCCAGAACAGCAAAGGGCAGCGCAGGGCTGTTCTACAGAGGCTGCTTATTTCGTCACTCTGCAGAAAAGTGTTTTCTGTTTCCAGTCCTACAACAAACTCTTAAAAGACTTACACTGTGTAGGCATGCAACATACTTTCCACCACATAGGATAAAGCATAAATGCTCAAAAAATTACAGTATCTTGGAACCTTCCAGATCAATGTGATTGAACTACATACATCATTTAAAGTTTACAATACATTTCCTGACATTAAAGCAGCGGAAAAAAAAATAAGCATAGCCTGTTTTTTTAACAAGGTTGATCAGAAGTACTGTTATGACATCTCCTCTATGGAATTTCAATAATTCAGTTATTTTCTTTTAAACTGCAGTATTTTGTATATTTTAATCTCGTTTTATTCGGCTGCCTTTGAATTTGTTTCCAGGGAGCTCCTGAGTTAGAATCCTGCTACTATTTTTTGTTGTTGATGGTTTGGCATTTTAGGTTTTTAATGTTCATAAGAAACCTGAACTGGGAATAATTTGGTTTTATATCAGTAAAATCAATTGATTGAAGGAAACTCAAAACCCAAAGATTTACCCCAGAAAATCACCTTGTACTGATCTGAGTTATTATGGACCTCTCTCCCTCTGGAATTTACTTTGAGATCATTTTCTTTATGAGCCTAAACAGCTCATACCCATTAAATATAGGCATATCATCTAGGATCAGTGCATAGACTTGCCAGAAAAAAGCTGCTTTGCTTTCTCCATCTACACTGGCTTAGTGAGAGGGGAAGCCCTTGATTTAGAGGAACATATTTAGCTCTTGTAGATCAGTTTACCTGCCTTGATATCAGCTGGGTTATGCTGCTTTTCATAAGAAGGGACCTTAAAGATCATCTGGTTCCAACCCCCTGCCATGCACAGGGACACCTTCCACTAGACCAGGTTGCTCAGAACTCCATCCAACCTGGCCTTGGACATCTCCAGGGATGGGGCATCCACAGCTTCCCTGGGCAACCTGTGCCAGTGCCTCACCATCCTCACAGTAAATAATTTCTTTTCACTATCCAATGTAAACCTACTCTCTTTTAGTTTGAATCCACTCCCCCTTGTCCTGTTACTACACACTCTTGTAAAAAGTCCCTCCATGTCTTTCCTGTAGGCTACCTTCATCAGTTAAAATTCAGTCCCTTGGTCTTCCTTTAATTTCCTAACAATTTCAGTAATGTGCAAATTATGCTAGAATACTAAAGTAGCACAGCTTCTTTTCTAACCCTGCGCAGCAAGCAGAGGTCACTAGGTAAGCTTTTTCTTCTTTGCTCTCTGAATTTTAATTGTGGTTATTTCACAGCCTGGGTCTAATTTCCAACACTAATTTATAATGGAATCTCTGTATTTTTGCTTAGCTCCTGGCTTTATATTTCTTGCTTGCTGGGTTGCACTAGATATTGTTAGCTGACTCCCTGCTGGGAAGCTCCACATAATTGCAAAAAAATTTTGCAGTGCCCTTCCCCATGGGGTTTCCAGGTATAGCTAGCTAGAATCAGATTTCTACCCCAAAACTCAACGCCATTTCTTCTTTTTGCCTCATCTCTGTTTAACACAGTGAATAAGCCAAATGCACAGACCTTAAAGAACACCTAAAACTTGCAATAATCAAGGACCTCATTATGAAAAGAGAGTTGTCCAAGCTTGGCATCATAGCAGCTTGCTGGAATAGTCACCAAAGGCAACTGCATGTATGATGGTGACATTAGGAAGGACCATAAGCCATTAGAGTTAACAGTCAAGCAAGCTGACTGCATGAGACACCCAGACACTTCCATGCAATCTCCCACCAACAGTTCCCTGTCTTTCGGTTCATTTGCTAACAGAGAGGCTGGAGCCAGCCCCCCTCCCCAGCTCAGTTCCCTGTGGGTGCTAGGAGTAGCCAAAATAAAGGCAGCGGGGTCCTTTCTGCAAGCTGGGAACTATTTGCTGCAAGAAACAATGTCACGAGCTGTCTCCAAATCAAGGACATTTTAAACATCAGTCCTGCAAGCTTCACTTAAATGCAACAAGTGCAAGCCCAGCCACCACCAAAAAATGTTTACAACAGCAGCCAGATAGGAGCAGCAATGTCACAGCTTAACCAGGGACAAGATACCCCCTTCACCAGCCTCTGCAGGGTGACAGGGCTGCAAGGCAAGCGGGAACACTCAGCAGAGCACACAGCCATCTCACATGTCACTTGTTCCATCTCTATCATTCCTTCCCAGTGTTAAGTTAAACGGATCATTGCTGGAGCTCCGGCCTAGCAATCCTTGCTTCTACTAGCCAGTGGGAATATTCCCACAAGCAAGGGCTGAGCAGCCTGGCTGCAAGACCCTGCCTTTCGCTCTAGCCCGGCACCACCATTGTGCTGTGTTTGATTTATGGTTAATATTCCTGTCAGCACCGCAGGCCTTTGACACCCCAGCCACATTACTCAATTCCACCTACCGCTGCCAATAACAGGCGCTGAAGTTTCAGTTCCTAGCAGTTTGATATGTGAAGCTGAAGAATAGTTAGATTATCACCAGTTATGCAGACAGCACATTTGACAGACTTGCAATGATGTTTTCAGCTGTCAGTTATTGCAGCTACAGTGTGGAAACCACAAAAGGGGCATACACTGAGTATGGGCTACAAAGACATCTACTTTGGAAGAGGTAGGCTTCTGGATAAATACATTTTATAGCATAATTGTGGCAACTCAAAATCATCATCCTTGTGTCTTGGCAGAGAGGTGGTTTTCCACATGCAAATTAATTATAGTAAGCTTGTCTCAAATCAACACTAAAAGACATGGTGGGCACGAACATTTTCAGCACTGATTCTGTGCTGTAGCAAACTCTCGCATGACAAATGTCTGTAGTACTACAGCTCACCTCTGCAGGCAACAGTTGTAACTGAACTGCAATATTTGGTCGATTAAAAGAAATAAATCTTTTTCCATTTAAAAGATTTGCCAATATAAAGGGAAATCAAAGTTATGGAAGCCAACATTTCCACTTATATGGACACATCTGCAGTTTCGCAAGACAGGCAATCCACATCATTAATCTCTTAAATATTATGGTTTAAGTTGATTATTGTCGGGGTGGGGGGAGAGGAGGGGCTTATACTGCACATAGATTTATTCTGATTATTTTAAGGAAAGGGTAATACAGAAGCATTAAAAGACACACATTATTCTGATTAATAAATTCTTTGAAAACAGCATCACCGTTTCTTTGAATCCTACCTTTAGAGGACAGTTTGTTTGCAGATACTATAAAATAAATAACATTTATTTTTTATTGCTAGTCACCATCTTTGCATAGCACATGTTGGTAAGTTCCTATTTCACTGAGCTGTCAAATGTACCCAGCTACTACTTTCATGTAATTTTTTCCTCTGGTCTAACAAAACTCAAAACAAACATGCAAACAACAGCAGTTCAGGGGAGTTACAAGGACATAGCAAGCTTTCCCTGGGTGCTCTGCCCCCATAAAATTCTTTTGCAACCATTTAGTAAAACTGGAGTGTGTTTTATTTGAATACCTACCAGGCTGGGTATGGGATGGTGTATTTGACCTCTGATCTCATTGAAGACACAAGCACAGGTATTTTTCTTTGGTCCTGAAGAAGCTTGGACCAGCACAACCAGTAGAAGAGCCAGAGAACTGCAATATCTGTTAAGTAATTTTTGCCCTCTGCTACTAATCCTGCAACAGAGAAGAGTTATCCTGAGTTAAGCATGACCTAACTTTAGCACAAGCGTCCAGAGGGGCTGTGGGATTTTATTTCTTGGAAAACCTCAAAACTCAACCGGACAAGACTGAAGAAACCTGCATTATATGACCTACTTTTTGCAAAGCAGAGACCTCCAGAGACCACTTTCAAATTACATTATGCCCAAATTTTAGGGAGGTTTTGAACTCAAGAGGGCTCTCTGCTACCACTTCCATAAACACTGGAGAAACAACAGTATCACAAATCATCCCCATCCCACAGAGAACAGTCCAAGACAGGTAGATAAACAGCTTGTGCATTACTCTTCCTGAGACAGGTTTTCCCCTGTGAGGAAGTACTCTGATTTGCTTCAGATACTCAGGACCAGAACCTTAGAGAAAAAGGCCATAACCAGCATTATCTCACTTGTGCTATTTGCTCACCACCGTGCGAGTTTTAGATCAGGACACTCCACAAAGGTGAAGGTGAGTTTCCCATTCCTAGTTTCATCCAAAACTAATAAAGAACAGGTATCTTTCATTTGGGAATGATTGCATACATTTCTTAGCTTCTGCAATGAAGATCTTTGCAAGCAAGAAGAAAGAGGCAAAGTGCTGTTTCAGACAGCATTTCAGTTGTTTTTCCAAGATTTTTCTTTTACATGGTCATCAGAAAAAAACCCTATTAGTTTTATCATATAAGAAAAAGGGAGCTTGGGGCACAGTGTCTGAGTAACATAAACCAATGTTTGGGATTCTAGGTTTTGTACAAATGACTCTGCCACCCACAGCATTTTGACCAGTGGGCCCTGGGCTTGTGGTGCTACTTATGTGACTTCATTAACAGCACACACAGTTGGAAATTTACACAGTGGGGACTTATCTCTTAAAGAAATAAAAACAAAAAACCAAACAGGAACAGCTGAGAGTGTTCCTATTGATACTGAAAGCAACATGAAGAGCAAACATGCTAATAGCACAGGCAGACAGGTGTGCAGCACAAAGAATAAAAATAGTGCAACCCTCTGTTGAGCAACTTGTATTCAAGATTTATTGATTCTATCTTCCACCAAATGAGAAATAAGTGAAGCAAATCAAAGCATAAGCTAAACAGAGCAGAGCAATGTGAAACCTGGGCGGGATGAGCAGCTCTGTGCCCACTGCCTGAGGCAATCTGCTGCTGAAGGATAACGTGCCAATGCTAATCAGATGATCGGTTCCCCTTCCCATTAGGCATTCTGCTAACTCAACAGATAAGCATTCACTCTCCTAAGGTTCCTTTAGGAATGCCAGCTCAACTTGGGAGGCAGCCCTGCTTCCCCTCTGAGCTACATTTCAATATTCTTGTTATTCCTGTCTCAAGTGCAGTCCTGGAGATGCTGACACCGCCACCACTCCCCACCCCAGGGTACTGAGCACCAGCCAGCCTGCAGCACTGCATTGCCAACCCTCCAAATGCTGCCAAATGTCTTGCCCTTTCAAGAAAAAATATGTGGTCCTGCAGAGCATGGGCTGCCAAAAGAGTGTGTGCTGATCCCTGCATGGGTATAAGACTAAGTTACAGCAGGGACAGTAGAGTATGCAGTGGTCAGAAAGGAGCTACAATTACTTCTTTGACAGGCTGAGAACCTTTCCTGTGCCCAGAGCCCAAAAAAGCCTTCAGGCAGCATTTGCTGGTCACACACATTTTTGTTTTATCCAGCACTAAGGCATTAAAAAACCCCAAAAAACAACACCAAAAAGACAAAACAACACCACAACAGATGGTGGAAGAAGCACAATTGTAGGCTGTATCAGTTTCAAGGCCATGAATTTCCCAGCTCATCTTATTCAAAAGTAAATACAGCTCTCTGGCAAGGAAAAGAGAGAAATGCTCTCTTTGGGGCATCTCATGGGACCACAGAGCAGGAAGACACACAACGGATTTTACCCATATTTGATGTTCCCTGCTGAATGGCTGGGCTGGCTTAAAGGGTCTGATCCAAAGCTCTTGGAAGTCAGCAGTTTCCCTCAGGCTTTGCGTACATCCCAGTAACTGATATGTAAAATAATGGTCCTGTGAGGGGAATGATGTACAGAGCAAAAAAACCCTTCTGCATACTAAATGGAATTGATTCATTCTGGTATGTGCTCGATCATCTACTAACAAAAAAATATAAATGTGTGCTTGTGTTTATATTCTCTGTTGAAGGAGATATATTCCAGAATGAGTAATGTTATTCAGCTACCGAGTCAGACATGCCACTCACCATGTCAGATAGATCACATACAAGCTCTGACACATTGCCTGCTAAATGAGACAGATTAGCTCTTCCTCTGAACACATAAGCCTTTAACTGGCTATATTAACAACTGGGTCAGGCAGGCAGCATGCTCAAAGTTACCACCTATAGATTCACATAGATAATTTAATAAGCTGCATCTTCACAGAGTGCCTTTCCCACCACAATCTATAATAAGGTAAGCTGCAAATAATGTGCCTACCTGGAATCAAACTGATCGCTGTGTAACAGCTTTTAATGGAAAATATATCACTTTTGAAAATTTGGCTTTCTGGGGACACACTAAGTCTATGACTGGGTGAAGTCACTGTCAGAAAATGTCTGCAGTAGTTGCACAGAAATAGTATTTTTAATTTTTTATGCAAAGTTGATTATTACTGCTCAAACACAGGAGACACCAGTCAAACTGCTCAAGTAACTGGAAACAGGGATTCAGCACTGAAAGAACAGAAGTGCTCTCTCTAGCATAAGAGACCCAGCATCAGCTTTTTGTATCAGAGACATCTCTGGAAAATTTATCAAGCAAGCACACAAAAAAATTCCCCCCAGGCCAAGCAGAGCTCACATACTTGGCCACTGCTGATGCCTGTACTACAGGGTAAGGTACTTATTTATCCACGTGTTTAAATACCTATTTCCTTAGAGCTCAGCCTCAGACTTCGTATAGCACTTTAGTTCTTTAGGGAGCACAAAATTACCCGCTGCATGAGATGACCTGGGGTTGATTTATTGCTGATATTAGCTTTTTGTGAGTGAGATAAGGGGGATTATAGGATATTATTTCCCATTTACCTTTACACCCATTTCCAACAGAGCCACCACAAATACACCTTGGGAAGCAGGCAGAATGGAGAGACTAGGAATGAATAGGCTGCCCACAGCACTTGCATTTCTTAGTTCTGCATGATTACAGATGTTCATCTCTTTTTTCATGCCCATCTAATATAAACCAGGTAATAAATCATGCTTTTGTTGCTTCCCAAGCCACTCACTGAAATGAACAGTTACTGCTGTGCAAACAGGGAACAAGGGACCTTGTACTTTCCTATACATTACTCTTATCCAGTTCAAACCACCCAAGAATCTGAGCTCTTCTGGAAGAACCTGCCAGATGATGCCCACCTGATCCACGCCAGCACAATCGCCTTGTCAAGGCACCAGGAACTGACCATACCTACCCAAACAGTCCCAAATACTGTGGCTGCTGTTTTTTGAGGAGCAGGAGAGAGGACTGTTCCTTATCATCCCCCCAGGTAGGAGGGAACAAAGTCGTAACACCTGGGAATTAAGTCACAGTCCCCAGCACAACCGGGACATTGTTTTGCCCTTGCAGCATAAAGCATAACTGTATCTGCTGTGCATTAACACAACACTGATCATACTGGAAACCATTAAGGGTCTCAGCTAAAAGCTGCTGAAAGAGAAACCATATGTTCATTTTCAGGAAAACAATCAAATATATGCCTTTCAAAGAGACTACAGCCCTCACTAAAACTTTCAGGGCCAGCACCAGGGATAGTACTATTCAACATTAAGACTGCATCGATGCTGATGGACCCATTCACTGTCAGCTCCGGTGTTTAGAGTGGACCTCCTCCAATCACCCCATCTCATGTCAGCAAAGCTCTCATATATCACACACACCACCTGTGCTAGTTGCCACTGTCTGCATCTCATCAAATAATGATTAACTAAGATGAGTAAATCGAGTGCAAATAAAAAGGTGCAAAATGGCCAGATCTAGAAACTACCTATGCCAGTTGTTCCCACAGAAAAGCATGGGAGCAGGGAGAGGTTAAGCCCTTCAGCGCCTCTGTTTATACAACTGCTTAATAGAAGCTGAGCTCCATGGAAAATCTAATTCATGGTCTATGGTTTAATTCTGCCCATTTTTTTCCTTTCAGCAACTAATATCTCTTTTGTTATTTTAATTTAGTCCTTGGGGTTCAGTCTTTTTACATTAATTTTAATATTCACTCCATAGAAAGAAACTGATATGTCAACTCTTAAGCACATGGAGTTCCAGCTAGAGAGGTTTATAGCTGGAGTTTTTCTAAAACACAGAACCCTGAATAGAGGCATAGTAAAAGCCACACAGGTGAAGTGAGAGAACGCAAGAGATGATGACAGCACAGTTTTGTGATGAGGCCAAACATTACTAACACAAATAGCACTTGCAATCGCAGCAAAAAAGCAACTGCACTCGCCTTTTCTTTTCTTTGGTTTTGTGATGTTTGGTTTCTTCCTCCTAATAGAAGCACAGTTAAAAACCTTCCAAAAATTCCTTTTACCATGTCTTCCTTCCCAGAATAGAAGTGCAGTGCAGAAAACACCAATGTTTCTCCAGCAATCTTACTCTGAAATGGCAGAGTCTCTTCCCAGTGACATGACTGCACAATCTGGAATTATGGAGACTGACATCTATTAACCCATTGGTTAGCCAACACCAACAAGACCACCAAATAAAGTTGTCCAGCAGACTATTATGAGATCTTGCTTTCAGCAGCTTATAAATTTTCCAGCGTTTTATCATTTCAGCTGAATTTTGTTACATCAGGTATTTTCCTCACAACAAGCACTACTAAAAGAGCCAGTAGGAGGAGGGAAAACTTTTATTTTGCTTGCACTGAAACTTTGAGAAGAAGACCCACTTTGATCATGGTATGGGTATTTGTCTCTTTTTTGGAACCTCTGCTTTCTAACATGCAAAAGCTTTTCTGAGATGGGGACTGTGTCTCCTTCCTGTGAGTTCTCTGGAGAGCAAGAACAGGCAGATTCATATAGCAAGATTTCCTATAGATGAACAGCAGGCAAAGGAAATAGGATTTTTATTAATATAACTTATAACTAAGTCTCTTCAAAACCTCTGTCTTCCTTGTGAGATCTGGGTGAAACTGGTCATCAGACTCAGAAGTTACTGGAGGGCAGTTAAAGCAGATATAAAAGGGACAGGCAGACTGTGACCTCAGTGCCTTTACAGTCTTCAGCAAAAACTCCAGGCTTATAAAGTCTCTGTTTTCTTTACTTAATTGTAGCTCTTCATGAGGTGCAAGGCTTTACGCTTCATGCAAAAATGGTCTGCGTGACAGAGATGGGGCATGCCCCCAGTCAAAAAATCCACCAGAATTTCAGCAAGGTGCCAAAAGTCAACAGTTGAAATGAGCCAATAGAATTTATGAACAAATCTAGGCAGAGACTAAGTTGTTCTGATGAGATGGAATGGCAGATAGAGACAGGGCTGGCTGAGAAGAGGCCACTGGCATCTAGAAACACAGGATCTTATATGAAGTCAAACCTTATACGAGACAAGTCTTTGAGAAAGGAAAGGACTACTTTAAATGTCATGCCTGGTGGTGTAGTTCTTCATACCAGCTAAGAACTTGTCCCATAGCTTTTGTTTCAGGGTAGCACACGCCCAGTTCTAATGACGTGGTTTAACTATGTAAACCTGATGACACAGTGGAGAACAAGATGGTACCAAAAACTCTTGTCTGCAGACCTTCATAAAAACCAGCCTCCAGCCTCAGGGAAGAGACTTCAATCCTTCAATCCATTTCCCATCTGCTTCACTGCAACAGGTTCAATTTTTTAGTAGAGCACAACCCTCAGATATTTGCACTGAGATCTGTTGTGTCATACAGTAAAACTGTATGACAGCCATGCAAAAAACATGACAGCAGGTTGTATTTTGGACTGAAATCAAAAGATATAATTCAGAGCACAAAGTCTTCTCCTACTATAATGGGTTATTTCTTGTTACACTAGATCTGTTAGTGTTTCTCACTCTGTTCAGCACAATAAAGAACATCTATAGCTGTTCCCTTGGCAGTCTCTGGAGACAAATGGTTTTGATAGTTGTGTTTAAAATGGGCAATAATGGTTTTTATGGTGAGCTGGTAATTGGAAAAAAAGCTTTGGGAGCAACCTCTAAGTTCAGCGAAGTACAGTGAAGTATTATAATCAGTTCTTTGAAAAAACCAACAACCTTAGCAGGACCAGATGTGCCAAGTATGAACCACTTCTGAATCACCAATAAAAGCAACATCCAGGGACCATCACTGTAGTGTCCAGCTGGCAAACAGCTGCCCCATCTCATTTTCCTGGTCACAAGCCCCACTTCCCTTGCCTGCAGAATAATTCAGAACCATCTCCCTTTTTCTATCTGTCTGTGTTATAAAAGTAGAAGGGATCTCCAGACATGGAGACAGTGCAAAAGGGGATGGCCTAGGTGCCATCGCCTCTTTCAGCACCACTGTTTTGTCAGTCAAACTACTTATGGGTCAACTTTCATGGCCCTAAGGGTGGAAAACTCCATAATCTTCCCACTGCAGAATTTGGCTATAATTTTTTTACACTTTCTCTGGTGCATAAGCCTTTATTTGCTTCTCCTCTAGAAGATGCAAGTGATGATTACAGTTCTGCATCTCCCTAAAGAGTTGGTGCATAGCCTATTACCAAAATGAGAAAGCGGTTTCACCCTAAATAAAAAATTGCTGGCATTCCCACACAGCCCAAGAAGCAGTGCCTATGAACATTTTGTTTGGGTTTTTCATGGCAATACCATATATACTAGGAATGAACTGCAGGTCAAATAGTCTGGCAATTCACTTGCTAGCTTAGCAGCTTGAGGCTCTGCCTCAGGGCCTTTCATACCAGCGGCTATTAACTACAAAGAAGTGTCACCTGTGCTGGTCATTATTGTTAATTATGGAATTCCTCTATTCACACATCCCTCTACTAAAAGATTTTCCTATCAGACTCCTTCCCCCACCACTCAGGCCCAGGTTGCTGTGACTGTCATACCTGTAGAAGCACAAAGCAGTGCACTTTAGAGTCTTAGGAAAAGCCAGACTGTTACAATTTTATCTGCACTGGCTCCAGTAACACCGACCAGACAAAGGGCTAAAGCCCTGCTCATTGCTGTCTTGCACACTCTTATTTTAGAATTACCTAGGATTCAGGCTGCCCACAGTCTCGAGGTATGTGGAGTCAGAACTCTTCAACCAAGCCCATCTGGGGTTGAAGATGAGAACTTAGTATCTGGTTAAACACAGGATAGATGGCATTTATGTATTCATGCAAGACTTCTCCTCAAACAGCAAGGACAACTCGAAAAGAGAGGAAAAGGGACAGTAAATCTACAAAGTTCAGAGCAAGCTACCTACATCTGATGGACAAAGGTTTTCTATTCTATATGATCTGTGAGCTGCCTGATTCATGTCTTGTGCTTGTGCTACCTTACAACACAAGCAGACAAGAGCTGAAGTGAAAAATGGGATGAAGTGCACTTTCCACAAGGAAATGAAAGCTGGAAACAACCACAGGGTATAACAGAGCCTTGGTGCATACAACTGCAACTACCACAGTACCTGATATTTGTTTAAATTTTTCAAGTTTCCCTTAAACCAGTAAGGCCCAAAAGACCATCACCTTCCCTTACCCAAAGACAATTTTGATTCACAGCTTTCGGCTCACCCAGATAGAAGATATTAAAGCTCTTCTCACTCCTGAGCCATTTCTCCACAATACTTCTGCACGAAGGGAACCAAAGTGGCTGCTACTCAGTGACATCTGCATATGCCATAAAGCAAAAAACATCCTCCCGCTTCCAGCAGGAATTGCTGCAAGATGCAACTACCCTTGCAGATAGTTATCCCTAATTGCCCCTGGAGGACGCACTCACTACCCCTTAAGTATCAGTCAGCAATTTAAATCCAGAGTCCTTATTTCATCAAAACTTGATTTGCCCTGGTATCTGTAGTTTCTTTAGGAAAAACATTCAGGAAACATCTCTCTTCATAAATCCAGTCTAAAGGGTCCCTGGGAGCTAATATGATTGCACACTGTAGCAAATAGTTTCTAATAATTTATGTCCATTATGACATATGTGTATAACAGCCAAGGAGTTATCCTGAAAACTATCTGAAATGTGAGTTCAGCATGCCTTTCACTTCTTGAAAGTTTTATGTGCTCTATTACTGTGGAGTGGGACTCAACAGGCTAAATAAAGCTTCCTCTTTCTTGTCCAAACTGAAACGTAAAGTAACACAGGGGAAATAAGCATTTCTTTTCTACACAGCAGCACACACAAAAATTTTTCACTGAAAAAAAGAGCTACAGCAGTCAAGCCTCTGGATCATTCTTCCCTCTGTGAAAAGACTAGTTAAAAGTATATGTTAATGTTCCCTGCCAGTTTTTCTTCTCTTAGCCTCTTCCTTCCAGGGCTTTCATTATGTTCCCCCTTCTATGTAGTTTTAAAAGGTTTCCTTGTTTGACAATTTTGCTGAAGGCAATTATGTTACTCACTTTCTCCTGAGCTCAATATACAACAGCAGAAGTGGTACACTGTACATATGGTTAAGATCTGTTTTAAAAACACTTGCAGATTGCTATCAAATCTTGCTGTGTGGCTTGTCATTTGTGTTTAGCAGATTCTGTGAAGAAGCTCTAACACTCTGCTATGGGATAGTCCCTTGTTTGAAACTCAAGAGATGAAGTTTCTATTGTTCAGCAGCAGAGACGTTTCTGTATTAAATTGAAAGAGAAAGACATATTTAGAAACCATCAAGGAAAATACACATCTTGGGATGACAGCACAGCTTCATGTGTTTCATTAAGTGTTCATGAGTCAAGACTATTCCCCTTTCTGATGAGAAAACTGTATTTATTTTCAGTTTGTAATTACAAAAAAGGCACACTGGAGGTCATAAGGGGCTTCATCTCCAGGGCACTCTGCTCTGTGCATAACAGTTTGATATTCACCTGCCATTACCAGAACTCAGTACAAATCCTGCTTCAGGACTCAACTGCTTTGGCTAAACCCAACCACTTTAGCTGCTTTGGAATTATCAAAGCCAACATACAAGTAATTACACAAGCAGAAGAGTTTTTGGCGTTTTTGAGTGCTTTCAATTGAACACATCTCTCTAGCACAGGGATCCCCTGGTGTACAGTCATATAGATGAGCTCAAATTTCAGTCTTTCTCTTTAGTGATAAGGTTTGAATCCTCTACTTGACCTCATACTTTCAGAAAGCATGGAGAAATTCAGCACGGTCAAGGGTCCTCCTCTCTAAAATTAGATTGAAACCAGGAAATAAGTTAAAATATTACCAAGCTGGAGTTATAATATGGGATGGATTCACAAGATAGCTGTGCTGTGACTTCAGAATCAGTCACTCTCTCCCTTTGCTGCTGTCCTGTTACTGTCCCAAATGACACTTCAAGGAGGGATTCTCTTTCTCAGCCACCACCTCAAAATATCCATTCTACCCGGGAAAAAAACCACTGTGCCTACAATATAAACACATCTTATTTGCACCCTTTTGGGAAAATGTAGTGCAGGCAGGACCTTGGCATCCCCCTGGTCCATAACAATCCCACAGGTGGGAAAGTGACACAGGCATCCCCACGTCACTTGACCCCAACAAAAAATCTGGGTAAATTCAAGTGAATTGAAGGAAATATAGGAACCTAAATTGCCTGAATTCGGAGAGTTTGATATGATAACTTTAAGGTCACATTATCTTAGTTTTTGTGTTAATTTTTGCTTATTTTAAACATTTTCTTTGTCAAACTGTCTTTCCCTATCAAGGGAATTTAAAATTCTATGCAAGCCATTTAGGTACACAATATATATTACTACAGCACAAAGGACATTTGGAAAGCTGAAACTGGATGAACTTAGCAAGAAAAAGCCAGCTTGGGGAAAGTTATTTCTATGTATCACTGCCAAGTTTAAGTAATACAGTAATGACATGGGACTGGACACATAAAACACCATCTGGATAATTAAAATATACACAAAGGTGGTATGCAGACAAGTATCATCTGAATGTTAACAAAGTAAAATGGTAAAAAAATATTAACCCTTCACGGCCACATCGATGTCAGAGACAGGTGTTACAGAAGAGTAGGGAAGTCAGCTTCTCTAAGACTCACACCAGGTGCAGGTCACACCAACATTTTAGCTGCTATTCTGTGGTGCATTTAATTCTTATGTAACTTAAAGCATAGGCTCTGTGCTTGTAAATCCTTAAATTCACATATAATATGCTTAAGTGCTTTTCTTCACTTCAAACAAGTCTGCTGCTGTCTCTCCCATCACTTGTAAATTACACTGCATTTTCCTCATCTCTTTACATCACTGTATATGTAGTCTCATGTGTGTAGTCTCAGTAGAAGTTGGCCTTGCAAGTCAAAGGTGCAACATGGCTCTAACATTATAAAATCAGGAACTGAATTATTGCAGTTGATAAAAAATTTTTGTCAAGTTCCTAATAACCCAGGTCTCTGCCCCAGACTGATCAGAAGGTGGCAGTATTTCAAAACATTGCTTTTTGGTTTTACCAGAGGGGCATTTATTTTTTAATTGACTACTTGTTAATAATGAATTTTATTATTCCTAACATTTAAAGGTCAAGAGCTGTAACTTCTAGTGGCTGAGGTGCAGTGGAAGCAGTAACATGCATTAGGCTGCAGTTTTGAAGAGAATCTGGTGAATCCATTAGTATGGGGAGACATAACGGGCTGCATTTGCTAACTGCTTTTATTTGCTGTAAAATATTTTATAGATGCTTTTATAGAAACGACCTATGAAAGATAAGAATTTCCAAGGTGTCCAAAGCTTGTTGTTGTGTCCCAAAGTAGTCCCTAAATTCAACAATGTTCCTGGGAAATACTTTGCCTGATTTGTACCCTGTACCTTCTACAGATTTACATGCACTATCCCCTTGCACAGTTCAAACTGCCATCCTTCGCTTTAACAACAATCACACACACTGCGAACTGCTCTTCCTGAAACTAAAAACGTCCTGCTCTTGTGTTCGAGCTGCCACTGCTTTGTCTTCTACCCCTGTACAACAGAAATCGGATTTCAGCGGCCACCACCCTTTAGCACCTCTCACTTTACATGCACAGGAACATTCACGCTCTGCAGAAAGACATTCGCTGAACAGCTTCATAGCAAATCCAACTGTGGCTTGAAGCTCCAAATAATAGCTCTGGATCACCCAGCTAGTGTATTCAGGGAAGGCACTGCAAACAAGGTGTGAGTCTACAGTCTGGCTTTCCCACGTGCATGGCCCCGCAGTGAAGCTGTCTGATTGAATTAAGAGGAAGGTGAGAGAGACCAGAAAGTCTGCCTTCACTCGGCAAGTAAATCAGCAAAGGTTCTTACAGAAATGGAAAGGACGACAGAAGAATCTTTGCCTCCAACATTATTCTTCCATTATTCACTTCTGCTCGCTTTTAACATGGTTTTGTCCAATATCTCAAGAAATATCATTCCAGAGTGCAAAGGAAAGGGGGTAGAAGTTACAGACTAAAATACATTCTTCTTAGGTGAGCTCAGACTAACACACATTCTTCCTTATCTTTCTATCTGTACAGCTACAGGAATTACCCAGAAAAGAGGAAACATTTAGTTGGTGATTTGCTGAGCCTACTTACTATGTCAAATCATCTGTGCCAAGATATTTAAGGAAATTAAATACCATAAAAACCACTCATGAGACCAAAACACAGTGAAAACATCCAAGCCAACAAAATAGTTCAGCAAGCTGAAATAAGAACTAGGAATACTACAGTATTCCTAAATTAGCCTCAAGTTGCCATAGACTTGAACTAATACTCCCCAGTGTTCATGGAGGAATCTTTGGATTTACAAAAGCTGTTTAAAATAATAGAAACAAAGACTATTCTGAGTTGGAAGGGACCCACAAGGATCATCCAAGTCCAGCTGCTGGCTCTGCACAGGACACCCCCAAGAATCTCACCACGCACCTGAGAGCATTCAATTGCTATGAATACAGATTGTCAGCTTCCCTTGAATAATGCTGATCAAAAGGACTATATTTAATATTTTGGGCTTACCTGGCAAAATAACTTCAAATACTGGACGCTGGATACAGTTTAAATTTTACTCACAATGAATCAATGCAAACCAGAGATATTTAGTGGATTTACTCAATGTGTACAGCAAGGCAACTAAAAAGAAGTTCCATCCACCTTTACTTTGATAAGGGAAAATTAGGCAGGGAGTCATGGAGTTAAAATGCTGAATGATTTACATCTCCAAATAACAAGAGAAGAAAATGAAATTCTGTTTCTATTTCTTCAGAGCAATTAAGGCTGCCAGCTGCCTGGGCACAAAAACCCAAGAAAACCCACTATCTCCTGCTAACGTTTTATTACAGTCACTGCTTGACAATCATTTTTGTCAAAGAGCCACGTTCTGTAAACACTTGTCAGTGGTCTCTGCAGCCTTGCTTTGCTCCTGTGGCGAAGCATGAAGTGAAACAGCGATGCAGGAGTATTACCACAGTTGTTTTCTCTCCTCTGACAATAGCCAGGCTTCTTTGGAAGGACCTCCGTGTTGGCAGGCTGCTTTTCATTACAACAAGGCAGCCAATTTTGGATATCACATGCAGCTGAAAAATTGTGAGTAAACTGCCATTACTTGCAGTAGGAACTGAAAAGGCTTTGACTTGCAGAAGGGAAGATCACAGGCCAACAAGAAATTCTTTTTTATTTAGGTGGACTGGAGAGAAAATGAGGGTTCATGCCCTCAGATTGCAGCAATCCTTTGTTCTGTTATCTTCTTATACAAAAGTGGGAGAGCCAAACACATTTCATTTGTACTCAGAGATGAGTTACCCCCGTGCTCAGTTATGCTGGACAAAGCTCTTTTGAATTGCCCAGGACAAAAGCATGCAATTTGTATTAAGCACAGATTCCCCTTACAATGCCATCTGGTTTCTGAGGGACAAGTTTTACAAGTACTTAAGCATCACTTTGCTTAGTGCTGCAGTGTTTAACTGATTGAGGAGCTTGACTCTTACTTGCACAGGGAAGTCCGGCACACAAAAGTCAAAGCCCTGTTTGTTTCTGCCATTGCTTGGAGGTTTTCTGTTCGGCCAAGGGCACACAGCAGTTCACCACCTCTTTCCATGCGCCAAATCAGCTGGGTCTGGACCAGCAGAAATCCACAGAGCTCTACAGACGCATCCTTAGGAATACAAATTCTTTAAAATCTGTCTCTAAATGTCTAAAGAAAACTAATTTCATTAGGGGTGATGTGATGCCAAAAGCCAGGTGTGTTTTGAAAAGCCTCTTAGTTTCACAAGCATTCTACTTCACCCCCAGGGAGGAGTTAAAGTCCCCTCTGTACAGTAGCTGATGCTGGATTGAGTTTTCCCCCTACTGGTTTCCAATACACTTAGTTTCCAGAGAGGGATGTTTTTGCATTGGCATGATGCAGATTGGAAGAAAGCAGCTCTTCAGTGGCTGTGCCAGGCGAGGCGCTGCCACACACAGCTTGACTGTGCTGAAACTAAATGCTCTGATTCTCCTCCTAAGTAACAGTGCTAAATAAAACAGCAAGGTGAAGTCTCTCATTACACAGGCAAAAGGAGGTAGGGAACGTGAGGCATCTTACTGGGTGGGCTTTCCTATTTGCGCCCCTTTCTGTTTTTCTGGATTTGAGTTTTATGATCGGTTATATTTTGCCTGCAGCAATTTCTTTTAATAACCGCAATTATTCTCTTCCATTGTTCTGACTCTTACAAGCAAATTAGGGAAATTCAAAGGCAATTTTCATGATTGTTTGTTGTCGGGGCTTATGAATGGCTCTTCTATTTCACTGGGACGTTTCATTAAATAAATGATGAGCGTGGCACAAGAGTCATAAACAGTCAGACAGAGATCAGTTGGTTTTAGGGACAGATGCCACTCAGTGCTTAGATAAGCATGCAGGAGACACAGCAGGACTCCCTCCAGCTAGATGTATTTACAGCTTCCATGTTTAAGAAAGGGCAATTTTGCTCTCCTCACAGGTGACTGTGCATCTTTAAAGATCTCATTTTGCACGTTTCTCACACCCTACCCAGAAATCCATGAAAAGAGGGGGTAGTGTTGGGAGGTTTCACATCCCCTCTTCTCTCAGTGCTTGCATAGCAGGCAGAGAGAAGTTGCAGGCCACAGCAAAGGGCAACCTGAATAAATAACACCAGGACTTTGTGCCATACTGTGTGGGAAATAACATTCACAATGTGAGCTTACAACAACAGCAAGACTACGTTTCTGGAAATAATCCAAAGTCAAAGCCTCCAAAAAAGACTCAAGCATCCATTTATCCTGCTCATAATATCATGCAAATATGTCACTAAGTGGCATTCATCAATGACAGAGGATCAAGAACACGTGCCAAATCATTTCATGTTCAATCTGGCTGGAGGGAAGTGAATGTAGAAGGCAAACTTAAGCTAATAACTTCCAAATGCTCCCCCATCTCTGAGGTTTTTAGCATAAAACAGGACTAATTCCTACTTCCATTAACATGCATATACTCCTCTGCTAGATTGCTGTAGAGACAAGCCAGGTATAAAAGACAAGCCTAATGTTTTTAGCCCGGTTTAGTTTTTTAAACCTCTGATCAACTGCAATCAAATCCAGCGAAGTGGGAGAAATCTCAGTCTAAGTTACTAAGTTTAAATTTACTAAGTTAATAAGTTTACGAAGTTAAAATTCAACTGGGTTCAATACATCCAGCATTGTGATGTCCTAGTGGACCACAGAGGCTCAGCAGCATCAGGTATCTTTTTAAATGTTCCCAGTGGGCACTCATAATTAGCCGTGAGTCAGGCATCTGCATGAACCTGAACTTTATTCCAGTTCTTGCTGATTTACTTTACACATACTTTTTAATGTTGATGAAGGCAGAGAAATTAGAAGTCTCAGCAAAATAGCTGTAACCTGGCCAACAATTCACATGCAGAATTGCATGTGAATGTCTCTGCTTATCTAATATCATTTGTGCATCACAGATTTTGTACAACTCACCTTGGTTACAGACAGAAATCAAAACATTCACCTCCTGAATGACTCAGCAGGGAGAAAGTCAGAGACAGTGTTAAAATATCTATCAAACCCTGTGTTCATAAGGTGCTCTGAAGAGGGCCTGCTTCATAAACACAGCTTAGCAACCCATAAAATATAAAGCTTCTTCTCAGAGATATATGCTTATGAGAATTTCTGAAAGCCCACAGGCAAAAAACTAACTCTGACAGAAGGAAATTAGCAAAACTCTCCTCCATCTTCCTATCCCAAGGCAGCCTGAGCCTAGTTCTGGAAATATTAATCTATTCTCAGCAGCTCTTCTCACATAAAGACTGTGGACCATAACCTAAATAACCACTTTTTATAACTCTTACTCCAGTATTTAGAATTTTCTTTATTTAGTGCCTTTGCAAGAGGCAACCATGCCCAGCTTGGTCTATAAACTTGTTCAGCCTCATGTTCTCCCGAACTCACCAGGACAAAGAAAAATTTGCTTTTCACCCGTTGGGAATAAAGGTAGAAGCTCTGTTCAGAAAACAGCTATATGTGTGCTCACTCAAAATAGTATATAGGTTACTGATATCTCTATGAAAACAAAGAACATTTGTACAAAAAGGAAAACCGATCTTGTGACACCTGAATTTTAGCTTTGAGGGTGTGAACTGCTCCTTGTAGCAGTATCTCATCGTGGAGAGACACCTTACAGGTCCCTTTTTGCCTTGTCCCCTTTGGGCTGGAGTGTGTGCTCCAGGCAGCAGGTGTGCCCTTCTGCCCTGTGCTCTCTGGGCTTGCTGGCCACCTCCTCCAGACAGCCACACCCCTGGCAAGGTCTCCTTCCTCCCCACCATCCCACTGGGCCCATCTCTGCCTGACAGCAGCAGCCACGACAAGGTAGAAAAGTCCATCCCTTGTGACAGCAAAACCTGGATAAAGCAATGCTAGGAATGCAGATTTTATCTGGCAGCAGGGCTCTGCTGTTTCATGTCTCTGTTTTGAGTGAGAGCAGGGGTGATGCCAGATGCAGAGATACCACAGGACACAGGCAGCCTTGGCATAGCCTTCCCCAGTGCTTTCTGTGTTTGCCTCTGACAGTACAGGTCAGGCCACAACTACTGCAGAACCCCTTCATGTGCACCCAGCCAGCTCCCATCCTCCACCCTCAGCTCCAGGTGTCCCTACCTGAGTCCACCCTCACATCTTCTCATACTCCAGAGACCACAAAGACCCCACTGCTCGCAGACTGAATAGGTAAAAGAACCCTTTGCAGCCTCTTTCTTCTACACAGTCATGCCAAGGGAAAGGTGACTGTTCATCAGGGATCCCTAAACTGTTTGCCACAGAATTTCTAGCCCTGTCATTTGCTTTGAGGTTATTCCCTTTTTCTCTGTGTTGTGAAAAAATTTGCAGAAGAAAATAAGAAAGTGAACTGGTTTTGCATTTATTCAGATTTTTTTTCCCTAAAAATCTAAACCTTCATGAAGCAGAAGAGAAAACCCTAGACAAAACAAATCAGTAAAGCTACCCAGGGAAATTTACACCATTCCATATCTTTGTTTTCTTATTCTCTGGTAAACTGAATTTATGAATTGAAGGGAAAGCATAAAAATAATCAATGCTTTCTAGAGCCATTATTGGAAACACCTAATGACAAACAACTCTATTAGTAAAAAAACCCCCAAGTCTTAGTGCTGTAGCCTTCTGCATTCTTATGTTGGCTTAGCTGTGTCCCTGGTCAATAGAAGCTTAGTTTATGATAATTTTTAAAAATTACAGTGTTTACTGTAAGGAATCATAAACAGAGGTAGAACAGATAGAAAAAATAGGACTGGGGAGCTAAGGAGAAATAATGATTGTAAGCAGCCTGGACATAACCCTTCTTCATTCCAAATGAGATTGTTGCCCGTTAAGCACAATTTTAAATAGCACATGCTTGCCATCCCAATATGTAACATTTGAACTGCTAAAACGATGTTTTCAGTACAGAGCTTTATCTAGCAAAAGGGTCTGATCCAAAGCCACTTTATGCAAGGAAATTTTCTTGCTGATTGGAACAAATTAAGCCATGAAACCAGGACAGCCACCACAAGTAGACAGAAAACTAAGAGGAGATATAGTAGCAGTAATCATCTACATAAAAGGTTGCAGGAAAAAGGAAGGCGGCAATTTACTCTCCACTTCCAGGGTAGACAGGATAAAAATAACAGGCTTAAGTTACAAAAAACACCTGTGTTTTACAAGAAAAAAAATGACAACAACTTGTTAGCAGTAAAGAACTGGACTTCACAAGATGAAGCAGTGGTCTCTTTCCCCACCTTGACAACAGCCACCAGACGGCTCTGAGGAGTGGCTGAGGCACATCTGGCTCTGCTTGGGTACTGAAAGATCCCTAATTCTGGCAATTCTTCCACTATTCCAAATTGCAGCAGCTGGTTGCAGGATGAGAAACCCCAAATCCTTCCACGGTAACCAGTACCTAATCCTCCTCTGTTTCACAGGGAAATGCATGGGAGATAATGCGGTTATCAGCATTACTCTTATCCTGGAGTGTAGGAAGAGGATGATCATTGTGGAAAGGTGCTGGAACCTGAGACAAGTGGGGTCCTTGCCACCCCTGCAGCTCCCCCACTACACCCCTCGCTGCTTCTGGTAAAGCACACACACACACATTGTAGGAAAAGCTGTGGGCTTAAAATGGACATTTGCCTAACAGTAAATGAAACAGACAGTGACATATTTAACACTATTCAGGAGATTTAGAGGCCTAATCCTGACTGGAAATGAGGCAGCCACTGCATAGTGCCACTTCTGAAAACAGGACCTGAATCTCAGGTGACATAGGAACCCTTACAAATGCTATTGCACATTTAACCTAAAATAAGAGCCAGTATACTGCCATTCATAAGGAAATTTTACGTCTCTTTTTACAGTCCTACTTGTCGTTTGGGCGCCAAACATATATATTTCATAAAGAGTTGATAAAGAGTTAATATGCATGTTAGTATATAGTAAATCAGTTGTTACAGAGTCCAGCCATTGTGCAGGTTGCTTCCAAGTTTGGCCTGCAGCCATCTATGGCACCTTCAGCTGATGAGCTAATAACCTCTGTAATACACACCATCCACTCCTTGAGCCACCTATGCTTTCAATCTATCATTTATTACCTTTTCTAAACTATAGATAGACCCTTAATATAAAGAATGACCATTTTATGTTTGCTTGCCTGAATATATATGAGCACTCAGCCACATCATTAAAATAATTTTACTGCTAAGGCATACCTAATATTCCAAACAGATAGAGCAGAATTTAAATTAGGGGGAAAAAAGAGACGGTGATTCCTTACAGAAAGGTTTGGAGATGTGACAGGAAAGAAGAAAATGGATTTGTACAAAATAACAAGTCCATAAAAATGTGAACTTTACTGAAAAGTTTTCTGAGCTTTGACAGACTCTCCGTTTGCTTTTAGCTTTAATTACGGTTCTGCATTACCCTTGCAATTTCTGTGTTCTCCTGACCACGGGAGTAAAATATTGAAATACCACCACTAACATACCAAGTGTTTTTAAGTCAATGCCAAAGCTTAAAAAAAGTCAGGTTTCTATTCCACAAGAAAGTACATGCTTCCTACAGTCCTAAAATGCATTAGATCAGGGAGAACAGGTTATTAAGGCAACTGAGAACAAAAAAGGAAGAAGAAAGTTATGTTAAAAATCTTAACCAAATACATGCATGCACCTTTAATTTTTGAAAGGCTCAGGTCTGGAGTTATGGGATAGGAGAGGGAAACCTCCTTTTTTTTCATACAAATATATCTCTCATTTCATGATTACAAAGAGAGGTCCAAATCCATGACTCAAAGGGAAATAAAAACAGTCAATGTCCTCAGTGCTTTAAAATGGCTTTCACAAATATTTGGGTGGCCAAGCTTTGCAAACAGGCACAGAGACATCAGAACACAGGAGGGTACTACTGCTCAGAGAAACAAAGGGACCTTTTTTGAGTCTCCCTTCGCCTGCCTCAACGTAAATAGTCCTTCACTGCAGCTGGGATATTGCTCCTTATTCATGGTGCTCTGACACTACTGTGACTTTCACTTAAATTCAGCTTTATGCTAAACAGACACTGCATTCGTGCCCAGCATTTACAGACAGATTTTCATCTTACCTGTAGACCAGCCCACGAAATTCCTTTTGTTGGGTGGCCTAGTGGTGGTGAGCATCCAGCTATCCTCTGGTGGAGAAAGTGAAGTTCTTTCACCTCTGGCAGTTTTGGTGGGAAACTCAGTTCTGGCAATTTAACTCACCCTCTTCAGTGACTCCCCTCTCAGCTGGAGAAGTGCCAAGCCTGAAAAAAAAGACAAAAGACATTATTCTGAGAAGGTGAGAGACACAGGAGCTGCCTTGGAAGCCCTTGGTGGGGGCTTGCATGCCAAGTATGAGATTTGACAGTATCTCCCCTTTGCCCTTCAGTTTACCACCTGCTCTGCTCTGCTCTGCTGGAAGGATTCAATTCTTTTGCAAAACACAAAGCTGTGAAACTTCAGAAATTAAATCCATGCAATGAGATCCTCTTGCCTCCTTTTTCACAAAGCTGTCAAAATAATGATGTATTCATGGTGTTTTACTTGATGTGTGAAATTTCCAGCTCACAGATATGAATCAAAGCATTCTGTGCTATTTATCCTCTCAAAAGGATTTTGAGCCGCTTTCTTTTAATAGATAGAAACTATAATTTTAGAAGGTGGGTAGTGAAACTTCTCTTTACACTTGAATGGACAGCTCAAGGTGATAAGGGAAGTGCTTGGGAAGCACAGCGAGCAAAAATGTTTTATGTCCTGTTACACCATGGCCATTCCACATCTTGTCTGATTTAAGGCAGAAGAATTTGGGGTGGAAGAATGCAGAGGATATGTGCATACAGCCATGTATATCCAGCATTGTTCTCCTCTGGGGGATGCTTACTAATTGCAATGTCACAATTCAGAGCAGGGAAGTGGGAAATCTGTGCCATTATTTTGTGTCTTTGTCTCAGCCAGACATGGCACCACACGCTCAGCTGTGCTGCTCAGCTTTACTACAGTGAAGCAGCCACCTTCTTCAAGGCAGTGGCTTTGGAATACCTTTAACTCACAGGCAGATTAAGCAAAAAATACTTCAGCTGTTCATTTTAGGCTGAAATCAGTTCAGCCTAAAGTTTTTTTTTAAAGATCCATTTCTGTTCCTCACCGACCTTCGAAAAACATCAAAAACCAGTTAAGAGGTTACACTGGCTTTGTATGGGAATGTATTTACTATTTCTTAATTTATTTATGCACTGAGTGCAGTCAGATTAGAGTGGGAAAACATCAGGCCGTGCATACAAAATGCATGATGAATTGCAAAGTTGGGCCAAAGTTCCCAGCTGGGTAAACTGGCACAGACACTTTGACTTTTTTGGACTTGGATGGATTCAGAGCCAGCTCAAGACCAGACCGTACTGCCACAGAGATTAGAATCCATGGGAATGCTTTTCCTTTTGCATTTACTCTTCTTCTCAAGCTCATCAGCATTCTCAAACATACGCGGGATTGTGTAATGCAGGTGTCATTTAAACAGCACTGCTTAACCCTCAGATGAAGATGGACTGAACCAGGTTTTGGGTACCACTCTACTGTAGATTTTTATTACAGGACGGAATAATCAAACAAATAAATATGGACTCAGAACCTACAGAAATCAATAAAGAAACTTCTTTGTTGGGCAGCAGGTTGAACTTGGTTTTTTTTTAATGTCTTTTATAGAATTTGGACTTACTGAGCTTCAGTAATGATGGAAAAGACTATATCAATGATTTTTAAAATACCTCTAATTTGACTTTTCTACAAACTACTCATAAATGTAAATATTTTTTCAAATGTGCAATTCTTACAAACTATTTATTTTCTATTCCAGAAAAATCTTTTAACACAGCTGCAGAAGATGCAATGCTTTTCCTTGAGATTTCAAACCTCCTGAGCAAGCAATTACGTTGATTGAAAATTGGTTGTTTCCTTCACCAGTTACCCACCAATCAGGATAACATCACTGCACAGGTTCCTAATCAGGATTCATTCAGGTGGATGCAAAAAGGTTTATGAGGTCTTCTCTTGGATTACTTTGCACTATTCTTTAGGATAAGAGGCTTGACTTTTAAAAATAAAATAAAATCAGCTCATAAGAGCAAATTATATATGAGTGATATACAGAAAAAAGTAATTGCACTTACCAGAACAGTTACCTGAGGATAGAATCTTCTACAAAGCATCTACCTCCTCGTGTAACCTTTTACAGAACAGTCCTGTAAAACTGAAAACAAACAAAAAAATCTTCATAGGACTTCTCAGTCACATCACATGCCTTAAGAACTAAATTCCACCTATAGAATTTTACACACAACAGAACTATACCCAGTCATTTCCCCATATTAACTCTGTTGGCTTTGTATTAATTTAAAGAGGACCTTAATGAATGTCATGAAAATCTTATATATTTCCTCCCTGTCTTCAGAGACTTGAGTTCAACAAAAAAACCTAGCATAACATTTAACTTCAGACACAAGGGAAACTACTGAAATGGCTGTTCAGCTTCTACCTGAATTTATTGGTGCTCTTTCAAATGCCAATGCTGACAGCTATTTTTCTTTCATAAAAGATGGGGCAAATATCTTGACGTGCTGCTGGAACTGGTAAGCAGCTCCCAGGCATGCCTACGGCAGCAGACCAAGTTAATTCCGTGCCTGTCATCAGACTTTGCAAAATTGGATGTCATGTGCTGAAGCAAGTTATGGCATCTGCAGGGCATTTTCCTGCTGGAGATTGTGTCTTGCAGCAATGTGACAAGAGACACACTGGGAATTACCCCCAGTCTGCACCTTGCAGGCTTTTCAGTTCCTCCTTTCTGCAGATCCTAGGGTAGACCTTTTAGTATATTCATAAGCCCATATGACCTTGAAATTTTTGGAGGTTCACTTCTCCAAGTATTCCCTCTCTATCGAGATTAAGGTCCAGGCTCTGAGTTTAGCAGTCTGCCATTTTCTGGCATTACTAACTGCAAAAGACTCAACTGTTTTTCACTCTTTCACCTCTCTTTAAGACTATCCAAAACCAGCAGTAAACTTTGACAGGACAGGAATTACTGACTCCTTCTTGGAAGACACTGTACCTAAATGGACATGGAGATGATTCCTTACAATGAAAATTTCCCCAGTAGAAAGTCTATTTAGTTATTAAGCAAACTATTTTAAAAATATCCTTAGGCATCCTTTAATGATGAACCACTTTGACTAATGCAGTGCATGTTTTTATAAGATATTCTCCTATTTGATACTGGTTTTCCTCTACACTTTTTGTCTCTAGTCAGGCTGTTGCATGTTCTTTTTCTTCTTTTTTCTCAGCTTTAATTACCTTGGCAATCTTTTTTTTTTTTTTTGGTTATGAAATATGTCCCTTTCCTGTGAAAGCTGATTAACAAAATACAATTTGAGAAGTTAAAGACATAATCTAAGAAGCAGATCACAGGTATCAAAAGTATCCAGACAAGTAC
Organism: Machaerirhynchus nigripectus; assembly: GCA_013397975.1. Lineage (NCBI taxonomy): Eukaryota > Metazoa > Chordata > Aves > Passeriformes > Dicruridae > Machaerirhynchus > Machaerirhynchus nigripectus. The sequence continues at coordinate 257,745 of VZRQ01004341.1, forward strand.
ACACACACTGACAGCAAATTAAAAAAAGATTAAAGAAGGTATTTATTATCCCTTGGATGCCAGGTATTATAGTTAAAGTACCGACAGCAGTACTGGCCTCTGATTATCAATGAGAAGGCAGCTCATTCTCCTCATTTTAAACATATTTATCAGACTATTTTTTATTCAATACTGAAAAGCAAGGTATGAATGTATGGATGTACATCAGTGCAGGCATGTCAACACCAAATCATTTTCAGCATGACAGAAATAATACAGCCACAGAGCCATCCCCTCCTTTGGTTGGCATGACAAATTCTGAAAGGCTGAATTTCAGGGCTTAATAAGAAAAGAGAAACTGTGAGGGAGCAGAGGATGAAAAAAAGTGAAAAAAACCCCTCAAAACCCAATAATTCTCCCTCTCTATGGAAGCAGCTTTATAATCATGAATTTCCTAACCATGTGAACACCTCCCCGGGAGCAATGAGCACGTATGCCTTCTTTTCTTTTTTTTCAGCTGGAACAGTTTGAGACTCATATTGAGAACATGACCCTAAAGCTGTCAGTTGACTCCTTCCACCCAGCACAATCCCAAAGCTCTGCAGATTTACAGAGGCTATCACTGCAAGCTTACACCATTGATTAGGAGGGACAATTTAGGCTGATAATATTACTTCATTGCATTCATAAGGACTGAGTCATGGGGGTCTTTTCATCTGCTTTTCATTTCTAAGAACCTGAGAAATTTTACCACATTCAGCGACTTAATAGATGATGTGGCTTAGAACTCCATTCCACAACAGCAGAGCACCCTGGAGATACACTCACTTGTCATAATATATAAAGCTTCCTCCAAACCCATTGTGCGTGGCTTTACACTGTTCACTGCAGACCTCGAAGGAAGAAAAGAGTCTTTTCTTGTCTCATTGCTCCCATGATGACGTTTGAAAGCCGGCAAATGAAATATTGGAAAGGAGTCTCGGAGTTCTGTTATATATTTGTTTTTCTCTAAGAAACAGAGTGGAAAATGGCTTCACAGAAAGTTACTTCAGAGCAGAATTATGAATGCTATTTACAGAATACCCTAGGCATTAATATTTGACTTGTACAGGTATGCTTGCTAGAAAAGAAAGGTACACATCTCTTGTACAATATTAATCAATACAACATCCCAAGATATGAAGTTGCAGAGTCAGATACCTGTGAAGAAATAAAGAGAAGCTCAGCTACCAACTTCAACTGCAACCAGAAACAGATCCCTGACGGCCTGGCTGACCAGCTCTGGTACCTGAGCATCAGGCACTCACATGAGCTTCAAACCCTCTGTAAGCAGGTATGCAGTACTAGGTATCCATAGTCTCTTTTCAGGGAAAATTAATTAGTGGAGATTTTTCTCCTTGGCCACTTGAGTTTTCATTGGTCTTATTTTTTTTTGGCCATATCATTAGAAAACTCAGAAAGAACATTTTAAGAAGATTTTTTTTTGGAAGTGAAATGAAAGAAACAGCTCTTTTCACACATGTTAAGCACACAAAATGGGGGGTTTTGTCTCTGTCTTTTTTGGGGTTTACTACCATAAATACGCAGAAATGAAGATACCTTACCTAGCAGCAGCATGAAACTTTTGAGTGCTGTTACCGCTGGAAGAAACCTCCTTCACTTATGAGTGAATGATACACATAGATTTAACCTTCATATAAGGTAACGCAGAAGCTGAGTGACATTTTCATTTTATATCTGTGGAAATTCGACAAGAGAGGCTCAAGCTAGTCTACATATTTTCTAAATGTACTTAACTTGGGCATTTCAAGAATGCAAAATTCCACTTATCTCTAGGATTTCAGAGAGCATCCCGTGTGAATCCCCAGTATTAAAGCCTGCTCCTCCTTCCTTTGCGAATGCAACCATTAACATTGTATGACAGTAGTGGTTAGGAACAGACAAGGGAATTAATGTCACTCAGGTGATGTTACCTCCTGAACACTGTTTCACTTTTCAATGCTCAGCTCGCAATCTCTGCTTTTTCATGTTTTCACTTCCATTCGTACATGGTGTATATGTGTGCATAAGTCTGAAACAACAGAGGAGCAGCCCTCTGCTCTCCCCAGCCAAGAGACACTTTGGTCAGGGCCTCAAACAATCTCACCTTCTTTCACCACCCCTAAACTGGGTGTGTTCTTTCACACACCCCAAAATTGGTTGTCATGCTTCTGCCTCTTGGACTCACCCCGATTTGTGAGCCTAACCAGAAAACACCATGACTCTTAGGTGCCAACTAGAGGTATTTTCATCCCTATGCATGTGTTACAGACCATCATCTACCAAAGTAAGTGTCACAATCACTGAGTGTTTGTGAAAACACCCTTACTTAGCTGTAGAACTTGTAATTAGAAAAACATCATCCTAAAACATTACAACATACATAAGAGTACTGTCATGCATGAAAATTGAAGGTTGGCTTTTGCATAGGACTGTCAGGTGACCAGGATATAATTAAATAATAGATATGTTAATTAAGAACCTTTTTACTCCCATGTTGTCCAGTTTATTAAGTTCCCAGTTTTGAATAATGTTATCAGTTGTTAAAATATGAGGTTCAGAATTAAGTTAGTAATTGTTAAGTGAGTATTCATTTAAATAGTTATTGTTTAATTGTTAAAAGGTTATTAAGTGTTTTCCATAGTGAAAAAATGTTGTATGTTATTTCTCTTATACTGTGTTTAACCCATTCGTGTAATTCTAAGTTAAGTAAGTTGTGTTTTTCATTAAGAAATTAATTATTGCAATTGAGTTAGCTCCTCAGATAAAGTGCCTTCGTAAAGGTAAAACCCCCTCACCCCACACCTGATGGGCTGTTTGGTAGTCAGCCGTTGGCCTGTAACTTGGCTCCATGGAAACGTGG
>VZRQ01004341.1:260705-513484 GCA_013397975.1 Machaerirhynchus nigripectus
TTTTTTTTTTGTCTCAGAATAGCTGAGACAAACCACCTCGCTGCCGATCCTTGCCTCGGGCTCCAGCGAAATCGGCTACAAAGAGTCTCCTATCCCCGGTCCCGGGTTTCGTTATTTTTCTTTCCCTAATTTAATTTAATTGTTTCATAATTATTTTCCCGTTAATAAATTCATAGTTTTTCTTTTAATAAAAACGAGAGTTGTTCCGTTTTTCACAAGTACTCATTTAAAAACAAAGCTACAAATGTAGTAATTTCTCATGATATTCATATCTTAATTAGATTCATTCGGGGTTTGTAAGTAATCTGAGAAGCAAAACCTTTAAACATCTGATGAATACTTTTCCAAAAATCACTTAATTAGGGGAAAAATAAAGCCTGCACGCAAACCTTCAAGCCAGCAAACAGACCAGCGAGCTGTACGAAGGCACAACTGTGCTCCATCTCCAGCACACTGCTACAACCTGGGCCACAGTTCCATGGGTGCACGGGCTTTCACCCACAGAAAGATACGCGTACCCGAGGTAAACCTCAATGTACACAACACGCAAATTGTGCAAACACACAGGAAAACACACCCACAAACACATACCCTCTCTCCTGTTTCCCTCCCCTCGTCTGTATTTTCATAGAGAGTATTGATATACGTGTGCAGCGTGTATGACATGGTGACATTTGCTTCTAACAGCATGAGCCTTTTGTTCTCATTTTGCTTACCTGTCACTTCCTCTTAATCATGCAACTGATGCAGTTATAACCTAATACAACTAGAAGGCACTGCCAAATGCTTAATAATTTGCAGACTTCTCTTCGTTCACTGCAGCCTTGGAGTGCAAGTGGCACAGAAGAAGCATGCTTGAACTCTCTTGACCTGGACAGCTGCTTGAATAATGGCTCAAAAATTAACACCAACTAAAAAAAAAAAGTGTTGAAGGCAAACTTTTGGCATGTGTCCTTCTTTGTTCCCTTGCAGATTTCAAGTATCTTCTTAAGGAAATTAATATAAATAGAGTAGACTGAAATGTAAAGATCAGGAAAAAAGCACAAAATTGTGTATAAAAAAACTCCTTTTGTACAATGCTTTCACAAATGAAAAAGACTTACTTGACGTTAAGATAATTTTGAGGTTCTGAGTAATGTTCAAACATGAATAAACACAGGTCAGAGGGGTTACTGTATTGCCTTTAGCCCTGGAGCATCAAAACATTTCCCAGTATGATTGAACCAAGCAATGGCAAACAAAAAATCCTGCTCTTATCTGTTATTCCAGCCTTACTTGCACTTAATTCAGCCCAGAAAATTATAAGTAGCTCTTGCTTCCATTTAAACTACACCATAATCAAAGCTGTTCCCAAAAATATTAGTTTGAAATTTTCCAAGTCTGAAATTCCCACACAGGCACCTAGTTCTACACCAGCAAAATGTCTGGAAAGCTGCGCCCCCAGTGCCAGTGACAATAGCTGTCCCATAAGCCCCTTGCTTTAGGGCGACACACCTTCCCAGTTACACACCAAACCTAATACCACAGTAGGGCCACTCTAATGCTTTGAGCCTGACAGTGGATGAGGAAGTACAGGGACTCTCCACACCTTTTCCCAAGCTTTTTGTTTTGTTTTCAACAGATAACAAGGATACCAGTGCCAAGTTCAGAACCTGCTTCCCGTAGCAAGGAGATGTCACAGAAACTCCTTTGAGTGATATCCTGAGAGCACTCTTATACCCCAATCCACTGCCTGTACAATGAGCTTGGGCTCACAATAAGAGATGCCTCGCAGAGGATGTGATCCCATGGGAGAATGGAAGTAAGGCCAGATGTCTAGAAGGGTCAGGACAGGTACAGCAGAGCACATTTCAAAAGTGTCTATTCACTTACAAATGTTACCAGGCACATGGCTGCATTTAAACACAATTTCAGTCCCCTGGTGAAAGCTGGTTGCCAGTTTTTCTTTTCCCAGGAAGCCAGACCTCTTCAAAGCAAGTAATCAGGCACGTGGGACCATGCAGTCAGGGACCCCGCAGCAATGGAGACTGCAGGGTCACTCAGGTCACCCAAGCACTTGGTAAAATTCCTCTTTCTTGTGTCTACATGTCAGTTTGAGCTTCCAGTAGAAGAGTCTCAATGCCCTGTTAAGGCCACATCTGAAACACCTCTTTAGGTATGCTAAATGATGGAGAGCTGGAGGGGACACAGCTAACTCTCAAGTAAAAGGTGAAAGGTGCCATTGTGCCTGTCAGTCACGTCCATATGCAATTGCTGATATCAATCTCCACTGAAAACAGGCTGCAGAGCAACACAGGCAACATTTCCAGCTGCAGTTCATGCTGTCAGCCTTGTTTTGTTTGCTGCAACACCTTTAGGAAGGCATTAAGCTGACTGGTTATGTCATTTTATCAGCTCTAAAATGTGGTCTAGATAACTAATCACACTAACAGGGAAAGTGAATACGTGGAAATATATGGATCAGACTTTCACAATAAACTTGTGTGCCTTCTCCACAGACAAGCCATCATCAGGCAGTTTGAGAAAGATCAAACACAGCTACTGCCCTTCTGCCATGAACCTTGGCAAAAATGGGATCAAAACACTTCTTTCTAAAGAAAAGTATCTTTCCTTTACTCTCCACTGTTGTTTTATCCTCCTTTGCCATGCTCTCTTTAATGGTCCTTCACTTTTCAATTAAAAATACTTCCTGTTCCAAGCAGCAGGATGAGACACAAGTCCCACCAGACAAGACACCAAGCCCAGAGCGTAGCAGCAGGGCATGGCAAGGGCAGTGCTGGAGTGCTGGTGGCTGGAAGCCATGGGCTCAGACTTGGACCAGAAATGCAGTGTGTCTCATCCCAGCCGGTGCTGAACCTCCACCTGGCCCTCTGTGTTTTGGACAAATTTTGCTTATGCTGATAGTGGTTATGGGACTCTGAGCAAAACCAAATAAGCAGCTACATGTTTTCCCTATTAATAAACATGATTCTTTTTTTTCCTTGCTATTCTGATACCACCTGAATGCAGGCATGGTTATAAATCACAGGGAAATGTGCTATTAATCAAGGAGCAAGGATGTTCTACATGAAGAATGGCCGTTCACAGGTAGAGCGGCCTCTGGTTTTATTTGTAGCTGTTTCTTCATAAAGAGGGCAAAGTGAAAGGAGAAACTCACAGTGGGTGAGTGCTAAATCCCAGCCCCAGACTTTTCTAGTTTTCTCTCTCTAGTACAGAAATGGAGCATACAGGAGCACTTTTTCCACCAGTGATGGGTGTCACTGACCAGTAGCTCTTACATCTGATTAAGGGTAGAGGCATACAGTGATTCACACTTACCTGGAAGGCCCTTTTACATGGTCCTATGGACATAAAGGACTGGGGTTCATTCAAAAGCAAAGCTGTAAGCAAAGTAATCCCTGAAAAACAGAATTCTCTTCAACTCTTTCAAAGCTTCCTATCTGTGTGTGTGCATCGCATGTGACTTTACATTTAATTGCAAGCACTTTTCTTTTTAAAATATGGTTTTTAAAAAAACCATTAGCCATAGTTTAGATCAGAACTTTGAAACTACCAAGGCATTTTAATGGCAAAGCCATTCTCTGCAACTTACTTTATATCACTCTCTACAGTACACGTTTCTATTTTGTTGCCAATTATTTCCTTCTGCTTCTTTGAAGATGAGTAAATGGCTTTAGTGATTTATTCCTGAAGGCATTTATGAAACCTCTTCTGGTAGTAAACAATGAAACAGGTATTTTCTGATGTCAGCAAATGCTTATACTTATGAAAGGCCCAAGAATATATTTTTTCAATTGTTTTAATTCAGATATATTAAAAACTATAATATTACTTTTATTTCATAGAATTATTTCTACAATATCCAATGTTTAGATGTCTGTCAAACAAATGAAAGTTAACTTTTCATTTCTTGATAGAGAAAGCATTTCATACTCAGTTCAAATATATACACATGGATGTGACGTAATTTTCATATTAATCCTTGCAGCTGCTTCTGAAATATACCTTTTGTCTCCTCTCTTGACAAAGAAACCAGAATATGGCTACATGATAAATTTTCCTGGCATTCACCTTTAAATCTTTCTGAGTAAATTCTAATAAAGTCATTTGTTATGAGGTAGTTTACTTTGCAAGAAATACCATATCTAGTTGTATATCTTTCTGAGACTGGCCAAAAATATCTGAAGCCTCATATGGATCTTTTAAAATACACTTAGTGATAGTCTAATACAATAAATATTTGGCCTGTAGTAATTTTTTTCACAGATTCTCCCTGCCATGGGAAGATTATATTCAGAAAACTGTTAAAATATGAGTGACATTTCAAAGAATCCTTAAAAATATATTCATCTAGATTAACTGCATTAAACAAGAAATGAGCTCATGGCAAGTGGCAAATTCACCATCCACTACAACAAACAATTACAGGAGTGTGGAGCACATACAGAAAATCACATACCCTACAGCAAAGCAGGATATTAGATTTGCCTGGTTTTAAGTAAGCCATCAGCTGGCTTATGGCTACACTGTTTATGAGTTATGCTGTCTTTCAAGATACAACTCACATTTTGCTTAATGCCAAATGACACATCGAATTTAAATCAAGATATGGCAGAGAAAAACGCTGTCCCTAATAAGTGACTCAAGTATTTAATCTTTTTTTTGGGAGGACTTCTTATTCCGAGTATGGGGAATTTAAGGCCAGTTCAGAATCTTTCATTTCGTACATCTGAGATTTCTTTACTTAAGGTGCAGGAAAATCACATCACTGTAAATCTCTCAAGATGAACTATCAGATCTGCAAGCAGCCAAGGGAAGGATTTATTTTTAAAACAGGGATGATTATTGCTGATATCTGTGCTACAACGGTGGAAAAATATTTAGGGATATTCTCACTTGTAGCGCTCTCATTACCTCTCCATCTGTGTTCCTGGTCCAGCAGCATCAAGGCTTGTCACCACCCCGTCTAAAGAAGGACACTAGACCAGAAAAGAGGGATATCAAAAATAATCAAGATTGCCTGGTTTAAGAAGAGGTTCTACAGATACAGACAGCTGAGTTTGGAGGGAAGATGGCAGAGGCGTATTTTAACGGAGGTCTGTAAGATCAAGAAGATGAGTATGAAGCTGCTTTTGTTTGCTGCTTTTCCTATCAGTGAGATGGAGGCATCCAGGGAAATGACAGTGCAGCAAGTCCAAAAGGAACAAGAGGTACTCCTTGCATACAGCACAATGGGGTATTGCAAAAGCTGAGAAATAAGTAAATTTAAAAATGGATTATCCAAATTTCTGGAGTCCAGGTCGCTCAGGTACTAGTAAACACACTGGTCTGGTTGTAACCCCTGATCCAGGCAGACCCTTCGCTAGAGACTGCCAGAAGTTGGGAAAATATCCAAGGGAGGGGTCATTCACAACATGCTCTGTTTGTGGAATTCCCTCCCTGAGCATCCGCAAGGGGACCTTGCTTTTATGTTTTGCTGTGCTCTGAACGTGCTCCAGGTGCTTTGCTGGGGCATAAACTGAGATATGCATCTGTCCTCCTTACACATACCTTTAATGTTTTCCATAATAAAAATATGTTTGAAAAATATGCAAACCATTCTCACACTGGTGTTTTTAGTTATCAAAACCAAAAATCCACTGAAATACACTGCCTATATGAGCCCAAGTGTCAAGAAACTGTCCAGGTGGCCTGTTGCTAAAGTCACAGCTGTGCCAAACCAAACCTGAAAGATGCTGCAAGAAAAGCATCTCTGGATGAAATTGGTGACATTCAAGTGATCTGATGAAATTACCATAACACTCCCAATGAGCTTCAGCATACAAGTAAAAAGGAAAAAAACAAGTAAGGAATACAAAAGAAAACATTTTCAGTTTTTTGTAGCCATTGAGATTTGTCACAATTACACTTTCAATTCAAACTAGACAATAGGCAGAAATCTTCCACTTTGTATCAAGACTGAATCAAAAGCCATCCAGAATTTTTTCTTTTTATAATGTTACAAATCTCTTTCAAAGTTTTAAGTACTGTGTGCCTATCTGCCATCTGCTAGGGTTGGATAGGATGAGTGGGCAAATAAATATTTTAGTACAAATTCAATTACTGGCTCTTTTTACCCAGGCAAAAGAAAGTCTCTTTATAGTACTATGAAATACAGACAGTTGCAAAGGGTAATGAGGAAATACTTGCACTTTAAGGGACTGTGGCTCTATTCCACTATCTCCCAGAACAAAGCTCCTGCTAGTGCAAAGGAAGGAAACACACCAAAAAAAACCCCAACAACAACAACAAAAAAAGTCACAGCCAAAACCCCCCAAAAATACAGAAAGAAAGAAAGAAAAAAAACCAACTGCAAAACAAGAGTGCAAAACTGGTTACAATCCTAGAGCTGACAGCTTGCCTTAGAAGTGAAAGGAGATTCCAAACATTACCTTGAAGGAATAATACACGATTACAAACACATCAAAAGCACAATCTGCTGGAAAAGAAAGAACAAAGATAATCAAAAATAGTCTGAGAAAGGCATTTTCTAAAAGCAACCATGAAATAAGTCCATTGGCAACCTTTTCCAATATATCTAGCAGGCACTTAGTGGAGTACATTAGTGACAGAAACACATTCACAAAAGAATATAGGTAAGAAGCGGTCAAACCTTAAATCAGTGCCAGTACATTGACTTTGGAGGAACATCACTGATATTTATCATGATGAGGGCTGACCCAGAAAAGCTCAGTAATAGCCTTCCCAGGAATCCTGACTCCATAAAAATGAAAAAGATCAGGTACTGCCTATAGAAAATGTGTGTTCAAGAACACAGGGCACACAGAAACCACCCACCCCATCAGGCACATGCAGCGTGCACAGGGAGCACTGGCTGATAAAGATGTTCAAATACAAAACATCCACTCATGTGCATGTAACACATAGAGGAGATGCAGCTCGCACCATTGGATCCTGTGTGAAAAGTGGCAGCTGCACACGTGTGCTTTCAATATTCTCCAATATGTGCACAGACAGGCATTTTCCACACGGGATGCATTCACTTTAAGCCTACTCATCTAATGCTTGCTCCTTTCTGTTGCTTTCTGCAGATCTTCAGACAGGGTACAGACTGCCAAAGAGATGGACGTAACAGGAGCAATACTGTCAATGTTTCATACAGGGAAAATGGATGCGACCAGCTACTTCCACCTCTGTACCCTCAATGTCATCCTAGCGGTGCTATATTCCACAGAACTCTCTTTTTTCTTACATGCACCAAAGCAGCTTGAAAGCACAGGCTTGCTAAGCTAGCCACTGTTCCCTCAGCTCTTTCTGTACTTCTTCCATGCAGGTCAGAAACTCACAGCCACTAACAATTTCATGTAAGCTGGTAGTTACCATATATTTTTTGTGACAAGAAAACTAAAAAGAAGACAGGATATCCATAACTGAGATCTGCTCCCACTTGAAAGGCACTCTTCACTCCTGATAAAACAGATATCGAGCAAATCTTGTGACAAAATTAATCTGTGTCACTTGTCTAATAAAAATACAACAGTTGTGCAGTTCATTTTACAGCGCAATTGATAAATCGATCAAAATGTTTCCTGCAGAGCTAATAGTGCCAGACACAACTTCTCCAAACTTTTCCAAGAGAAAGTGCTGATGCTACCCTATCTGCTCAAGGAGAGGACCAAACAAGTTTGCCAATAAACCTGGACAACCCAAAGAAAAATCCAGCAGCAGGCAAGATCCTTAAGGAAGCTTTAGCCAAGTTGATGCTTGCTGGACCTAGTGGGAATCTGGGTCTAGTTCCTGGCTCTGTTGTAAACTTCCTGTGTGACCTTGGCTAAGCTCCCTCATCAAGCTGTCTTCTCAGTTGGTAATGAGACACTGAAGTAGGAAGCTGAATGCCTGTTGTGACATGATCTTGCTTGCAAAGCAGGGAAGAAGAATGAGAAAACGTTTTCTGCCTGGAGTATCCAACTGTACCATGAACTATCCCTTGCAATGTGCAGCACAGAACACATGTTGAGGCTTTGATGCTGGTTATGGTACACTGACTGTATTTTAATACAAACGATAATGAGCAAAAAACATTTTTCAAAGAGTCTTTTTCTGGCTGAGTGTAAAAATTACAGATGCAGTAGACAAACCCTCAGTGTTCTTTAAACATATCTATAAAATTATTTTGAAGTAGGAGAGAATGGGTTATTATTTCAAAGTGGTGCAGCCTTAAACACTGGGAAAATATTCCCCATATTTCCCCTCATTCTCTATACAATGGCAATGAATGTCATAAATCTCATTTTAAATCTAGTGGTATGTACACATAAAAAGTGTTACATTTATTCTGAAACCACAAAAGATTGCTCTGAATGAATCTCAGGCTAAATATATTTATATGCAGTGATAAAGCCTTATCCTACATTAAAATCACTCTGACAGTTTATGAATTCAAGGTTTCACCAATGTAAATAAAAGAAAGTCCTGTTACTGTAAAAATGGAATTGAAAATAGAGCAATGATGGAATAAAACTTTGAGGTATATTAAAGACTCGATAAAAGTCTTCCATCCTCAATGAAAGGTACAGTGCCAGCAGTGAGATTGTACAGTCACTTCATGTGGCTACATTTTCTAAGAAACTTTTTAAATGAGTTATCCTTTGAGAGTCACAGTCAAGCACACACACATAAGAGAAGATTATATTAAAGAGGAAGGTAACAGGATGTTGCTTTTCAGTATCGCTGCTCATGGTTTTTCCTGTGTGATTCCTACTAAACAAAAGAGCCACACTGCTCGGATCTCTTTCAGCTCTGAAAGGTGCTGGTGTGATCCCAACAAGCTCAGCTGACAATGGTAGCCTGCCAAGGATGCTTGGCCAGCAACAGAGCCCATGGTGAGAAGGGCTGCGAGACCTCAGCGGGCTGCCTTTCTCCATCTCCCTTAGCCCATCCCCTAAGCCCTGAAGTGCATAGGATAGAAAATCACACCAAGTCACACTGACACAGAGCCTGAAGCATTGCCAAGCAGCCCCTGCATGCAGCTTCAAGTCCCAGCCCTTCCCAGGCACAATTCTTTTCTGCCCTACATGCCACAGCAACCTATTTCCACTTCCAGTGTTCTGATCCAGCCCCTACTCACTTCTGTAGCTGCATCTTCCCTGATCATGAGACTTGCCTGATCCATTGCTGGGTCTCCTCAGCTGGCCACCTTAGCTACCCCAGCATACGCTTTCCCTCCCTCCTCTTTTCCCCACCAGTCACATTTCAGCTCCGTTTCTTCACTTCTCTCGGGCCTATCCAGCCTCACGATCCGGGCTGCTGTTCTAGCCCCTTCTTCAACTGTGACCAATGCAAGGTTTTTGGACTCCAGCTCTCCTTTCTTTCCCTCTCAGTAGAAATCCCCTTGCTACACACTCCTACTCCCACTGGAAAAGCATAACTCCCCTGGACTCACATAGGACAGAGAAAAGATCACAGTGTTCTCCAAGGCTTGGGCTAATCCATATCTGGTCTTTCCCAAGAAACTCACACCTACACACGGAGGATAGGGGAAGGGAACTCTCTACTCCCAAACCTGGTATTTACTTCTGCACTTTGGGAAGAGAAGAGATGGCACAACAGAAAACAGATTTCATTTGGAAGATGAAAGAGCTAAAGACTTCTGAGTAGCAGGTAGCCCAGTGACTAATTCATTAATGCTCTGTGCTGCCCTTGTTCCAGGTGACTTCCCAAGCTATGATTTGTTTGTCCTAGAGTTTTTGGTGTTCAACTAGCCCTTAATAATTTATAAAAAATTGAAAACTCTAACAAGAAATAATGACCAGAATGATGAAAATCAGGTGACCGCAGCTTGAACCAAGATCTCTTAAACCACATGTGCTGGTACCAGCTGAACACATTTTTTTGAGAAAAAAACCCCTTCCTACTGAAAAAGCTAATGAAACCAACATGCTTCTGGAAAAAAAAAAGACCCAGGACTGTCTGTGACACACAGGCCAGAGCTGGAAAGAGGGAGCTGGACTTTCTTTTCTGTTACCTTTATAGCTGCTGCATCATCTCCAGGCCGAGAGATTCAGGCAATGGAGCAGAGCAGCAGAAATGTCTGTGAAAGGAGTCTGAAGAGACACATGAAGAACGGAGGAAAAAGTAGAGAAAAAGTAGGTAAGAAAAGTGGGTGGGAGGAAGAAGTCAAAAATGAAGACAAAGAACTGCAAGAACAATGCAAAAGTGGGCATATAAAGGGAAAGAGGAGAGGAGCAGGACAAAAAATCCATCTTGACAGAAACAAACATTTCTTATCAGTTACAGGGAAATGGTACCTCTGCAAAATCCAATTTCAAATGTCAGAAAAGAAGTGATAGAGAAGGAATGAATCACCTACATAAGGGTACAAGTTCCTTAATGATTGAAAATCAGCACTGGGAGGTGCAGAGAAGTCTGAAGGACATGGGGTTTTGAAATGAAGATGGGGATAGCATTAGAAATGGGAAACCTTTCATCACTTGAGGTAAGGTAGTGAGTAGACTGAGCAGTTCTGAAGCTCCATTCACACCTCTCCGGGTCATGCAGCTGTAGTCTGACTGTCAGTGACACTGATGGGTATTTTTATGTGCAAGAAGCAGCTTAGTGATCTCAGATTAACACTAAGTGAAGTTCCAGCTTGCAGGTTTAGAGAAGCCAACATCTATTCCCCCTGTTGCTTCAACAGGTATGTCTACTCAGCAATATCACACTCCAGGGGATCTGGATTCAGCTCGTACCCTGTACAATATTAATCAACACAACATCCCAAGATATGAAGTTGCAGAGTCAGATACCTGTGAAGAAATAAAGAGGCCTCTGAAAGGAGAAAAGCCTCCTAACTAGGTTCTAAATCAGGCTCTTAAAAATTGGTACTTAAGGGCTTCCCTAAGGCCGGGATTCCATTTCAATATTTTCAAGTTATTTCTTGTGCACAATGAATTGTAGCTGTGTAGAGAGCACACGACTACCCAAAAAAGGATGAATATTAATAGGGAGGAGAGAAAAAGAGAGACAGTCTAACAACAGTCATGGAAATCCTTTGTAACATATACCCAAGGCAGGGAAAGAAGGCCTTCTCTGGTGAGCTCTACCCACAAGAAAAACAAATATCTGAAAATATCAGCACAGAGAACCAGTGGCATACAGTAACCATATATAGAACCATCAGACCATAAATAGGAACTTAATACACAATTTATCCAATAATGGAGGTTGTGGTTTTGGGGATTTTTACAAAATAAATAAGACTGCACTTTCATGTCTCATATTTGAATCTAGATGAGAAGAGGAAGGCATATTGAATGGAAATCACCCCTTACAGAATCAATCTGCATGAACATTTTAAGACAGCAGGTAACAGTTACTTGGGACACAGCTATACTGCTTCTCAACCAGCTATAAGACCAAAATATCACACCATGTAAGAGACATGAAGGTTTTATACTCACTGTCTACACTTCGAAACTCATAACAGCAAGAGTGTGGAGTTTTGGCCCCCTCCCCCCCCACTTCAACTAGTTGGTTTTTTTCTTTTTTTTTTTTAATTATAGCAAAACACCAGAAAAATCTGCATGTGGCAAAAATCCATGTCACCACAGCATAGACTGCTGAATGGCAGCAAACTGGCCGCCCGCCGTTCAGAATAAATGCATGCACCATCTGCAAGATGCTGGAATATCTCTTCTGGCCTAATTTTTGGAAGATGCCTAAAAAAAGGGACAGCACAACTTGGAACAAAGTCTTTGTCCTGTCTGAATGGGATTTTGCCTGCAGGGAAATTCTGTGCTCAGCAACACAAAAAACTTTTGGCTGCTCGACAGACACCAGCAAGGCAGTGTTACAAAGATGACAGCCAACTGTGCCCTTTAATTGCTAGGCCATCATGTAACACACTTTCTCTATGTTATTTAAAGCATACACAAAACACAACTAACACAGAGCTTTTCAAGATACTGATGAAATAGCATTTGTTCCTTTCAAAGCTTCTTTGACAAGACAGGAATACTTCATTATGGGGAGGCTGTCACTATGGGATCATGGCTTTCCAGAAGTGTAAAACTCCCATTTCTGAAACTGCAGACCTGTCACATAGCAGACTTGAAATTTCATGGCAATATATGGATTTTTTTTCTTTGTTTTAAGGAACAGAGCTGTTGTTCTACCTTTGCTGAATCCAACCTAAGATTTTAAAAAATTATGGCTTTCACTTAAGACCCGAGGTTCTGACTATTGTGGGTTTTAATGAAGAAAGAAGTTGTTTTTCTACCAGGCTGACAGGGTTCATTATTTTTAGGGCTTTTAACTAGAAAGAAGAAAACGGCTAAAACAAAACAAACAATGTTTTAAGTTACCCCAGTATGTAAAATGTTAGAATGAGCTTTTAAAAGTTGTCAGTATCTCCTTGGGTCAGACTGGAATAATCAGGGAATTTAAGCTGTGAATTGTCATCCATTTGGATGAATGTCTCCTACTCTAAATGGCCATAGAGCTTGCAATTTTACTTGCAGTGGGACTAAAGCTCTGCAGTGGCTCTGGACCCATTTACATCAGTGAGAACACTCACTCTCACTGGGGATATAAGCAGCTACCATTCATAAAGTAGGGGAAGTGCCCACACTTGAAATGAGACAGAAGGCAGGGGTTGCTCTCAGGAAACACAGCCCCATCTAATACATTTGACGTCCTATTTTTCAGTCTCCAAGCTTGCAAGCAAGTGACAGGGACCATGAAAATGTCTGACAGATTACCAAAAGGGAATGTGGGCTCTGCTGTGTTATGACACAATAAATAGGTTACTTTTAAAGCTGTAGTTTTAATATTAACTAAATAAACTTATTTAAAAATACTTCTCGTCACTGTCAGTAGCTCAATCTTCAGTCACCACACACCTTCTTGACACCTCCAGGACACAGTACTGCTTGGTGGTTTAACAAACATCGGCTGGGTGAGGACAGTTTTATGCTTCTATCAAAACTCTATTTTACAAATAGCTTCCCACATGAAGATTAGCAGATTGGGTGAGCCAAAAGAAGTGCTGGCAAAGGAATTCCCTTCAAAAGGATACCAAAATAGAGGATGTGCATTTACCTTCTAATACATGTCCTTCCTCCAGAACTCCAATGCAAACTCCTGAGAAAATTACTCAAACAAAAGTCAAGGAAGGTCTCAGTGATTTAGCACTGACACAGGACTCTGCACATCACAGCTGAGGGAACAAGTCCTGCCTTGGTCAGCCACTGTGGTAGAAGTTTCCACTAACACAAAAGCAAGTGAGTAGCATCAAAGCTTGGTGGAGAAACCACTTTGCTGCAGCAGGAGAATGAAGTCCTATGAAGTTCTTAGCCCTGATGTTGCCTACAGCCCAAGATATTAGTTCTCTAAAGGTGCCTTGAACTCCTGATGAAGTTAAAGAAACTTGGCCAAAGAGCTACTACTGCTGCTACTTTGCCAATAACAATAACTATTTTCTAGTATGAGTGCAGTCCTGCAGTTCAGGTTTTCAAATCCCCCAATCAGTGAGTTTCTAAACAATACTATAATCCCCCGAGAGTGCCTGCAGGAACCGATATTTGAACACTTTGAAGCAGAAAATTTCTCTTTATCCACTTTCTAAAGCTTTCTGATTTAAAAAAAAAAAATAGGGTCTGGCAATCAGTGACTGAGGAAAGCATTTTGCCACTGGCAAATCCAGTTTACAGAAAAGATGGTCGCTTTGTGATCCCAACTTCTTCCATGGATTTGTTACACTAGCCTTTTATTTTCTTCCACTTTGGCAAAGTGTAACTCTAGAATTATTCTTCAGGCTACTGATAAAGTTAACTTCTCCCTCTTCTCATTGACTGATCACTGTAGCAAATGGCTCTCTAATCATTTTAAAGACACCCCTTGTCATAGCAAATGCTGTCATAAAGAATTGTCCCAGGATTTTTTTTCTACTGGGAAGTGAAATTATAACCTAGAGGGGTGACTAAATCTTCTCTCTTCCTAGATAGCTTAAGGTAATACCATAAAGAGATACCCTAAGCTAGATATCTGTTCAACCTTTCAGAGTAACCAAAGCAGCACTTATTTTACTTAACAGTTCCAGAACAGTAACATATTTCTCTTAGGATGTCTCTGTGGATTTCCTGTTTTCATCACAATACTTGTCTGAAATTATTCCGGGGTGCCACAAGCACAGGACTGGGCACACAGAATTCCTGGGGATCAATTCAGAAGCCGTAACACAGGGCAGAATGACTGAGGGAGATTTAGCTCTTGTATAAATTCGTTGCCCTAGGCTCCTTCAGCAGGAACTGGAGACACAGGCATCTCATCCAGTCCTAGCTTAGGATGAACTTCCTTCTGGAAGAGCCTTTCTCTTTTTTTCTCTTTTTTTGGCCCACAGAAGGCACACGGGGTTAGACAAAGCACACACCTCACAGAACTAATCTTAAACTAGATAGATCTTCCTTTTACAACCCAGCTGGATTGTAGAGCCAATGATTGGCTTAGCCAGGAAACAGCATTCCCGAGAGATGGAAGCAGAGATGAGCAGCGTGAACCAGAGCAGCAAGGGCCCCTTGTATTCATTAAAAAGCTATGTGTGTTTCAAAAACAGCAATATAACTTCAAAAAGCTCTTCTTTCACTGGGCTCCTTTCTGAAGGGGTGTACTAACAGTACTTCAGCTGGGACTGGACTTCAGTGCTTCTACTCTCTGCTGTTTTAGTCTTCAACCTATAAGAAGCTTGGTTTAAGAATCAAAATTGCAAATGTTTCTATCCCTACATTCAGAGTAAATTTAAAGTAGAATAAGCATCTTCATAGTAACAATTTACAGACAGTATTCAATGTGAAAGTCAGGGACACTCTAAATGTCAGGGAGAAAAAATATAATGAACTCATCTTTACAGGGAGAGAAGGAAATAGAGAGACACAAGATCAAAATCTGAATCAGCTGGAATGGCACAGATATTGTTCAGAAAATGTCAACTATTTTTCTCAGGATATAAGTATGTAGACTTTTTCTACTCATATGGGGGTTGGTGGTTTTAGGGAGAGGAGTTGGGTTTGCTTTCCTCAAATCAGGAGTTTTCTTCATTCTGGAGTAGACAAAAACTGAAAGAGCTTGCAGTTTTTGAAAACTGGAAACCCAAAAGGGTTTCAAGAAAAGCACTTCCATAGGTTGACAATTTTTCACTAAAACGTCTGTTTGGGGGTGGGGAAGCCACTAAAACAGCTTTGTCTGGAATATGTGGGGCAACTTCAGGAGGGTAGAATTTGGAAAAAAGTAACACTTCTAAGCTTAGCAAAAAATAAGAACCTGAAAGAAACAGTACTTAAAGACCTTGGATGGACAACAGCAAGAGCCTAGATAGAGAAATGACAGTGGGTTTGCAGGTCAAAGTATTGGCCTGAATTTCTCATGTGCTTCTCAGCGACACATCTAGAAGGATACAGAGCTAGAATGTGTTAATAAGGGTTTATATCTGACACCGGGGAGAAGGCATGCTACTGCCACAAATCTGTGCAGGCTATTAGATACAGACAGGGAGAGAGTCTTCTCATGTATAAGAAAAACTTCAGGCTTTTATTCAGGAAAAAACCAAACACCAAATACTACCCATAAACCCCCACAAGTTTAAGTAAGAAGGAAAGATTTCTGTTGGGGGTGGGGAGCGAGTTAAAGAAGAAACAGAGAAAGAAAAAGCAAGTTCGGTTTTCGGTTTGGTGGGATTTGTTGTAATAATTCCAAAGCTTCCTGCAATGGGCTTTATCAAAATAGAGGCTTTTAGCAGGAAATTTCCTACCAACTGAAATGTGATCAAAGATAAGCACCATTTTACAGATAAAGTCCACACTAACAAGTCAGGAAAGATTACGAAACCAGAGGCTATGAACATGAGCGATGGGGGGAACTCTTTTTGAGCTCTCAAAAGGAAATAATGAGGAAAAGCTCTTCAATGATATTTAGACAACCAAGGTAAAAACTAAGTTCCAGGGAAAGCATATTGAGAGTGAGTTGAGACACCACTGTTTTCTCCGGCTTGATAGCCCCAGATGGACACATCTTGGCAATTTCCCAAAGTCCACATTGAGAACATGATCTGCTAGCAACTATCAGGCTCAGCTACACCTCTTAACCTATTAAGAACTGCTGCAAGACCTCCAGTTGAGCTGTGGATGATCCATCACGTGGTGCGTGTAACACTGTGAAGAAAAAGACTTAAGAAGCACTATGAAAAGAACAATCCTACATTAGAGGGGTGAAGGATGGGGCAGTCAATAAATCCTTTTCCTCTGTAACTTCTGTAATTAACCAGAACACATTGCTCATTCTTATGATTCAAACATAATCCTGCAGTTGTCTTGACTGTACAGGATTTGCACATTCTAACTGTTTTAATGACAATGCACCAAAGAAAGCTTTTTCTTTGCTTTCACAGACAAATCCAGAATCCACACCAGGAGGGAGAGAATCCAGTGGTGTGTGAGGGATTTTGGCCTTATAATTATCTTTCCAATTCCAGCATATTCCTTTATTTGAGTTTTAGCTAAACAGCTTTAAGCCAGAGCTAATATGGAGGGGAGGAAGGAGGGGAGTGGAGGAAAGGAAAAGAAAACACCACATTTTCAGCTGCAAAGAGAGATGCAGGAAACTGCCTAATACTATGCAGCTTCACTACCTCCAATATTCACTTGCAGAGATGCATACATCTGTTAGAAAGTAGGGACAAAACCAGACAATGGCAATAGTCTGCCTTTTGCTAACGAGTATTTACTAGTGCTAGACTTTGCTAACAGATGTGCGAAGTATCCAAGCAAAGCTCTGAAAAGGTACTTAACATCGCATCAAGGGTTCTCCTGAACTAATTTTGTCCAAGTTTTCAAGACCTGAATGAGTTCTGTCCTTTCCTCTTCTCCCTAATTTTCAAACGAGCCAAGTAAACCTGGGCCTTTGTTGTTTTGAGGATTTTAATAGTCAGGCTGCCTATGTCACATAGCTCTGGGATTCCCACAGCAACAGCTTCCAGAGAAGTCTGCCCAGCTCCATGAAGTCTTGCCTACTCTAAATCATTGTAGCATCACTGACTGGGGATGGAGAGGAAGAAGAGGTCTTTCTTAGTCATGCTGAAGCATGAGAAATGCCCGAAACAGAGTGTGTGCGCGTGTGTGTGTGTGTGTGTGTGTGTGTGATTGACCAAGAGGTGCTAAACACCAATGTGCTTTGACACCTTCTGTTGATTCCTGCAGACCTGTCTCACTACACAAACAGAAACTGTAAGATCTGTTTAGTGGGAATTCCACCCGTAGGATAGCCTGTCTTTGATAGCACCCATAATCCATGGTCAGAAGAGAAAATCGTCTTCATGCTTGTCTATACAGTGGAAGTATAGAAAGAAGGACTTTCCCTTTATATTTTTCCTTCTTGTTATACCACAGAGATGGCAAATCTTCTCCTTAGTGAGAGCCAAGATTTCCTTCTGACACCTTTGGCCAACCACATTTTAATGCCCCTGATAGAACAGATCTGCTACAATTTAGAAAACTAAATGGTTACAGGCCATATACAATTGGATGGCAGGCTGCTCCTGGGGCACAGACTAGGAATTCTCCATCTTTGCTGATTTGTAAGGCAGCTGAGGACTTGCTGTAAAGGAAAACACTGTTTTGCTTCTAAAAAGCATCAATAGAAAATGAAAGATTTGTTATCTTTGAGAACAGAGCACTCTCTACCTGCCACCACCAAGGCATTTGCTCACTGAGGTTCAGTTGTTTAGCAGCTGCACAAACATCTTAAGTAAAATGTATGGCATTATATTCTCTTTTGAAAGTTGACTTAATCTGATCAATAAACTATCACAGTTATGATTCACAGAAAAAAAAATTCCCCTGAGGCAATATCACAAAGTGATAGGCCCTTTTAAGATCTTATCCCAGATTCTCCATGACTCCATGTAAATGCAGGCTGAAGGCAAATACTGATACCACTAAAATGCTTTAGACAGTCAGTGATTCTTCCACTTAAAAGGTAATTGCAAAGAGTTTCCGCTTAGAGAGGGCTAAAGCGCTTAAGTCCTATTAGGAAGCCTCCAACTTTAGGTAACTTGGCTTGAGACAGCAGTAAGGGATTTTTGGAAGCACTGAGGAAGTGGCAAACTGTGGAAGGAGAAACATGCTCCTGTTGTGATGGTTCTGCAGCAAGCAGCCTGTGAGGCAGAAATCCTTACTACTCCAAAAAGGGTTTCCTTTGGGAGCATCAGTGCCCTCCAGCTTTACAGGGGCAGGGCTTTTGCCCCACTTCCACCTCGAGCCAGCACCCAGCAGTACTTCCTGCAAAGACTGCTGAAATAACATTTGTAAGGCTCTGGAAAAATGCACAGAGCTGAGAAAACACCTGTTTCTTGAGCACAGATAATACTAAAAGAAAAAGAGATCTTGCATTTTTGTTTTTTTCCAATGGCTGCACAAAAAGCCTCCAAGTCCACTGCTCTGAGTCTCATTTTCCTGTTCCACAGTGCAGAGTAAACTGCGTTGTCCTCATGCAAGGCCACTGCATGAACTCATGTGTCATCTTCTGAAGACATCAAGGCAATTTATGAGCTGAGCCTCAAACTGCAGCCTAAACTTGATTTTCCTTCTCTTGTGCCCGCTGCTGATTCCAGATCTCCACAGCCACACTAGGTAATATCTCACCTTTTCCCATGGGAGCATCACAGAAAGCCATGCAGCACAGAGGACTACCCCTAGTACTCCCACCCAGCATGGCTTTTACCCATTTCCTCCCTCCCAGCACAAGAACTCTCATCTGGAGACAAGAGATTACAAACTCTCCATACCTGTAATGCCCTTGTTGTGTGTTGGTACAGCACCTACCACCTCAGATCTCAGCTGGTGTTCTTTCACTGTCACTACTACTCAAAGTTGGGCTGATGGAAGATGCAGAAAATGGAAAGCTACTTTCTCTTCACCTGAAAAGATCCTAAATCCCATGCAAATGAGGGATGGATATATTTGTTTATCTGCACAAGCAAGGACTTTAAATTCAAAGAAAGTGACAGTAATTCAGATAATACACAACCACCGTGCAAAATTATGTGTTGAGTTACTGCCATTACTCTTTCACTAATCTTCGATATGCAGAAACTGTGAATTTAATGAGCTTCATAATTATTTTGTTCTCAAAATTCCTTCCTTTTTGGTAATGACATTATTTCAAATGATATTTTTTACACTACGTCCCTAGTCAATCATGTCAGTTCCCTGAAAGATGTGCCTCTAGTGAAATAGTAAAATCCAGAGAGAGGATGAGAAGTTGATTTATCTCAAGGACTTTGCACCTTAAATAGTCAGTAAAATATTAAACATCCCTATCAATAACAAGTGGACTGTATTATAAGCTTCCTCATAACTGGAGTTCTTAGGAACAAATTGACATCTTCCCGAAAAGGTGTCAAGAATTTCATTTAATCCTTTTTATAGCGGTGACCATCAATCTATCTTAATGTTTATTGGAGAGAAAATAATTGTCTTTTCTTTTTGGCAATGGTATTTCATTATAGGCACTAGGATAAATAACTACAATTCAAAGCAAAATAAGATGAAAATGTCCCTGTATTTTTTCCCCTTGGTTTCTTTTCTTCTTGGTGTTTAATTTTATGATGAAAAAAATTATAATTAAATTAAACTTGATTCTTATTTAAATGCGCATCTTAAAGTGAAAGCAGAGAAATTACTTTCTTTTTCAAAGTTGTTATATCCCAATTGATCTTCCACACATTGGCATTATTATCTGATTGTGAAGATATATGCATTTATCAAAAGCTAGAGCCATCTGTCTCAATTCTATGTAATTTCATTACATATTCATCATTTATCTAGTCTGAGTATGTGACATGAGACCCTACTGACTAGCAATTCTATACTTATTATCATTTCATACTGTGTTTGGATGGACACAAGGCTGTCGACTTCCATTAATCTACTTTTGATGTAGAAATCATCATCTTGGGATAAGCCTCAGAGCTCCTGCATAATCAGGCCACACTGCTGTGTAAATGTAGAGGCACTAGCAGTTTTATAAAAAAAAGCCTGCAGCATTTATTCCTGCTTGTCTTTCACAACATGCAGTTATCACCCTGCAGATGCATCGGGGGAATGGAAGTACAAATCCCAGCAGACTGGCACACCTGATTGTGCAGGCACACACTGCCCAAAGGTGACTGTCACTCTCCCAAGCATGAGTGTGGAGGTGGGCAGGAGTTAATGGCTGCAACGAGAGATTTTCTAACTTCAGTCACCATTGCTGGAAGGTCCAGCATAATTAGAGAATAGGGACTGAATCAACCCATTGCAAAGCCAAAGGTGTTTAACTTCAACCTGTTACAGTAACCTGAAACTGCTTGGTCATTTTGGAATGGACTTTGCAGAACCTGTTGTCTGTGCAACAATATTTTGGAAGTTTGACAGCATAGCCAGCCATCTTCTTAACCTGTCACATAATGCAGCCAATCCTTTTGCTCCATGCATCCTTCAAAGGGGAGAGACATGCTGTGAGCCAAGTTCTCCCTGGGCACAAACAGCTGGCACCAGCTGACAGCCTGTATTCCACATGTTTCCCTGCTCATCTACTACACTGAAACAAAGACATGACAGAGATAACAAAGGCAGTTCATTATTCACGTGGACCAGAACTTGGATTTTGAAAATTAGGTAAATTGATGGTAACCACTGTGCAGGCAATTCTTTGTCTACTCCATAGGAATTTACTTTCAATATATCCAATTCCAGGTTGCCAACTGTGGATGTTGTAGTGAGCAAACTACCAGGCAAGAGTATGTGCTTAAACCTACAGCTATTGCAGAATACTTAAGTGGAATTTGGTTTTGTGAACATGGATATTCTCTGGAAATCTCATTTTAGAAAGAATCAGGCTCATCCTATCTGGAAACACAAAGATAGGCTATGATTCAGCTGTCAAAAGGATATATATCAAAACATATCTCAAACTGCACATTAGGCTCACTTGAAATTTATGAAGCATCCAGAGGGATGGTAAGAGACAAGATTTTATTCCCAATGGCTAACTATCAGCTCTGCTGCTTCTCAGAAATTGGTTTTCATTGCTGTTTTCCCATCAGTTAAATGGGGATGAGAGCACTCACCTTCATCTGCAAATTGCTCTGATCTCTACCAGACAAAAAAGTTCTGTATCACAAATCAACAGCAGTAAGAGCCAACTCAGTTACACGAGTGACAAAGACTGATTAACTCATGAGCAGGAAAAAAGGGCTGCAGTTGACAAATGTACCCTGTCACTAACCAGAGGTCTGCTTGAGCAGTTCAGTGCACTGAGAAGGAGCCTAAGCTCCCAGGACAGCTGTTGAACTCACTGGCCAAAAACTCATGCTGGGTGCAGGGATTTGCACAGGGAAAGAGAGTGCACAAGTTCACATGTGATAAATCCATATCCCAGTTGATGAATGTTATGAATGGATGATGTGGGTTTAAATCAGCTCTTGCCTTTTGCTCAGGCCTCTGGCAGCAGGCAGTAGCTGTATTGAGGTGGCCAGCACCTCAAAATCTACTACCATTCACAAGTTCTTTAATAATGGCTGATTTGGTCTACTATAAAATGAATTATTTATTAATAGACACAAAACTAACAGATGTAAGACTTAAAACAGACTACTACTACACAGGGATAAGACAAAAAGGGTTACTAGTATTATACACAGAGTTAAAGGTACCATTAAATTTACAGCTAGCTAAGAAATAGTATAACTTAGGATTGAGTGTTTCTTACCATCCAATCTTGATGGAGTACACTTAGAAAATCCTCTCTCTCAATTCCCAGGGAAAGGGACCTGGAGTTGCATCCCGCTCCAGGGAGAAATCTCACACCTTTCCAAGGAGTGTGTAAGAGACTTCTGCCTCTGTGATAATTGTGTGGGCTTTTATAGACATAAGAACCTTGTCTTTTGGTAAAGAGTATTTCTTTCATCTCTTCCCACCTTTGCTTTCCAGACTAAGATGTTGATTCTTAGCTGGGTGTCTGAGCCCTTTTGGAGTCAGAGACACCCCATGCTGGGCCTGTGACCCGCCTGAGTTACCTTTTGCATATGCACTGGCTATCTGTGGTAGAGAGGGGGTAGACATGTCCTGGCACAATGAAGCATTACCATCTTCATGCACAGACCTCATGCTGCCAGCTTCTTACCCAAGGAATCAGGATATTTTCAGTTAAAAGGGAGCCACCAGGATCATCTAAGTCAAACTCCTCACCCTGCACAGATCAGCCCCAAAAATCACACCATGTGTCTTGGGGCATTATCCAAGTACTTCTTGAGCCTCTGTCAAGCTTGGTGCTGTGACCACTTCCCTGAGGAGCCTGTCCCAGTGCTCAGCCACCCTCTGGGTGAATAACCTTCCCCTAATATCCAACCTAAACCCCCCCCTGACACAACTTCAGGCCATTCCCTTGGGTCCTGTCACTGGTCACCAGATAGAAGAGGTCAGTGCCCCTCTGCTTCCCCTCCTTCCAAGGCAGCACAATACATTTTAATATGTAGAAACCATGACCAGGAAAATCTAAGTGATCTTGAAAAGAGTGATGGAGCCTGCTCCCAAACCACAATGTGGGAAGTCACATTTCAGCCCTCTGAAAGCATTAGGTCAGCAATGAAAGCAAAATCCCATCACCACCTCTACTAGACAGATCCAAAAAACTAGGACTTGAGTCCCATGGAGAAGCATTACCTGGTCATGCACAGGTTGGCTGCATGTGGTGGCATGTGATCTGACTAGATACGAATCAGTATGAGGTGTCTGATGCCAGAGCTCTGTCAGAGAAGACAGAGCTACAGGGTGAAAACCAGCACCAACCAGCACCATGCCCAAAGCAAACAGGTTATTCCTGTACCGTCCTCAAGACCTGAGCCTGCTGATACATGTGCACATGTGAAGGGGCTCAGGGCTCTCTAGACCCATCATAGAAGCACTGCCAAGAGACCTCAGCTTTGCATTTAGCTCTGGCAGCAGAGCAGAGGATGCTCTCAGCACCACAATGCACTGTGCAGCCTTACAAATGCTGTAAATCACTTGGATGCTTTGGATGGGTAAGAGTTTTCTCACCCACAATCTTTCTAAAACCAGCTTCCTGACCACTGGAAGCCATTAAAGACTCCATTACATCGCAAATTAACTGTAACAGTGTGTTCAAGTGCTAGTTTGGATAACTAAAGTACTTTTCCTTTCCTTACTGTGTAGGGAAATTGTTCCTTTCTGTGTTTTCTCAGTCTGATGCAGGTCGACTGAATGGTCCTATTCTTCCAAATAATGGTTGCCTTTTCCTCAGTTCTTTAGGTAAATTTTCATGACTGAGCAATTTCTCCTCTGCTCAGGAGGGGTTCCTCTATCTTTGCAAAGCACATCACAGTTCTGACTGTGAATAAAGCATATTTTAACATTAAAATTACTTAACTCAATGATCTGGTTCACTTCAGTTTATCCCACTTGTCCCTGTGAATACACACTGCATATAAAATGTCCTTCCCGTACCAAAGTCAGAGATTCTGGCAATGAACCCTTCTGTAACTGTGAGGTTTTGTCACATGTCGGTCAGAAGTAGGAAGGGAACGTGTGCCAAGCACCATCAGAAAGTTGGTAATTTGTAACTGTAACTGCTGCCTCTCATCTTCAGTTTAATTGCAACCCAGAGATTTCTTTTTCCCCTTTGCCAAGCATTCCTGTTAGTTCTGATAATTATAGTGAATACTTCCTAAAAGTTAAGCCACCTACACAAATCTGTCCCCAAAATAAGTGCTGGAAGCAAATTATAACATCTCCCTGTCACTTCATGGGTATCTGTATCGTCACTAGATTTATGTTCTAATGCTACATTATTACCTATTACCATAGTTGTTAAAACCTTACTTTTCATGCTAATGAAAATGATGAAAGACAGGGGGTTTGACATAAATACTGTAATAAGAACCATATTAATGTGACAGACGATTGCTCCTCTGTGACAGACTATGAAATCCTGTGCAAGAGTTACAGAAGGTTCATTTACATGTCTGCTCATCTATCTCTCCTGCAGGGAAGCAAGGGACTCATGCTCAACATTGGAATGGAATGAGAATCAGAAGATGCCAAAAAGACACAAATGGTCACCCTAAAAAGAAATGCATCCTAAGGCATACTCTTCCTTTCTTAGGTGATCATAAGCACCAAGTGTAAATTACAGGACCTAAGGTCAGACACCTAAGACCTCTTTTCAGGCATGTAATTACACCCCTCCAGGCAAAACTTCCTAAAATTTAGGACAGAAGCAGGACTAGCAGCAGAACGGGATTTGTGCTCCAAATTCTGTTTTGAATTTGCAGCAGAATTTTTCTTTAACTAATTTGACACAAGTGCTGCTATCTCCCAGTCATGCTACCACACCAATTCTTTCCACAGCTTCCCTAGTAATTTTCACAGGTTGTATATGTGCTGTCCTTCTGAGGAATGTGTCCTTACCATCCTCAGAGAGAGAGAGAGCGGGGTGAAGCCAGAAAGGGAGCCACAATAATCTTCTATTCCCAAGCATAGATGATCAGAGGAAGGGCACAGAAAGGCAAAGTGCAACCACGCACTGGCCATCTGCTTCTTGGAGTACTCGGTTTAATCACAGAAGACACACAAAGATCGTCATGTCATACACCAATGACTCGCTTTTTGCTCATCACATTCAAGTTTTTTGTCAGTTTTGGCCCCACACTGGTTTTGACCCAACCACTGACTTGGATTAGAAGATTATAGTTTTATTCCAACTCACAGTCCTCCCTCATCTGATGATGTCACAGTGACAGTGACAATGGTGCTAAATGCACACTACTCTATCATGAGACAAAAATTCTCCCTATCTGTTCAAAAAAACCCAAAAAACCTCCACAAAAATCCAACACCCCATAAATTAAAGACAAAAATAAATCCAGACTCGTTTCTATTTGCTTTCCTCTAGAGAAACATTTTACTTACAGAAATATTTTCTTTTTAGAGCCTCTCTCCTTGCAAAGAGAAAGAAAAATAGCAATCACAGATAATTTATTATTAAAACTCTCATTTACTGATAACATGCAGACAAAGATTGTTTTCTCCATTTTTAACAAAGTAAACATGGTATCTGTTAGAGGCACTCTGAAGGCTCCTTGTCTTTTCACATCTTTGCTGTCTCTCTATGCCTTGTGCTTAATTTAGATTACCTTTTTCCAAACTTGGCCATATTAGCATACTTTTCTACACTTCAAATATTAGTGTGTTTGTTCTTTGGCCCTCCTTGAGCAAGTGGCTAGGACTGATTTCTAATTCATCTTGAAAGGTGAATTTACAATTTTTCTCAGTGAAGAAAGTAACTAGAAAAAGAAAAAAAAAGGTTTACTTTCATCTGTTTCTTATCCTTGAAAAAAACGAATGAAGTGAAATTTCTAAGGCTGATTGTGGCATCACCTTTCACTCTACAGTTTAGCACATTTTGCTTTAGCAGCAGTTCAAAAGATCACTGTTCTACATCTGATGCCTTCTGCTCGCTACAAATGTCTGCAGTACAGCAAGAAGTTAAAAACATTTAAATATTGCAGCACACAGGAACCCCCAGACCCCATAAAATCCTCACTAGCATGCTTAAGCTGAAACAGCATCACAGAAAATTCCCACATACTCATTTTCTGTGAGTATGTGGGAATTTAACATGATCAGTTAAAGCTGAAATTTAAGCTTTGCTGGTTTTCATTTAGTTTCACCAAACGTGTCTGTATTTTAAAGTTTTCCTCTGCAGGGTACCAGGTCTGAAATGTCAATGTTTGTGAAAAGGGGCGAAGCCAAAATATTTAGCAATAAACTAGCATCTTCTGAGGTTCTAGCAAAACCCTTAAAAAATATCAGTGGATTTATGAGATGCCATACATTGGTAAACACTGAGAGACAGAAATTGGCCCCAAAACTGTCAGAAAAAGAGGTTTTTGCGGTATGGCTTCCTAGCACTATCTGCATGAAATCAGACAGGTAGGAAAGCCTAATACCAAGGGCCTGCTCTTTACTCCAGGTATGCAGCAACTATGTCGTGAAACAAGAATGGAAACTGAGCTATGATTACAGGAATCTGCTTGCTCAAGGTCACAGAGAACATCCTCACATTTTGGTCACCCAGCTCTCGTTCTGCAGTGCTTAACCCATCAGGTCATGTGCCCTGCAAAAGGAGTCGCACTGCCTGGGTTAAATACTGTATTTGTGTGGCACCTTGGCTTCCAGTCTATTTTTCCTGAGTACAGAAGATACTGTCTTTCATGTCATGAGCTTGCATTCTCTGTGGGATGCTGCAAACTCAGCAAGCCTTGATAGAGCTGTGAAGTAAGGACCTTTGCGTGACTGCAGGGTTAGTTTGGGACTCCTGGCTCATGTGCACTGGGGAACAGAGCCCTGACAATGATTTATTTGTCAGTGCACTACACTGACAGCCGAATCAGCCAGGGAGCAAGTAAGAAATAAAAGGGTAGAGGGAAAATATTTGGATTTGAAATTGTTCTGAAAATTCCTCATAAAAAAATCAATTACAACAACAAAAAAAAATATTGTGTAGTGGCTAAGGCTATGTACACTGGCCTACAGCAAGGAGCAAAGTCATTTATCTTCAAGGCAGTGATCACAGACAAAAATAGGAGTGCCCTTTCTTTTTCCCCACTTGAAAATCCTGAGCAAATTGAGTTGCTAATTTGATTTCACAACTTTCAAGAAAACACTTCAATAATTGGCCCTATAAGTTTGTGATACCAAGTGTCAAGCAGCTTCCAAGGCTCCCTTCTCAGGCAAATTCTGAGTCATGAGCTTAAAATTGCAACTCAAAAAAACCAAAAAAAACCCAAAACCCCCCAAAGAAATAAAAACCCACCCCCCTAAAAAAACCCCCAAAACCAAAAAAACAAACAACAACGAAAAAAACCAACCTGAAAATAACTTTAGAAAACAGCAGACAGGAAAGCTGAGGCCACAGCAGACTAAGGAGCAACTGCTCTGAAACATTTAACAAGGCACTTTCTCAATTTTCAACTTCTCTGAGAGCCAACAGTCCTTTCTGGGAAGGTACTGACTGCCCTTTCAGACATGGATCTGACTCTCTTCTTATATAGCTAGGGACATAATGGCTGCTAGCACCCTCTGGAAGATTAGCATTAATAAAGAAGCTTGTCTTTGTGGGGGGAGCAACCCAGGCAATGCGACTGGTTGCAGACTTCATCTCTACATGTCTTTCCAGTGTCTTCAGCCTTGCTGCTGAACCAAGCACTTGAAAGAAGATTTCTGCTCCAGTCAGCATGTTGTGAATCTCTGCCAAACCCCTTAACCCTTGCTAGCTCCCTGCTTATGGCCTGGAGCTCTTTAGACGTAAACAGAATTCTGAGTAATGATTTTCTCATTTTTAAAGCAAAATATGAAACTGGCATAATATTATTTCTCAAAGCTAATAATGCTTACTAGGAGCTTTACACAATTTTGCTCATAAAATGTTGTCTTCTTAATTTTCAATCAAAAGACTAATGGTGTGTAACTCAAAGCAGAAGTTATATTTCTCATTAACCGATCTTCTTAAGCTAAAAATTCAAACACTGACAGGCATGACCCAGTGTTTTTCCTTCCAAAGCACAGGAGCTTAAGGCAGGAGTGACCCATGAAAGAACCCTAAATAAGGATTTGCCCTGAGAAATAGTCACATATACTCAGGATCTTCTTATTCAACAGATTGGCTCACCTCATGTATTCAGACACACCTGCTCTTTTCCCTTATGAAAAACTGATTTTTTATCAGCATCCTCTGACAACTATCGGCACAGCTCCCCAGGAATGAACTATATAGTCTTTCCTGGAATCACATTAATCCTTTGTATTTTTCTATCCACCCCTGTGCTGCCAGCTATAACTATTCTAAATTTATAAGTTAGGCTGTAAAATTAGGAAACTTGCTTCACAAAAAAACAAAACAAAAAAACCCCAATGAAACAAAAAACCCACACAACAACAAACAACAACAACAAAACCCAACAAAACACAAACAAAACAAAAAAAAAATGGCAAAGGGGAGCTGAGAAAAGAAAGCAGCAAAGAAGTGAAGATCTTCTTTCTTACCTTTTTTTTTTTTTAATCTTTACATTCAACATAAGGTGATTTCCAAGCATCTCTTTTGGGGGCTACAGACTTTTGTTGATGTGATTCAGAAAGACAAGATCATGGCAAAGGAACCATGTTAAATCCATAAGAGACAGGAACACCGTGCTCAGAGCAGTGGATCCCCAAAGGGGCCTGATCTGCTGATCCTGGAGCTATAGGTGAGTGTGGCACTGAACAAGTAACTTACAAAGCACAGGCACCTTTTGTAAAGGAAACCTGCTCCTGTGACGTGGCCTATGAAAATCAACGAGCTAAGGTAACTTTTCCAGGTAAAAGACTTGGTCTGGTATTTCTCACCTACAAAATTTCCACCCTTAAATGATGCTGCAGAGACCATCAGGTCTGAGCTCAGCATTCCACTGAAATACAGTGCCTAAAATAGCAGTCCAGGCATTATAGACCCAGCAGACCATGGAGAATGAACAGCATCTCCACAGGGTCAACTGGCTTTCAAGTGGCATCTGAATACTTTCCTTTCTGCTGTGAACAGCAGACCTGGAGAGAAAGGAAGGTGAGATGGCTCCAAGCCTCATTGCTCTATAAATGCAATTTGTAGTAAATTCTACTGAAATAAACACAGCCAGGAGCTTACCTTTTACAGCAGATTTTTCTGTGCATGTAAACACTGTAAAATAAACGTTTTTTGATGTGAAAACTATTTATATAAAAGGTAAAATTACTATGTTTATATCCAGGTCATGGCAGAATAATGTATTTGACTGAAATAGTTACAGTAAATTTTTACACCATAAAACGTTCTGCATATCAGACAGAACTGTAAGTTTCTTCCCTTTCATTTTTGTGAATGTCAGTGTGGAAGCTAAAAAGCAAGCAATTTGAACAGATGTGGTGTTGATGGGACTCTGCTCGTTCTACAATTTCACGTTGTGCTATTGTAAGTCAGCTGGGAGCCTAAAGAAGCAGCCTTAAAGCCGGAATTCCTTCAGCATGCTGGTGTATGGCAGGTAGGATGTACAGTTCTTGTGCCACATTTCTCTCTTTTTTTTTCTCCTTTAGATAGCCAAGTGTCTGTAATACACACACACAGAGAAAAGCCCCAAGAGATGCAAAGCTTTGAAGGGCAATACAAAATAATTCCTGTCCAAAGGATCAATGAGCAATTTCAGTCACCCTCACACAAAAACGGGAAAAAGTGTAATCCCACTGAGTAGAAATATGGAAATATCTCCATTACTACTGAAATAACTGCAACAATAGTCTCTCCAGGCAGCACTAGAGCTTCCACATGACCCTTCAGCATTTTAATTAAGATAAGCATAGCTAACCTGCACAGCTATTTACATTACATGGTACCTAAACTTTCCAACAGACAGTCTGATTGCGCAGAGCTGTCACTACAGAAATACAGGGCATGAACTGACTACACTCTGATTAATGTGGCCTCAAAACTGGAAAATTCGGAAAATTCCAGAAAAGTGATTACTTGTCAGGATTTTTAGGCAGGCACTGCACTGATGGGAGTTTAGAACTACCAGACAAGCAGAGACAGTGTAGACGTGGTCCTCATTTCTAATAATGAGTGCACATTATTTCTAATTATTAGGGAATTGTGGTGACCTGTCTCATTTGCTTCCAATGAGTTGGAGGGAGATAAATAGAAACAGACTTCACAAAACCCCAGAATTTTAAAAGCACTGTTAAATTATTCACTGTATCAAACGAGATGAAGCCCCAGAATAAAATCTGTGAAAACTGTACTTTGGTTTGTAAAGCCTTATTATTGTAGGGTTAAGGAGGAATTCTCCGTCTTAACATTAAATTAAACTTAATGGGAAATGTTTAATTAAATTAAGAAACGTGAGAAAATTCCCTTAGGCAACAAGATCTGTGATTACAGTGTTGCAGTAAGCCCAAACAAGGCTTAACATACTGTAGGGCAGGCAGGGCCAAAGCCTCTGGACTATTTTTAACATGTTGCAGAACACTGGTAATTATAAACAGGAAGTGTTAAATATACTCATGCCAGCTTCACATGGGGAATCTCATCAAATAATAACTGAACAGCTTCTGCTACTACAGGGTGGTGCACGCTCAGTTTTAGGAAAACACCAGGCTACATCACTAGCATCTGGATTCAGTCTTTGGGAGCCTGGAATTTCTGGACAGTAAGAACAACAGAGCAGGCTTGTCATTATTATGAATGAAATAGATCCAAACAGAGAGTCCACCAGCTTCCCAACATCAGGTCCATCTCTCACCACAAGGAAGGTTCTATAGTTCAACTTTATGATTTCCTATACTGAAGACTCTATGTACATTAGAGGTAAAAATGCCTAACAACTGTGAGATGGAAAGGAAATTGCAAAATGTTTGTAAAGCAGTTTAAGATCCAAAATCAAAAGGAGTTATTAAAGTATCCATAAGAAAACCTTTGCAAGCATATTACAAACGGACAAATATGTAACAAAATCAATAGTGAACAGAAAATTTACAGATAAAAAGGTCTGACTCAAAATTCCTCTTGTTCCCCTTGGGTCAAATAGGTAAGTTTCACCTGATATAAGCTGATATAACCTCACTAATACTACAGCTTTCTGTCCTCAAGTCCTGTGGATTCCATACAGACTCAATGTCATCTCATCTTCACCCTGGTACTTGCTGAAATCACCTGGGAGCCACTAATTTCTGTGATGACCAAAACCACCAAGAAGTAAAAAACCCAACTCAACCAAAAATATAACTGAAACCTATCCAAAACATTTACCCAGGCTAATATACATTCAGCATAGAGATGATCAAAGATTTGTATCCCACTGAAACCCTGTACAAACTAGTGCTCTACAAACTAGGAAAGTATTGCCAAGCAAAGCTATTGCAAGGAATCCCTTGGTCTTTTAAGGGCAATCATTCACCTCTCCTTTCATCAGATTTCTTCCTCCTCTGTCATTTCACAAGTACTCATAAATCACCCCAACATCAAACAAAACCCCTACTCTACTAAATGCAAAGATAATAAAAGGAAGAACATTTTAACGAGACACATAATTATGCTGTACTGTAAAATTCCTGAAAACTCTTACGATTTTTTTTCATTTGCTCATCCTCCTCCTGTGATCTGTTTGGGGTTTGCATTTGGTGTTTTTGGCTGCTTCCTCTAAAGAGTCTGCTGGAAGGGCCTCCCAACTCTGGGAACTACTTTTTTTTTTATATAGGAACCTATTTAACACCACTTCCTCAGCATGAAGTGCTAAGGGCAGCGGATAGTGCATGAAGGCACCTAACTCCAATGGACAAATCTCCAGAATGATGAGTTCCTGTCAGCTCCTTTTGAATGGATAAATAGAGGTGAAGCATGTGGAATATCTGAAGACAGAAAGAATTTTCCAAGTGTTTTTGATTATCTAGTTCTGTCTTCTTTTTCCACCTCCTTTTCTGGTTTTCTACCTGTTTTTTTTCTTCAGTGCGGTATGTAAATGAAAGAGATGTTAAAGCAGTAAGGATACATTCAGGTTTCAAAAGTACTTCATTTAAAAAGCAGTAGATTGTGTTTGCAAGGGGAAAAAATATCTGTCATCTTTAAACAAGAGTTTGCAATCATCATCTCTGGTTAAAACCTTACACTGAAGAGTTACTTGAATGTACAATAAGCAGGTACAGTTATTTTGTAACAATAAGAAGAGGGAGAATTAAATTAAACGCCCGCCTCCAGCAAAAAGATCCTAAAGTAGCACAATTTTCTGTGGAATTACAGCAGTTGCAGCACAAACTGTCCTACTCAAAAGAACAGATTTGCTTTTTTAGTTTTTAAATAAAAAAACCATAATCATTTGTGTTCTTCACCTGGACAGAGTCTGTACTCTTCATTCTTGTTTTCCTCACCCTAGCCCACACTCAAATAGGAGAAAAAGTGTAACTGCCTCTTGAACTTGGGACAATATGGTATCAAGACCACAGAATGTCCTGCAAAAGCCTGATGGGTTTGACAGTGCAGTAATACTTGAATGACAAACTCGCTTCACCCTCAGAAATTCTCTTTCAGCTATAAAGTCCCACGAACAAAAAAAACCAAAATCAGCAAGCCCATCAAGTGTATTAAGGATGGTTGGTATCTCCAGATCCTTTGGGCTTGTAGGATGTCATCAAAACACACTGCGCAAGGTGGCTTTGTCAAATAATCATTTACCTAAACCCAGACACCATTAAAACATTACAGTTTGGGCCCCCCAAAGCTCTGCAGTCCCCTATACACATCAGGGGTACCGTGTGTATGGTTTTAGGGTGCAGTCAGACCCCCCAGACACAGTGCAGGGTTATGTGACATGTAAAGCAGAACAAGTTTCCCACAGGTTTCCACAGCACAAACCTGGGTTTGCTGCCGTCGCTTTCGGCAGCCTTCTCTTTGACTGATGTATTCCACCATCGCATTTTGTGACCTGCTACACAGAGCTAACAAGCATAAAGCAACCTACCCTCCCACCAAAACATAAACAGTCAGGGGTGCAGGAATTGTGTGTAATAGGTTGTCAGCCTCCATGTCCTCCCTGCCTTCTGTACCTGCATGCCCTAGCTGAATGTTAGGTTTGAGACATTGTGCCAAAACTCATGGAACTGATATATTATTCTACTGAAACAACATAAGACAGCCTTAATGGTTCAGGACACCTTTGGGGCACTGGGCTGGCTGGAAAATCATGACCCAGTCTCAGCTTTTAGCTCATTTAATATCATCTCCCCTGCGTTAGTGAGTTTAAAATGTACTTATTGTTCCAGCTATAACCAAAGAGAATTGCTGCTATTTCTTGTCACGCAAACACTGAAGTCTAAGTCATGGTAGAGTCTAGTCCAAACACACCCCTCATTAAAATGCTCTTATTTCTATTACCTTTAATAGGGATCAGATTCATGGATGGGTGGGGTCTTGTCTCACGGCAGTGTGGGACTTCTGAAAAGACAGGAGAAAGCAGCAGCATCTTTGAGGAGAGGTCTGTGCCTTGCCTCATAAAACCTTGGGCTTCTAAAGTATTAACTTTCCCTGACAGTATATTTCCGGTTTGCGCAGCTTTAAGCTTAACTGTCTGTCAGAAAATTATATAAATCTGATTGCCCCTGTCAGAGCCAGATCTGCTTGAGCTCTCAAGACTTCCCATAAATGATGCTACTTATCCTTTAGAGATGGAAGTGGTGCACTGGCAGTACAACCAGCACCCCATTATGGAGCCTGATGCAGTTTGTGCCGGTTTTGCACAACACGGCACTCACTGACGAACACAATAACAGCGCAAGAGGCAGCAACAGCCACCCAGCACTCAGGGGAGCGGACCTGTGTGTGGTCAGGAACCATGGAAGGCAGGCGGAAGCAATTGCTGAAAGGCCCAATTTGCCCAGACAACTGTCACTGTAAAGCCAGAACACCTCCATCTGCTTAAATGAGGCAAATTCCTGGAGACGGATCAGCCGGACCAAAGCACATTCCCGTGGTGGACATGACACAAACCATGGCCTTTCCAGCTGCAAGGCCTGCAGAAGACCTCCACGTGTTGGCCGGCACAATTTCTGCTCCGCAGCAGTATCTGATGGGACATTTGTTCTTCCAAGTAAAGTCAAGGCATGCTCGCACATGTACATACATCACACTAGTAGTGTGCCTCCCCCCTTTTTACTGTGTTCTGCTCTGTATTGGCAGCTCTTGGATACAGGAACAACTCAGTACCTGGCCCTTCACTTCTTCCCACATCCTCTCCACAAAAAAAGATCAGGGTTCCAAATTCATCTAATCGGCCCAGGGAGGTCCAGTTAACTCTCCTGCCTCTGAACCAAATGTTTCTATGTCTTTTCACAGAAAATTTGAAAGATTTCTGTGGTCTCCAGCAGGGAACAGCCCTGTTCATATTATAAAGACAGAGTCAAGAGGGGAAAAATAGCAAGACAAGATCTAGAGTAGATTTGTGAAGAATTTTCCATTTGTTTCACCAAAACATGCAGCAAATGTTTCTATTCAGGTTCAAATGATTTCTTTTTTTCCCCAATGAGATCTTACTAAGGCCCTGTTGCACATAAACGTTTTGACAGCCTTTAATGAAAGAACCAGATGTTACATTTCTACAGGGTCTCAAATATTAGCTTATGTAGGCCCCACAAATTACAATATCTTGGTAAAAAGATGATTGAGGGACCTAGACAAGCAGAATGATTAACTGCAAGACTTCTTGAGTGATGAATCTGAGTTTTTCTGAGGTTTGCCTTGTCAGAGGGACCATTACATACGAGAAGAGTCCTTTAAACAAACCAGTAAGTGACGAGAATTGCAACACTGATAACTGTTCTATGAAAGTTTCTTCCTAGGAATAAAAATAACGCTGGTTTTTATCACATGCTGTGGGTTTTTAGCATAATTTTCCATCTTTGAGCAATGACTTGGGTATAAAATAAAACTGCTAATTTGCTGCACTCAAGTTTTCACTCTCACAACTGCTGTGCTTTAAGCCGTGTCTGCTGAAACCTGTACTTTGCATATGCCTCAGAAGTACTGCAAGGTATTACTGTACTGCTTCTGAGGGCTGTAAGTGCTCAAAAATGGTTAAGGTCCCCCAGTGACAAGCAATACCACATGAATTCTCCACACGCTGGCAGAGCATCTGCTAAAACCAATTAGGTCATTACTCAATTTCTCAATTTTTTCTTTAAGATGAAAGAAAAAATATAAACCCTAAAACTTTACCCTTTTATTCCAATAAAGCCAACTCTTTTAGCATATAAACCCAGGGAAATTATTGGAATGACACCTGTCAACAAAACCCTTATATTAAAAAAAAGATAAATAATATCAAGATGGCATGTAGTAGGGAGAATGTCTTGGTGTTTAATCTCAAGACTACTCTACTCATTTTGAACAGGTTCTTGGACTCATTTTAGGCTGTATTTAATCCTGTAACTCCTAGTGCATTCGAGTGTAATAACACTGAAACCTTGATTGTTATCTGCATCTCATTTCCCCACCTTAATTTAGGTCTAAAAATAATAGTTTAGAGCCTTAACAGCTCAAATATTTCCCCATTAGCAAAAAGCTAATTCCTGAGCTCATTCCAGGGGCAATTAAGCTGGAAAAGCAATTAAGGTTTCAGAAATCCCTGACAGTAGGAAAGGTTCAACCTAATATCCACAAGTACATGAAAACAAAACATATTTTAGGGTTATTAGAAGAATATGGCCTCAGACTGTGGCCAAGAGCTCACAAAAGCAGATTTATTAATAGCCTTGCTGTGGGAAGCGCGTTTCCACCTCAGGTGTCATGTAGGTCCTGGGAAGCAAACTGTCAGCTCAGTGCTGAGTTAGCCCATGCCACAAGGTCAGCTGAGGAAATTTCTTGCTTGAGAACAGCCCTCTAAATGGGCTGTGCACTGCCTAGACCATCCATCGAGCTCAGTCTGTGCAACCTGCCCAAGAGCTCCCATCCTTTTGCAAAGCCACCCTACAGAGGATCCCTTCTTCAAAAGATCTTGCTAATGGCAGAAGCTTTTGGTCCTCAGACCCAGCAACATCACCAGCTAAGCTGCACCATGTGCAAATTCTGGGGTTTTGCCAGTTCCTTCCACTCTTCCTTTCTCTCATTCTCCTTCTCCCTGAGTAGGGTGAAAAAGGAGGGCTTGGGAAGAAGGATGGAACAGAAATGAGTGGGAATTATGTCAGAAAAGTAAGCTGTATTCCAGTAATCATCTGCATGATCTAAGAGGTGGGGAGCAGAAATATGAGGTTTACAGGAAAGTCCTTGGGCACCTCACAAAAAAAAGAACTGGTTTTTTTTTCCTGAATTTTCCAACATCTACACACAAAGTGATTGACCTTCACCCTCATGTAAACTTCCTCCACCAGTCTGCCTAAAGTAAATTTGAAGGCTGGAGTCAGTTAAACCCCCTTTCCTTGAACCTTGCAGTCAGCCTGAACCTTCAAGGTAAACAGAGATGGCCACGTGAGTGAGCTTTCTTGAAAGAGTGTCAGTATTTCCTATTAGCAGTCAGACTGAGAAATCAATGAAATATGCTCCACTCAGCACTTCTGCCTTTCTGTAGCCAGCCCCTGGAAGGGCAGATAAAAACACCAACAAATCAAAACCGGAAAGAGGAGAGCAGTTTTAGATTTCAACTGCAAGTGATGGAACTGTTACAAAGCACAGGCCACAGAGGCGTGTAAGAGCAAGAACTCCTCGTAATGAATGCTTGACATGTCACAAAAACAAAGAGAGGAAGTGTATCCCAACACAAATCGCTCAGTTGTTCAGAAAACCCAAGTGTGTGTGAGAAGAGAAGAATACTTGCAAGAGGGTGTTTGGTTTTGGTGGTTTGTTTCATTGGTTTTTTTAATCAACAAAAAGCCACAAGTCCCAAAACCCCTGCTGTTGGTGTCAGTACTTGCTGGTGGTTCTCTCTGACCAGAATCTGACCCAAGTACTTTCTCTGGATGTCACACTACCACAATTTTCACATTGCTGATGCCATAGTTGCCTTATTGGCTCCAAGACAGCTAAAGGCCCCTCCAGAACTAGGCAGTTATCATCTAAAAATAATCATCCCCAGCATGCACCCGTGCATCGAGCCGTGTTATAGCACATTGCAGAGAAGGGAGATGCCATCTGGGAACCCAAGCCAGTTTATGCCAGCTGAACCTCCAACACAACTGCGACTCCCTGTCCCAAAACATGACTCTTGGCACCCTGTACTGCAGGATTTCCTTTGCAGCACTCATTACAAACAGTATTTAAAAACAGAATAGGAAAGCTTATAGCCTAGTTGGTAGCATATAACAAATTAGTTGTGCTTTTAATCTCCTTGTTACATCTTTTCTAATTCAGGAATCTTTGCTCCTGGCACTGTTGCACGCAGATTTAAAACGTTCAAACACACGCACGTGCCATCTCTCCTCATCTTGTTTTCAGCTAAACTGCAGTTTTCCCATACCTATCAGCTTCAGAAACACAATCAGCAGGAAGGCACC
This sequence comes from Machaerirhynchus nigripectus, assembly GCA_013397975.1. Classification (NCBI taxonomy): domain Eukaryota; kingdom Metazoa; phylum Chordata; class Aves; order Passeriformes; family Dicruridae; genus Machaerirhynchus; species Machaerirhynchus nigripectus. The sequence goes on from VZRQ01004341.1 coordinate 297,848, forward strand.
TCCATGCTCTTCTCACAGGAGTAAAGATGTTTGAACAGCTCCTGGGTATGCATGGGTGACCAAGAAGTGCAGATAGTGTTGTCACTTCTTGCTCAAGTCAAATTCCATAGAAATGACTTGAATGAAGATGCCAGCCTGCTTGGCAAGGATAATAAAATTGATGAATAATGATACATCTTCTGTGATAGCAATTTCATTCACTGAACAGATTTGACAGTACAGTGAGGTTATTATGCATTATTTTTAGTACTAGAAATCAATAGCACTATTGTCCTTTTCAGTTCAATTTGATTTAGATGAAGCTCAGTGTGCAGAGAATAATGAGGAACACTACCTCACATTAAATGGAAACAGAAATCATGTTCTTAGCAGGGTGTGTTTTATGATAAGGTGATTGTTCTGTGAACAGCTTCTTATTTCAATATTTTGGATGTTTAAATAAAGTGTGTGCTCAAGACAGATGGAAATCTTCTAGGAAATGTATTTCCCCTGCTCAAAGATGACAAATCCTTCTGTGAGGAGAGCTGCTGTCAATATGGTTCTCAAGGGTTTCCTGTGGAAATGATGGACACTGAAGTCATGAGGGAGGAAGGCTCCACTGGAGAACAATTGTGTGATGTGAACATCTTTCCTAGCTTGAGTTAGTTCCTTGTTCTAACAATGGCTTGAGCCTGGGGCTTCCATCACGGGAAGAGGTACCCCAGTCTATCCTAGTGCCTCATTCTCAGTGAAGAACTTTGTAAAGCTGTCATTTTATTTTACTGAAGAATGGATTTTTTCACATAATCTTTTAAATGTCAAACATTTTTGCAAGGCAGAAAAACCACCTTCTCCTAATCAAGGGAAGCAGCAGGACAAATTTCCCTTAGAGAGCTCTGTCAGAGGACTTCAGTTTTCATCTGTTGCTGCAAGCAGCTAAAAAGGTCACAGTTCCACCCTCCACAAAAAAATGCAAGTTGCCTCCTTTTCTCTTGTGAACAAAATAGATACAGTGTCTTTGTACTGTAATGCTGGGTGACAAATTGCCCAATCATGCCTGGTTTTTCCCAAGTGCTAGAAGATCTGCTTGCCTCCTACTCAGGCTTTGCTCCTGCCATCTCTTGGAACTGCAGCTGTGCTGTACAAAAATCTGCTCTGCATAAAAAACAGATGAATAAGAGGCCTCCTGGTGATGATTACACTGATATGGCTCCTATTCCATTAAATATATTTATTAAATTAATTAAATGACAATAATAGCCCCCTGCCCCGCTGTGCGTTCCTTTAGAGCTGCAAATGATTTTCCAGCTTCTCCACCTGAGTTTATAAAGGGAGCCTGCTGACATCTGAGGACACGTGGAAGAGTGGCAGGACACGCAATGCTTCTGTCAGAAGCTAGCTGAATGTGCACACCCTTCTGTGAGATACCATGCCACTTAAACAGGGTCTCTCAACAATACGCAAAACTTTGACCTCTTCTGTCCATGCAGCCCAGTCATGTAGCAAGAGGTGGTTCTAGTCCATGAGTTCTGCCAAAGAGAGCATGTGGGGATTTCCACAGATGTTGAAATAGCTGGAAAAGGAATAAATGCTGTGGCCAGAGTTAAAACTAGTCTGGCATCTTGCGTTCAGGGCTCACCTGGAAGCCATTCAGCGTGAGCTGCAGCACTCATTTCTCGTGTTAAAGAAGCAGACAATAAAGACCCCTTGTGCCAGTAGATGGCACTCGGTTAATGACCTACACACACTTACGAGCCAATTGTGCAGTATTCTGCACAATTTCTGCTGTAAATACAGAGCCTGCCGCTCTGTCTGCTCTATGGAAGAGGCAGCATTTTGCTGACAGAAGACACCCAGCTCCATCCCTAGACTTTTTGCTTCACACATAAGTGAAGTTAAGTTCCTCTCTGTACTGACCTGGCCTGTGCTGGTTGATGCTCATCCTGCCCATCTGCAGCCACTCCTAGGCGCAGACAGGAGGATAACTCCCAGCTTACCAGCCATCTCCCTCCTCACATATTCACCTGCAGCACACAACTGTTGCAGGACTATTTTGCCTTGGAGACAAACAGAAGGTTGGGCAGGTTGGACTTGAGGAAGAAGTTCAACAATAGCTGTTCAAAGGAGAAGGTGGCAACTTGCAGAAAAACTCTCTCCTAGACACAAAACTCATCTGAAGAAAATCTTACTTCTAAGAGCAAAGCAAGGTGCTGTAAGTTTTGAGTTACACATGGCCACCACTCAACACCAGCACACCCTGAAACCTCCATCTCTCTTTTGCAAGAGAATCCAGGCCCCACACACCAGCAGTGCAACATCTTGGCAACGCACTTTCTTACTGGACCAAGCACGATCAACAATAAGATTTCAGTTCTGTCACACCGATTCAGAACAAAACAGCTGATCCTCCTGAAAACATGACACAAAGCCAGAGTTCTTCACTAGAAAAAAAAATTAGCTTTGCAACAGAAATGCTCTTCAATAAAATTGTCAGTTCTACTAAGGCTTTTCTCAGACACACAGCACGCTGTTGAAGGGCAGCTTCATGGCAATTTACACTGTAGCTACTACATGACTATATTCTTGCTGACATCATCCTAATCAAGACCATTTCTTCCCTCCTAAGAGGCAGCCTTGACTATGGGCACCACTGGATGCCTTCAAACAGAAGGCATGTCCTCTGAAAGCAGCACTCCTGTGTCACAGAATAGCAGACATCTCACTTGTCTGCTTACAACACCTTTCTCCTTTGGTAGCAAAGTATCCTCCTTCACTTTGATCCTGTTTTGCTATAGTATCATGCTTTAAATGACTTTTGTGTTAAGTATGTAGGACAGGAGAAAAAAAAAATAAAAAAGAAGAATGAAAGAAGGCCCTTGGAAAATAGGACACCATGAGTGCCTCCACTAGAATGAATATAAACTAGACACCCAGAGGCAAGAGGGGGTGACAGTTTCCACATGCTCATGCTTTTTTTGGTTATCCCAATAAACAGCCTCACTTTGATGTCCTGCCCAAGCTGAGGTGCCCAATAACAGACTGCAAGCTGCATCCCATCAATTATGACAGCTAAATTCTCCTTTAAGGAATATTATTCACAGAACACAACTGAGAGTTGAAATTCCAGGTCTGTCATAAAAGGATGAGACAGTTTATTGATTTCTCAGTTTGGAAAAAGCCAGTCTACAACCAGAAAGCTGATTTTTCTCCATCAGAGACCAAAACCACTTAATTCTGGTAAATATAAAGCTTTCAAGTAATGAGGCTTCAGGCTGCATTACCAATCAAAATCCATTAAATGGTACACTTAATATAGCATAAAAAATGCATAAGCATTCAAATGAAGTTTAACAAAAATCTAACCCACTTGGAGTAACTGAAATTTTGCTAAAGCTTTAATAGAGCTTGAATTTATTCAAGTCAGTGAAAAGCTACAATGTTGTTTAGAGCAGGAATGAAAAACTTTTTCCATTAGACAGCAGGTGCCTATTCAAATTTTCCACTCCTGTGAATATATGATTTATGGTTGGAGTGACAGATTCAAAATCTGGCCTGGAGAGTGACTGCTGCACATGAATTCCACTTTGGGGAAGTAACTTCAAATTCTAAGTACTGTCAAAGGCTCTCCCCCTCTCTCAGTCTGCCTTCTGTGCATGTGTAAAATGCCCTCTAATGAGCACAGATTAGATCACAAGCTGAGCATGTCAACAGCAAAATTGTTGTGAAAAGGCAAATGTCTAAGACAGAAAAAGAAGGCAAGTCTCTGTGGTGAAAAACCTTATCCTTCTTCCCTGCTCCACACAGGTTTTAGGACTGTGTCTACTTTTAGGAGCCATAATGCAAGAAAGCTTGTCACCAATATCAAGCAACCCAGAATAAGTTATTAAAATCAAGAGTTGGAAAACTTGCATAGAAATAAACACAAAATGCCACAACTGCCAGTAATATAATCTCCACAGGTATTTTAGTAAAAAGCTATTTTTTCACATGAATTTTTCCATAAGCATGAGCATAAAAAGTGGTAAGCCAAAAATTCAGACAACATTTTTATACATAAATGTGAGCTCATTTAAAAAAATACATACCTAAAACCTCTGCAGCTGCCCATAAGCACACAAGTGCTTGAGCATACAGAAAAAGACAAATATTAATGGAACATCACTATGAAACATTGCAGTGGACCATGCTGCTGTTAAAAACACGAAGAGCTGGCAAATACAAAGAGAACTCCTTCTGGTGTCCAAGTAAGAACTTTGGATTCCAGTTCCCATTTTTGGATAAGTTACTACTTTCTCCTGTGTAACTGTGTGGCTTTGTCTTTGAGGTACATGATAGGGCAGGGGCTTTGTAAACACAAGAGACCACAAACCCCAGGTGTTTTTACAACTGCTTCTGCAGCTGTGCAAGCTGCACAGAAGTGGTTGGTCAAACCTCAAATTCTGGAGCAGTTTCAACCTTATTTTCTCTAAGAGTTGCTTTTCACCTCTTACTTGCTATTGATTTTGAGTGACCTTAGTGTCCATTTGGGAAAGAGCAATGATGCCTTTCATCCCACACCCATTTGAAATGGCTGATATCAGCAGGCTTTATACAACTGTAAAGCAGATACATGACTGTGTGCTTTTATTCGTGGATTTGTGCATTCAACCAAGTGGCTTTTCATGGCTTCATAATGCCCCTCTCAAAAATTATTTGGGACCGTTTGACTGTAAAGACACACGTGCTAAAAAGCAGAGTAATTTGTATAGACCTCTGGGCAGCATCAGTGTGATTAACAGTGCCTGGGTGCAGCAGACAGCTGCTACTGAGAAAATGGACCTTGGTGTTGAAGCTGACTGCATCCAGGTTTTGGGAACTCCTTAGCCACTCCTAAGGTATAATTGGGATAAAGGTACCTTTATCCTCTCAGTAGCGTGGTCTTTGGCCTTCCACTGCCAAGGAGAATCCTCTTTCCCCACCTTCCCTCCATTTTCCAAGCAGCACCAAGCAGAGAGGGGCTGTTCTGCCGCTCACAGCTGGCCCATCTACTCTGCTGAGGCAGCAGCAGTGCAGCTTTAGCCAAGGAACTTCAGCAGGAGCAATCTGGGGCTTGTGGTGGTTTAACACCAGCTGGCAACAAAGTACCATGCAGCTGCTTCTCACTCTCCCATCACACGTGCAGGTGGGGAGGAGAATCAGAAAGGAAAGGTAAATCATTGGGGATGGAATAAGAAAAATTTAACCAGGACTCCAGGCAATGTCTCCCATAAATTCTCCCCTGACTCTCTGCCCATAATGGAAGCAACATATAGGAGGGATACCCCCTCTAAGTGGCTTGGAGAAGCGCAATGAACTAGGGTTTAGTTTCTGAAGCCTTTTAAATTATTCATTGAAATGTTCCTATTCCCTGCCTTCACTGGCTGTAGGACAGAGCCCTAAATCCATACAAGTTACCCCACACGGGCAATTCTGAAAATGTTCTGTTTGCTAAATCTCTTTAACGAATGGCTTATTTCCCTTGTCCCACCCACACAGTTTCTGGTACAGATATGCTTTTTCTCTTAGTAGGTCAGGCCAAAAGGCTTGGATAGTGAGTTTGTCAGAAACCACTGACTTGCAATCTTCTTTGCTGAAAGTTATTTGTACCCACTGAATGCAACGTCCATGCTGCAAAATTTGACAGATGAAACTTGTTATGTTGACTTTTTAAAATGAGTTTTCTGGAAGAGGTTGAGCAAGCAAAGAGGCACTTAAATTAGCACTTCACTGAGCTAATATACTACAATTTTACCGAGGTAATTAAAGATAGAACAATCTGATGATCACATTAAGGTCATGAGTAAAATCAAATCAATACATCAAGAAGTTCAAGTGATGAAATCATCAACAGATCAGGATGTAAAATCCAACAACACATATTGCAGTAAATGTAAACTTTTTTGTTTAAATCTTCCTTTGGAAGAGGGCATAAAACAAATTTCTTCCTAGTTTGAAGCCTCAACCACACTTTCAGCATGAAGTGCACTGACCTGACTGAGGAAAAGCACAGATGGATGGATGCTTATGCCCTAAAACATGACTTCAATGTTAGTTCTGGTCTAATGTTCTTGCAAGCAGCTTTAAGCAAGCACCATGTTGTAGACACTTGTGTGCACTCTCTCACCCCCTGACCTGATTCCAGGAAGTGTGCTGGAGTGCTGTATCCTTGTGGATGGACTCTTTTATAATTCTAGCCAAGCCAAGAAAAATACCTTGTTCCACTAAACTCATCTAGACAATTGCAAAGAACATCTGTGATAAAAGAATGGCCATACTCTAACTTCTATTATGTTTATCTCAAAATAATTTCTCTCTACCTTAACAACTGATTTCTTGTCCTGCCCTCACACTTGGCCTGCCAGACATATGTCCATGACTAAATAATGCTTTGGATAATATCTAGGAGGAGCTCTCTTAAATACACCCCTCTATCCTGGGAGTTCTGTAACTCCCTACCCAATCTCTCCTCTCTTCTTCTCTAAGGAATCAAGATACCTTTAGGGATACAGACAACATTCATTTTATCTTCTTCTGATGTATGGGATAGATTTGTCCATTCTTTCCAATAAAAGTGAAGGATAATTCTTTTCTTCTTCGGTACTACAACAAAGGATTTTTTGTGGGTAGCACTGCTTTTTAACTCAGTAAAATCTACCACTAATTAGGTCACAGGACACCACTTGAGCCAGTGAGCCGGTAGCAGGTGCCAGTCCCAGAAACACACACCTTGCTCGGGCTCTGCTGTGTTCCATCAGCACCTCAGTTACACTGGGACTCTTAGGAATCTAACCAGGAATGTGACAACAACAGACTGTTACACACAAAAAGGGGTAGCTTCAAAAGACTTACAAAAAGGAGCCCACAGGATGTGAAAGGAGTCCAGCCAGCCACCAGCTATTGAACAACCTAGAAGGCACATGCAGTAACAGTTTGAACTGTAGGGACATTCCCCACTGTGAATTTTCACCCTGGGACCTTGGATATACCATTTTCTCTCACTTTTCTGAGAAAAGGGTATCATAGTTTATGAGTTACCACAGAAGTAAAAGTAAAACCTTGCTAGCAATGAAAGCTTTGATTTATTAATTTTACTCCTCGCTTACCTGTGCATCACTGACATCATTTTCATGGCGTTGTTTCCTTTCACAGAGGAGGTAACAAGAAGACGTGCATCCACCACTCAGCCCCACAGTACTGCTACCCCGCACCACTGCTGGGATAAAGTACTCATTGCTTTGCACCAACTCTAGCTGCCAAGTCAGGACACCCAAGCAGCCTCCACAAAAATGAAAGGGATGGGCTATTGAAGCTGTTTTCTTGTGATAGGGAAGAAAGAGAAACCATAGAAGAGCATGTTGATGAAGGGGGTGTTCATCTTGCCCTGTCATTCTGGTCCCCTCCTTACAACCCACAATTAATAAATGAGGTACAAGGCTGTTTGAAGTAGTTTACAAAAGAAACAACAGATTGGGTATGAACAGGGTGTCCTCAAGTCCATCATCTTGTGTCTGATAATGAACAGTCAAAAGATAGAGGAAAGGGAAGAAATACAGCTGTAGACAAGTTTGGCTAAATTTATATTCTGTAAAACCCCTCCTTTTTATCCCAAGTTATTTTTTTAACCTTGAAGTGCAAGGTCAAGTAAGCCTTCCATGATTAATTCTGCACTGCTTATAAACTTTTCATTTTTAGGACTCTAAAAATCTCCTCCTTTTCCAGCACTTTTTTTTAGTCTACAACAGCTAAAGTCTGGTGCGGATCAGAATGTACTCCTTATTCTTAAACTAACTCACCCATTATTTGTGGTAAGCCTCTTCATTCACAGTGGAAGTCACTATCTCAGACTACTTATATTTGTAAGTCACTTTTTGAGTAGTGTGCTGTTTCCTGAATGCATTAGCACACACAGAACTGGTAGTTGACTTACACTGCCTGTCATGCAGACATTGCTGTCTGCTACAAATATGCTGCAAACTATCAACATCCCTGACTTCTCGATAAAAAATGAGGAATTAATCTGATGAATGCCAAGTTTGGTCCATGTCACAATGCTCTTGGTGTTATGATCCATCATGAAAGATTAAACAGAGCTATTCTATGAAGCAGACTCATTTCAGTCAGTGATCGTGGTGCAAATTCTTTCACTGAATAAGCTTCCTCGACCTCGGCTACAGTGGCTTTCTGTGTTCAGATCTACTTGTTCTGGTCACGGTTGCATGTCCTGTTTCTGGTCATACCACAACCAGCTGTGTAGTTACCAGACAAAGCAAATGCTATTCACCTCCAATTGACTACAGAAACAACTGTTCCTTTCAGCAAGCCAAACACAGGGCTACAGATATTAACCCTGCAAGTGTCCAGCAGAAATATTTTTTAATCTAAGGTGGGACAGGACCATAAATAATTTACAAGGAGTTATGACTTTATATTATCTGAGTAATATATCTGGGGGGATAGACTAGAATCAGTGGTGTGGGTTATTCCCCTCTGAGATCTGTAATAAATTTCTTACATTATAATCTGTTGTGAAAAATATTCTGGTTGTCACGCTCCATACACTGGAGGCATTCTAAGTGGCCTGCCACTGAGTCCCCATTGGATGATAACACTGTCCAAATTTCTCATCATTTCACACTTTCACTCCATAGCTGTGTGCTTGTTACAGCCTGCTGCTATAAAAGTGATTTTTAATGGAAAAGATCTGACAGAAACTTTATGCTTTCTTGACAAAATTTTTATTGGGCTGAATACTGGAATATTACTGACGTAGCTTTGGACAGGCAGCTATGAACTGGGGAATTGCTCTGGGAAGAAGGTATGGAGAAAGCTTTTATTACTATCCTTATATCCCTGAAATGAAATGTCCTCAGAGCAGAGGAGAGAACTTGAATGCTGCTATCAGAGAACGGTATGATCCCCTGGGGCTTATCACCACTTGCATTGTAAGGAAGAAGGGAACTCACATATTTTTTTTCTCCAGAAGTTTAACACAGCCCAAAATTTCATGACCCTTTATTACCATAATACATAAATGCCTCCCAGTCTTGTAGTCAGCCTAGCTAATGCTTTCGAAATGGGAAGTGGGCAGGGACTGGAGTTCTGAACACATGGACACATTACTTGCCCTCTCCCTAATGAATGTGGGATTCAGGCCCTGTTCCACCTCCTTGCCCTCAGCCACCTGGGGTTCCAGTGCGGGGCTAAATCTCGCTGTAACTATGCAAACTGAAGCCAAGTGTGAAACCAGGCAGCACTAACTGTCCTAGTTACTGACACCCAAAATCCCCTCCACAGCTTTGCCCTCTCTCCCCACAGCAGCATGACCTTGCACTCTTCTTTGTGCTGACAGAACTGTTCCAGAACACCAAAGATGAGAAAAGACAAAAAGGGGGGGCGAGGGGGGGGAACCCCAGAAGCCATTTTTTCAGCAGTGGGGTTGTAGCAGTCATTGGTTAACTTGTTCAGCTGCAGTGAAATTCAGTAAACAGCAGCACCTCAAAGCAAGCAAGTTTAATTGCAGTCAAACTAAGTAGCAAACCTCAAGTAACAAACATCAGGCAGTTAAGCACAGTTGTAATCATAGTCCGACCTTCAGAAGTTCTGACTCACTCCTGCTGACTTCTGAGAAGTAGGACATTTATTTAGTTTCACCAGGAAAATTTTAATGTCGAAGTCTAACATTCAGATGCAGCCCAAAGATGTTAGGTCCGGATTTATGGAAGTATTTAAGGGCTTAAAGATGCAGATACAGACAGCTGCAGAATTTTGAAAAATGCCTAAGCACCGCATATTATGAAAATCCTCTGAAAATCACGCTAGCTAGATATCTTTATCTTGAAGCTTCTAATGCTGAAATGACCAAAGTTCACAGTCCCTCAACACTCTCTTACAAGTACTGCTGCAAATCTGGCCTTAAGGAGCCCAGGGCTTTTTAAAAGACTTAGAGAGTTTGGCTCAGACACTGAGAAGGATTTACATGGCTATAGGACATGTAGGTACTTTCCTGTCTTAAATCTGCCCCTTGGTGTACATATTGCTTTTTTCCTGGTTTTTTTTTTTAATAGTTGTGCATTTCTGTAGCTAATAATGCAGTATGAAAATGCCAATGCTACTTTTGGTGGCATCTGTAAACTGAAAAAAAAGATAAACACTTAAAAGAGCTTTTTGATAAAGCCAGATCGACAGTAATTGAAATTACACGCTTAATCAAAAGCACTGCATAAAGCAGCAGACTGTATAGAGGCCTCTCACTGTTCACCAAGTATATGTTGACCTAGTAGAAAACACCATCTATTGAAATAAAGATTAATTAAAATTTATAAGCAGAATTTACAACTGTGAGCTGTCCCTCAAGGGGCTACCCACTTGTATGAAAAGCATCATTTACCAGTAGAAATATTTCAGAAATTTCAGCTAAGAAATGAAGAGCGTGCAGCTCCACCCTTTAATTCAGAATATGACCTTTTGGTCTCAAGACTTCTAACATGTCTCCTAAGACTTGGAAGGGACTCACTCCTCGCACTCAACATGGTTGGCTCAGCTTTGCAGGGTAAGGATGACGTGGCCCATTTGATTCCCTCCATGCAGCTCAAATAGCAAGAGGACAGTCATTTACCTCAAAAATTACTTGATGAATCTTAACACAGCTTCCAGAAAAAACCCCAACCCGAACACCCACTTGTTAAAATCCTTATTTCTGTCTTATGAGCACTGGCACAAGCCTGTTTACCTCATGTGGTTGCCACACTGTGGATTACAGCAACACAGAGTTGCTGGCAGGTATTAGAGGCACTTCTCTGTCTGTAGTCAAGCTACTGAAATACTACATTCAGTACCTACAGGTAAACAGGGCCGTGTTACTGCGTTAAAGGACATTTAAAAGGAAATTGTCAACTGGGCACTGCCCACTGAAAGAACTGAATATAAGGCTGGCGCTTGCTGCTCACAGCGTCACTAACAGCTGGCACAGCGACACACCATTTGCATTGTCCAGAACAAAGCGCTGCTCACTGGAACAGCAGAGAAACACGAGATGTAACAGCATCTGATCATGTGTGAGAAGCCTTTGCTCTGTGATAGTCTTGTCACAGTGCGCACTGGGTGTCGAGCCTCTTTGCTGTGAGTTAGTGGTGTGAGGTTTTATGGATGCAAGCAGACCAGTGAGGCAGCAGCCACGTGGACACCTGTCACCAGGAGCCCAAAGTGGTGAAAGCCCAAGGCCCAGATTTACTTTCCTGACAAGCTGTGTCACAACAGTTGCTTCATGCTGCCAGCATTTATATGTCACAGGCAGGTCTGTCTGGAAAACAAAAACTGTATTTCATCACAAACACTCAGGCTCTGAAATTTGGTTCTGTTGCACAAACAAGAGGATACAAAGAACTTTCACTGAAAAATTCTGAAACAACATGCAAGCTAAACATGCTTTGCCAGAATAGCCAAAGCAACTTCCTGGGGTACGAAAGACAAAGAAAAACACATAGCACTACAAATGCAGGTGAAACCAGTCCTGCCAAATGTCCACGAGCTATTGAATCAGTCACTTTGTCCCCATCAATGTCTAAGTATCCACTGCATCCATGAAGAAGAAACCCAGCAAGACAGACTGCAATAAAGTTTAAAAAAAAATTCAAGTCCCTTTTCCAAATTATGGTAAGCAGATCTTTATGCCTGGCAGCTGTGGGCAAGAATGCCAACTAACTAGTTGTTCACAGAAGCCTCTCTTCTCTTACTGGCTCTGGCTAGATGTATCATATTGGATCTGAAGTAAACCTGGTTTTGAAACAATTCTGATTCAGTCTCATCGACCCCTTGGATTTGAAAGAGGATTTTCTTCTCTTCTAAACACCAACTGGAACCATTAAGAAATGTCACTTAATAGACTCAAAGGCAGTCAGGAAGAAAAGCCAAGTCTAGCAAAAATCTCAGCAGCAATATAAAAAGCAAAAGAACAGCAATTCAAGGGAATTTATGTTTTCATTTATTATCATAGTACCTTTCTCTACTCAGAGGGAGATTGAAAATAAATGACATTCTCAAGTGAAATACAGAATGGATCAGGTTTTTGTGTTGTGAATATAAAATTGTGTCTGCTTTAAAGTAGTCTGGGAGAACTAAAGCCTCAGATGAAATTCTGTGTTTTCATTTTCACACGAAGGTCCTGCTACAATAGCAAGAGGATATGCACTTTGGAGATCAGAGAAGACAGTTCTAGGGTGATTTATTTTAAATCAGTTGACTCACCCCTCACCAGTCAGCTCACAGCCAGTCTACTGGCTGAGAAGTTAGCTCCATTAGAGAGTTCTGTACTGACAGGCTTAAACTATAAACCACAAAGCTGTAGAACCCATGTCTTAATTCACAGATGGATCAAAAACTGCTTAAAAGCATGGGTTTAGACCAAACATTCCACTCAGGATCCTACCTCTGACAACAGCCAGTATGGCTGATTAGGAATGTAGATGTGGGCACTTACTGTGTTTAAGAGTTTTTTCCTAATAATGGCCATGCAGAGTTAAAAAATCTTCTCATTAAGAGGTTACATGGAGACTGCGCTGTTTACTGGTCACATATTAACACAAATTTCTCTAATCCCAGCTCCATAGCATCCTGAGGCACCAAGATGCATGCAGCATAATTACAACCTGGTATAGAGAAAGCCTTCCTCTTATTTGGTTTTGTCATTTCCCAGCTAGTGAGTCGTAGTCAAATCAGTCTCTTCTGAGGGCATTCAGCATTGCATGGAGCCTTTTGCCACCTGGTCACCCAGGTTAATGCACTAATTGAGGTTATTTGTGCATGTTTCACAGGCTAAAGTCAACTTCACCTAAATACCAGTCTGACTGTCAAAGAGTGAAAGAGCTGAGTGGTTTGGAGGGGCGACCTCTGCAGACCTTTAGCTATGGGCCAGCTCCTTTGCGACTAAGGAAGAAGCTTGAGACAGCAGGGCATGGTGTGAAGGGGCAAAAGGTCTCACACTGATTTCCCACTGCTTTACAGCTTCTGTATATGTGGCCCACACTAGGGAAAATGTGGTCTCCCCCCTCCTCCTCTACTGGTTGGCTGAGTCACTCATTACCCTGTTTCTGCCTCAGACTAACAACCTTTGCCCTTTCATGGCTTGCAAATGGCCTGAAAGCCCTTCTGCTGTTGAACCAAGAGAGGTGAGTCAGAAAAGCTGTCTAAAACAGGCTGAATTTGATGGCCCTCCAAGCCCTCTGCAGGAGCCATTTTCTGGGAAAGTTGACAGGTTTTCAGAGATAACGGCAATTAATGCAATGACAATTTGTGTGTGTGGAGCTGAGTCACCAGCTGACCAGTTTCATTTGCTGCTGCTGAGCAGCCACCTCCTAGAGATGCTGAGTGTATTATGTTGTTGGAAGGTTTAGTACGTGTCATCATGCCACGAACTCCTGGGTCAGCTTTGTACTGTGATAAGAAAAGGAGCAGCTCAGAAACAATCATCACAGGCCAACAATTTCAGTCTGTAATGCTCCCAGGAGAAATTAGTCCATACAGAGCTCTGGACTACTGAGACGTGACACCTACTGAGATCCCAAAAGACACTATTCTGGGGGATCTGTGCCCTTCTCTCACAAACCTCTATGTGTGACAACCACAACAAGGATTAACAATCCCTGAAACACCAACCATTAGCAAAAAAAGACTACAGACTGCTTGAATTGTGTCCAATAACCCTTAAAACCATGCTTAAAGGGATGTACATCCAAGACACACTGTGCTCCTTAAATCCCTGCTATTTCCAGGGCAAGTCTTGCCCCAGTACACATGAAATCCCACTAAGCTTTTAACTTAATCTTCCCAGGTAACTTTATACACTTCCTCTCTCCAACTCTCCTCCACACCTCACTCCTCTCCCCACCCAAAAAAAAGCTCTTTTAAAAGTTCATTTTCTTAATACAAATGGCTACTCTTTAAACACATCACAGTTTTAAACCCATAGCCTCACTGAGTGGTCTAAATGGATGTAGATGGAAGGAGCAGGGCAGCAAGTTGGGGAGGTAGGCTTGCAGTAGGCTGGCAACACCCATGCACCACCCCTGAGCCATACAGAATTTACTGACTTGGGAATAAAGATCTGGTTACGCTACCATAATGCATGGCCAGCTGTGACCACTGTCAGGAAACAGGAATACAGGCTGTGGGAAAAATAAAAAGAAAACTTGCCTATCCTCAGGACTCAGGAAGGGAAAACTGTTATTCAGAACCACTTTATTAATAAACCCAGAACACCCAGAAAGAGTCAACGGTCCTATTTTATTCCTATTCAAAATTTGGGTTGTATTTCACAGAAAGAAGAAGCAGAAAACAGCAGATGACAGCATAGATTAACTTTCACCTATCCCACATTGCAGCAAAGGTTTCTTTCCTCTATTTCCATTTCAGAAGACACCCACAGGACTAACTGAGCTTACAGCCTCATTGTGACCCTGAGATGCTGTGGCTGATTTAACAAAATGAAAGAGAAAATTATGTGTCTGTGCGCAGCAGATCAATAGCAGAACTGAGACCCCAGACTACTGCCTCCCAATCCTAGCAACAAACCACTGGGATTCTCACTGGCTTTCCCTACCATCATGTTCTTGCAGGGTTGTAAAGTCCTTGCACTGATTCACATCCATCTGTATTTAGGTATCTTTTGCCAGTGACACCTATTTGTGTTCCAAACCACAATGCTTTGCACTGAAGAAGGTATGTCTGGAGTTTTTTATATGATGAATCAAAATCCACCCTCATACCTCTACCGGGTAACACTGACTGGAAAGCAAATCTGGTGTTTTGATATGCTTGATGTGTTTGTTTTTGTGAAGTCCACACAGACAGACATGGTAAATGACAAAGAGAAACTGTTTTCCCCCTGCTTTCTGCCAGGTAAGCAAGACTTCCCTCTTCCTTGGTAAACTAATTGTGTTATGATCAGCATGGGACATGCATATACGAGTTTTATTGCTTTGGTGATTTACTTCCAAATCTTTTGTTATTACATTAAAGTACTCACTGAAAGATATAATGGTTCATATTTGTGTTTGATATGCTTGCTTTGTCTAAATTAAAGAACAGTTTGTTGATTACAATTTCAAACTCTGCAAGTGAAACTTCACACTCCTGCAAATACATCTCCAGTTGGTATGAAAATATGTACGTTTCACACACTATACACAAAATAACCAGACATTCTGTAGCAAAAATTCAGTCAGGTGATAACTGAGAACACAGTCCAAAGGAAGACTAAAATATGAATATAGTTAAATACACTTATCAATTATATTAAAGCTTACTGAATCCACATGTGCATGAGCAGTTCTTGAAATTAGAGTGATTTTAGAAGTATTCTAAATGAAGTTGCTTTAAGGGAGTGAGGCAAGTCACTATCACGCTCAGTTGGAAGTGGTAGCCTGAACTGCCAATCCACTGGCTAGAAATCTAAAAGCAGCAGATCCTGCAGGGCAGATTCTACCCTCTGCTGTCCAGAAGAAAAGGTCTACCTCATGCCCTTGTCTTGTCACACCACCTTACACAGAAGATCTATCCCCTGGCAGATGTCAGAAGAAATTTCATCCCCATCCCCAAGCTCTGACCCTACAGTGAACTTTCCTTACCTGTATCAAGTCCTCCATCACCAGATGCTGGCAGGGAATGAGATTTTAATGAGGTCTGAGCCCCTCTGTATGACAAACTGTCTTTCAAACTGTTACATGGTAAATGTCATTGTCAGTGCTGTGGATTACATTCCTTAAATTACATGACAAAACCAGGCAGCATGGAAGGACGATGGTCATATCTGCCAATATGTATGTGTACAACTGATTCAATCCTACTGCTTTTTAAAATTTCTTGTTCTGATGGGAAGGACAAGAACCTGAATCTATAACCATCTGTTTGTCTTGCATGACTACAGATATGGAAAAAATTTGGGGGAAAAAACCCCAAGAGATATCAGAACCGATTCATATTTGGGTGGCTGGATAATGTACATAAAAAGGCCTCTGTTTTAAATCCTTTAGTTTCATGGATGACATACATTGTTTAGACTGTAATTAGACTGGAATTGCACCTCCTTACTCCCCTGACTATTCACTCACCAGCATTTGCTGTGGTTGCATTCACATTCATTTTCTACTACCTCTCTATGGATACTTTTGGCAAGTGAATTTCCTGGCAAGGATATTATGGAAGCAGCAAGTTTTAATTTAAGATCGGAGAACACAGACAGAAAGCGTCTTTTAAACTCATACACACAAACTATGCATAGCAGAAACTTGCTTTAAAGAACTAGTCTCATTATACTCTGGACTCAGTATAAGTGCTGAGGAACATACCTGTAAGCATTTTATGATGTCCCTTTGAGTTCTCTGTTTTATTTTCCTGAACTGGAACCTCCATCTGGGAAGAGAAACAATACCTTGCTGTAAGTGATGTGCCTAATAAAAATGAATCAGCACAGCTTGCATTTTGATTGCCAATTACTTGCAATCAACTGCTTAGAAAAACCCGTGGGTCAAGGAAATCCTTAGAAATAGTCATTAAAAATGTTTGTGAACAATTTCAAGTTTATACCAGAAAGAATATCTATATATTTCTATACCAGAAAGAATATCTATATCGTCTATCAGTCGAATATAGGAAAGAAAACTTAAAAGTTGTTGCCAAATAAGCCATGAGGTGAGACTTCAGGTGCTATATTAGTTTATATTCTATCAGTGATTTACTTAGCTCTTATTGTAAGGCTATAGAATCTAGAAATTCACCTTGCTGTTTGAATCTCTAACACTGCAATTAATACCACTGGCTAGTTTTGGAATATGTTACAATAAAATGTTTTATTTGAATGCATCTATATTCACCATCAAAAAACTTAATGAAGTCTCAGTTACAACTGCTACTCAGAACTGAAGTTTGGCAGAATGTATCATAAATACTGAAGAAAAAATTAAGCCTATAAAAAGCATGGCAAGTAATAGAAAGGGAAGCAAGATAAATATTCAAAGCCATTTCCATTTCATGCACACTTCTGAATAACTATGAGAGTGGAAAGTACCAAAAATGCTAAAACAGCCATTAAAAAATAACTCTGACCCTAAAATCTGGCCCTCAATCAAGCTGAAAGAACACGCTTACTCAGCATCTTTGTTATGAGAGGATATTTAAAAGGTTCAAAGACAGAAACATTCCGGTTACAGTGAAAGCTGAGAGGCTTTGCAAACCTAATTCTCTTTTGGGTCCTAAAAATCTTCCCCTGCTTCTTGAGAAGCTGGATAAAAGATTAGGCACAAATTAAAAGTTAAATTGCTCGGTTGTTCTAGATACCGCTTTTGCAAAAAACATTTTTAAAGAAATTAAAGCTGTTAAGGGAAACTTTCCTATTTCATAAGAATTGTTTCAATTCTTTTGATGAAGGATGAGAGGAAATGGAACATCCTCATGGGCCTCCTAAATCTGAAAAATAGGGGCTTTTCTCATGGAAAATTAGTACCACTGTGCTCAGGGATACTGGATGATCTATTAAAAACACTGTCTAAGCAAACAGCTGCTAGAAGTGTGTTTAGTTCAGTGGTGTCTCCATGTGAAAGTCACCCCATCAGCTAAACTGGCAGCCTGGGCTTCCCATCTGCTGTTGCTGATTGAGCAACACTTCTGAAACCACCTCACTTGCATCCAGCTGCGAAAATTTTAGCTGACCTTAAGGGCATCTCTCCTTTCTCTCAGAGTTGCTAACAGAGATCAGCCCGCCACTTACTCACCATCGAAGGACAGAGAGGAACAATGTGGTAAATGTATGTATGGGAGCTGTGTCACTACTTCAGAAAGGATTTATCCAGTGGATGCATATGAGGGGGTATGTTCAGGTGTCTCTTGTTCCGTCACAGAGTAGAGGTGAGCGTGGACTCAATTTTGTTGAAAGATCAACAAAAAGGTTTTATTGCTGCCTCTGAATCTTTCCATTGTCTGGTAAATGTAGTGGGTCATAACACATTACAGTTTCTTGTCATGCTGAAACCACGATCAAATTCAAGGTACATTTTACCACAAAAGTCAAAAAGACTTTCACTGCTGCTCCTAGTGACTTTCTAATTGTTGTCATACAGTCTGGCACCATTTATTATTCTATTATTATTATTTTTATTTCTTTCCTAAGAGTAAAATATCCTTTGTATTAAGTAGGTGACAAAAGCATTAAGTTCTTTTAAGGAGGAGAATGAAATTAGGAAGAAGGCGAATTGGATAATGGCTGTATTATTCATAAGAACACATACCTAATTTATATAGTGCTGCTAGTAGGCCACCTAAATTTGCTGTAGCTCCAATTAAGCCCATTTAAGTAACGAAAAGAACTGCTCTACTGTGTTTGGTTATTAATTTCATGGTGTGTTTTACATATCAGAAAGTAATACCATATTCCTAACTTGTATGGTCATTTTACAACAATTACTAGCAAAACTTTCCAAGGTGCAAAAGTCCTTCCAAACAATATTATTTCTAGATCCTGTGATCAGATTTCTAAGTACTAGACAGCAGCTTTGGACAAAAATATCACAGAGAGATTAAATCTGCATGAAAGTATTTAGCTGTCTGTCTGGAGGAAATGGAATTTTTAGTCTCATTAACTAGCCCCCAAGACACAGAATTTTCTGCAAAAAATCAGGCCCTGTAAGTGTCCCTATATTGGAAATCCATAAAATCAGGTAACAGCTTTGAAAAACTTGGGCATTTGAAACCCTTTAGAAAATACAGAATAGCTAATAAGTAAAAAAATCCCTTCAAGTTTTTCTAACAGGATTTTAAATGAGGTTAATCTCAGTTCAAGACAACACCACTCATACTGGGAACCAACTTTGGAGAAGGGGTAACCTGTGCGGTTTTGAAGGACAGTATAAGGAGAGTGAAAAATTATTAAATGATATATTAAACCAATCTTTGTTGCTGCATTTTAGCCAGCTGAATGCAAGCAACTCCCACACTTATCACCACGATGAAGGTGTGTAAGCCTGTGCAAGATGGGGTCCAATCTCAAGGACACAGAAGGACTGAAAACAGAACTGCAGAAGGAGTAATAAGGAACTCTGCAAGTAACTCTCCATTAAACTAATGACTCCAACCACGTAGGAACTCAAGTAGCTGTTATTTGTATTAGTAGTATTCACACACACCAGCATTTGCAACTCTATTTTCAATCCATTAGTTCTTTGCTAAGTCATATGCAATGAATTCTCTTTTACTTTCTCAGCTTCTTATCCCTAGAGCTACCTTTAGCAGGCCATTTCTCCTCTTCCTAGCTAGTAATAGATAAAATAAATCTATTGTGTACAGTTAATGATAACATTTTGGAAAGCTTGAAACTTTCTCTACCGAATATATCATAACAGTAAATGTGACATCCCGCAAGCAGGGGAAGAGAGAAGCTAAAGACAGGACTGATGCAGTGGGAGGTAGTTATGCAAAAAGTTGGGATCTTACCACCTACATGTCTTGTCCATTTGACTCTGCTTAGACAGCCCAAGTCCTTGTCCTTGCAGGAGGATCACAAGAAAGGGAGGTGGTTTGAGGGTCGGTGCTGACACACTGCTTGCCCTTACGTTCCTCAGGCAAATGAAGTAATGAAAACTAGAGAGGCACAGGCATATACCTTCCTCATTGCTTACATTCCTGGGTTGGTACTTTTCCTTGGTGGTAATTTCTAGACACTGAAATTGTTGAGCAGCAAGAGCAACTTTCTTTGAGTTTTGGTGGCTCAGAAGATGACCTTGGTGCTTTACAGTCAGTTGTCAAAAAGAAATGCAGCAGACCAAAGAAGGGACAAAACTTCCCCCAAAATGTCAGACCATATGTAAAAAGACTATATAGGTCCACATCTAGATATAAGGAAACTGGGGAGCCAAGAGAGCAAAAAATGGATATATGCCATATTTTTCTAGATCTTCTAGTGCACAGAAAGGTTCAAATTGTCAGGTCAGCATTCAGTCTTACCCACTGTCCTCAGTAAAGTGTGCTCTCACACAAGGCACAGCTTTGTTTCTGGCTTCCTGATTAAGATCCCTTTCCTGTACCTCAAACCTGTCCTGTCATAAATCATTTAGCTTCATTTTTCTCTTGTCCCCTTCAACTACTGCTTGTGTACACACGCAGTTCTCTTATTACTTAGGTAGGGAATTATGAAAAAGGAGCTTTTAAAAATCAGAGCCAGTTTTCTCAGGCATCATCTTCTACCAGCCAGGTCCCACAGCCTCCAGTTTGTTTTTATTGGAGCAAGGGCCACCTCCAAAGTATTGCAGTTCAACTGTGCCTGGAGGGAGATTGCTCTAGCCCTGCTTTCAGACACCCAGAATGGGAGGCTGATGTAAGCAGCAACACCAGGGATGCACCTCCAAAGAGGGATTTAGAGAAAAAAATCCATCTCCTGCTCCACCATGTTCTTCACCCTGCCCACATAGTGCTGTCCAGTAGCTCAGGAAATACAGTACCCAGTTATAGACCATGGGCTTTGTATCGAGGTTGTCAGGCCTCAGGACAGAGGCATCTCTGACCTGTTTTTTTTGGAACCTATCTTCAATTTTTTATCCAGAGGGGCTTGACAGAATCATAATTTTTATGAAAATAAGAGGACAGCACAGCCATCATAGAAGAATGATGTCAGAGATATCAAACACAGAGACAGCCCATCAAGAATGTGAACATCTTAGAACAACAACGTCACACGCCCAAATCTCCCAATTTCTGAGCATGAAGCTGGGACACAGCAGCTAAGAAGGGTGATCGCAGCTGATACATGAGCACAAGACAAAAAATATCTGAAATTTTAATGCCCAGTGCCACAACCATGTGCCAAGAGTCTAAAACCCCCTCCTTGTCCACCTAAGACATTTTGCCTCTGCTGCTCCTTCAACTAGGCTCTGGATTTGCCAGCAGCATGGCAATGACTGTGACTGTTTCCATCACCAGCTCTGGGCTAATTCACTGTTAGAAAAAGTGCCACATCAGGACAGATGAGAATACAAGCTGGAAAATGTGGTGCTGCAGTCAAGTTGTCACTGCAATTGCAGCTGCCAGAAGAAGCAGCTTTAAAACAACTGTGTCAGGACCATATGACCATCAGATGCCTTACTTTGTGCACATGGGCATCAGAAACTGCACATGGGCATCAGAAACTTCACATGGGCATCAGAAACTGCAGTGGGTACCTTAAAGAATGAATTAACGAGATTCTGCCCATATTGCAAAACCTCCAATAGCTCCCAATCATTCCCCACATATTGCTAGCCAAGAGAAATGAAAGGTAGGGATGACTAAAATGTAGAGAGGGAAAAAAAAAATCTTAGTTATATATTAAATACTGATTAAAACTCACACTCTAGTAGTACAGGAGTGAAAGTTAAGGTCACTCAAGCTGTTAAGAACTGTGATTGTCTCACATTTGTGCCAAGAAAACTTTAAACTAAGCAACACTACTTTGTAGAGTATTAACGAGAGGTCGGGAATCAGATACACATGTTCATCACAAGATGAATGGATTATAAATAGACTTTTAAGACAGCAATAAAATCATTCATTACACTTTTAAAATGAAAAGATGGAGTGAAAAAAGCAACCAATGTAAAAATTGCTATGAATATCCACAGCTGGCAAGCAGCTGGATTTCAAATGGGCTTTCTTTCCCAAATGCCAAGAGCACTTAATTCATTGCTGTGACTGCCTTTGTGAATTATAACTTTTGCAAACACTGTCTATTAGGGTGATATACACAGCCCCTGCACATTCTGTGCACAGCACACTGTATTAATCTGTGCAATAGCAAAACAGAGGGGATGGCTGTGACCTACATCATCAGAGCCATCTCTACAAGCACAACATTGACAAAACATTTCATCAAAGATAAGCCCACTTCTGGAACAGTTCTTCTGGAAGCAGTAGTTGTTTGAAACAAAAGGTGACCTCCAGTAAAATTAAAACCCTGCATCCACAGTTTGGGAAGAAATACCTCATTTGTGAAGCCTGTGATTCTTCTGCATACAACAGTCACGCACACAAGCCCATATTCCCACTCGACCTAAGAGAACAGGATTAACTCAAACCAGCAAAGCCTCGATGATTTACAGTGGTGTTTTCTCTCCTTGCATTAAATGTCTTTCTACATTTACCGCTACAAGTATTTGTCAGTGTCTGTAAATGTGAGCTGTACACAAAATGCATCATCCTCCTTCCTTAACAGCACGAAATAAGCTCCCTGTATCTGCTGGCAAAGGTCAGTGCTGCAGCAGCAGGTACGATATCCCCAGGTGCCGAGTTCCACTGAGTGTTCTGGATAAGCAACAGAACAGATTGCTTTGGGCATCTCCAGACCTAAGGGGTCTTCAGAGTCATCTGCCACAAATAACATCACAATAGTGTTGCTGTGGCTGCAGTGCTCTGAGAAGATGGGAGCATGATAAAGTTTGCAATTACAATTCTCAAGATCTATGTCTATACTTTCCAATAAAACTCCCCTATTCTTTTTCAGCTGTGAAGGATAATAGATTTAGGTGGCCCTGCACTGCATCAGTGCAAAGATTAGAGGAACTCTGAGGAACTCTTGCTGTTCCTTCCAGTCCTAATTTCTGTGAATCTCTGACTTTGAAACCACAACACAGAACACAGCCTTAACATTCTGAGATGAGGAGGGTTTAATAAAGCATAGGATTCAGAGGTTCTAAGGAAAAAGCAGCACAGATCAAAGAATTACACCCTCCTACTACACAAAGTCCTTGTGGGCTGATGCAGGAAAGTTACTGTGGCTGCTGAGATGATAACTGAAGGGCAGGGCAGGCACAGGCTGTGCCTGCATTATTTCATCAGCCACAGCAGGGCTTGGGCATCTGTGTTCCACTGCAAACACCAGTGAGAGCAGCAGCTGCCTTAAAAGATCTGTTTAAAAATAGAGCATGTGGACACATTTGTAGTGTGGCAGCATAGTATGTTCAGGAAGGATGCCAAATATAAAGCTATCTTTGAGGAATAAAAAGTCCCCAAAATAAAAAGGAGTAAAGTGAGTGAGACATCTTCTGAAATCAGAGTCTGAGTTCACATTTGGTCAAGACACTGAAAAAATCCTTTTTTTTTTTGGTTGCTACAAGCTGCCCTAAACCCAATAATTTCAGGCTTGTCAGTGGAACCTCCTAACTAGTGTAATAGCCCACCTGAAACAATAGCTGAAACAATATTAATTTATCATCACTATATTCAACTGGCAATCTTCGCCCCAAACCTACTGAGTGAAATTACTGCCATTTCAATAAAGAATACCATCCCTGCCGGTATTGAACACCCAGAGACACACACACATAGAAGCAGACAGTGTACTCTTCATTGTAGAAACAGAAGAGCCTTGTAGCATAGCCTGTTACTGCCTGTGGTACTTACATACTCATTAGTGCTGTACTAAGGTGCCCTGTGGTCTTTTGCTTTTTCCTTGCAGGACTGTTGCTTGTATCCCCATGCTGCCGCTGAAAGAATTAAAGCACAGGCAGACTGACTTGCTCACATTCACATGAGAGCACTGCCTCAGTGTGAAGCTAAACCTGCATCTCCAAACTGCAGACAAGCCTGCTAATGCTGGCTGGTTCTCTTCCTTGGTAACGTGTTTGTGTAAAACTTCGTCACTGAGCTGGTGTGGTGATGGGAATTGCTGCAGTGTTTACATAAACCTTGGGCTATCACAGTTTCCCCTGTCTGGCCATCAATCCATTCTCCTGGATAAGAAATGGTTTAATATCTGTTCTGCAGCAGAGATAAAAGCTCCCAAATAATCAGAATGGAGATGCTTCTGTAAGCGCAAGAACTACTCTGAGCTACCCAGAGAAGAAGGAAATACTTTCTGTAGAATGCAAGACTCAAGGACTAAGCACTAAAAGTAAAACAGAAAACACGAGTGAATTTAAATTTGTTCAGCATCTCAGAGCTAAGGGAGAGAGAGAACAGGTTCCCAGACAGCATGCCCTGTTGGAGGCCAGTTAGAGAGCACTAACACCACACTGTTATAGTCACTTCTGGATGCACTGCTTTCCCTCAGGCTTAACTTGGATATGGCTCATGCTCTTCCCAAGCCACATTCCCTAGAATGTACTCTCAGTCTCACAGACTTCCTGAGTCAGAGGTGCATATATTAGCCCCAAATATTTCTCCAGTTGTTTCTTCTATAATCATGTAAACTTTCAGCATTTACTTTGAGAAAAGAGTTCCAGGGGGAGCCTGGGTAAGGTAGTCCATATGATATATGAGAATCATGGCAAGGGGAGGGAGGGTTTTTTTTTATGTAACCTAATTTGTCGCCTCCTACTTGCAAATAAAGCCTTAAAGATGTTACCAAAAAGGCTAATTCATGAGTTTTAAAAGAACTCATATATTGTCTATAGTAAAATATTATCCTTAGCTAATTTTTTTTTCTTTTTTTTTCGTTTCAGACCCAAATTACTCCAATTTTCCAGTTTCTAGCACGATGCCAGACAAACAGAGCCTTCGTTCCTAATACTGCTTCTTAACTCTGCTCGTCCAGGTTTATACCCTGTGGTATGTGGTAGTAAGAATGGAGAAACCAATTCAAAGCTGAAAATACAGCAAAAGCCATTTACAGTCACAGGATAGACAGAAATCAACAGAGTCCAACGAACTGTATTTCTACTGTCAGAATTTTCTTCAATCTTAACTTTATTTGAAGATCTTACTGAAACCTAAGTATCAAACACAGTCTGCAGCTCTGTAAGACAGATCTGTATTTCACAATAACTTTTTTCCTGTCACTAAGTGCTTTGTAATCTACATAGTTTTTACAGCATTCCTTTTTTTTAGTCTCAAAAGCTGACCTTGCAAGTGAAAAAAACACCTGCTCCGGCACTTAAATAACACAAATTTAGGTATTTTTTCTTCATCAATTTGGCATCAAGATGGTTCCCTCTGCTTACATTCTACATTGTCAGCAAGCAGAAAACTAGAAGAAAAACACATATATTTTGATGCCTCTTTTATATCCTTTTCACAACTAAATTTCTTAGGGGCTAGGAAATCTAGGAGCCAAGCAAATCAATGTTATGACACAGACCTTCCAACAACAGACAGTTTGAACTCACCCTTCAGGCTCAGACACATTTTTTGATTCCCCCACTGAAAAGAACTCAAGACTGACCATTCCTCTGTTAGAAAAGACAGACTGTGATCTTCTGATGTGCTTTAAGCTGACTATACACATGCATGCAGCAAGGTGTGAGGTACAGGTAAGCAGCTGAGACAGCTGTCTGGTTGCTTGCTTGGGTTTGGGTTTTATTTCGAAGAGAACTCAAATGCTCCGCCAGGACAGTTTTTAGTCTCAGGGCCTTGCAACAGCAGCTGCCCAGGTTTGGGGTGTGTGAGCTTTTCTCTGGTTGTTTTTTGCTTGTTTGTTTCTTTAATGAAAACAAGCTCATTAGAACAGCTGATGGAAATTAGCACCATGGCAAGTTCACAGTGGAAAGTGCAAGTCAGTAAAGCAAACTCAACCCGACAGGGGAATCAACAAATGGCACAGGGAAAGGTATTTTCTCAGCTATAAGAAAGGCAATGCTGCATTTGGAGCATTGGTAGCACAGCTATTTTGCTGGTTGATGAGACAGATAAAGTGGGGTGAAGCTTTTGCTAAGCTGGAAGTTTTAATTCCTTGCTTTCCTGCTAATTCACTACCCTGAAACACCATCCCCTGTATGGAACCTAAACTGTCAAAATGCCATTGAGATGGCTGGTTTATTTGGACAAGCCTCAAACAAGGGGACTCTGGCTGGCTGGAGACTGCCCATGGTCCTTCTATAAACCCTTATGCATTCTGTTCCTTTAGAAAGGACAAAAATGTCCTAAATAAACAACCTGTATGTAAAATTCTGCTGAAGGAAAGGATGAGCTGCAAGAGTTATTAGATACACTGCTTAATACAGCAGTGGAGAGTGTTAGTGTATAAGACTTGGGAAGGAACATGTACAGAACACAAAGGGAAGCACATGGCTGCTCAGAACAACACCTGGGCATAAATTTAAGGGCATTTCAGCACTGCATAGGTTATAGAGCCTTCTCTTCATCTGAGCCTCCCAATAATAGATGATTCTAAGCCAGAAGGAAGGGAGACACACTACGAACACTGCCAAGCATTCCACACCTAAACCAGCATATTTAGACTCCCTGAGCTTCCTACACAATCAATGAAGAAAGACTTCTGCCAAAACCAACACAGAGTGTTTCCCAAAGTTCCCTTTACAGTCAATGAAGAAAACCTAGTATGTGTACAAGAAAACGAAGCCAGTTGCATTAAACCAGCAGGTGTGAATCTCCCTCTGCAGCACAACACACAAGCAACTGTTTGAGCATACACATCTGGGAAGACAAGAAATCAGCTCAAATGTTTCCTAAAAGCAGGACAGAACATGTAGACATATCAAAATATGGTGGTACCAGGACTTCCAACTTCTGCCTGCCTTTTCACTGGGTAATATCCCCTCTCTACCTTTCTAGGCAGGATAGAGAAGGCAAAAGCGTACAGCTTTGCTCATTTCCATCTGAAGCACCCAATTCTCTTCTCTATCAGTATCCACCTCTAATGGCTGGTGTAAAATAAGTATAATTGCTAGCCAGGGTTGTACATCCGGGAGGAAGTCCATAGTACCTCCAAGAAATCTAACCAGGGCGAGAGAATCTGCACATCCTTTAAGATTTATGAGGATTGCCTCTAACACATGGTATGAAGAACAAAGCAGAGATGACTGCAGAGAAAACATTTGTCTTCCCTATTGCAAGCTTGTCCATTCTGAATATAGAATCTTTAAATATGGATAGCTGAGCCCAGCTTTTATTAAGCAACCTGCAGGACATCTGCCTACTGTTTTTAGCATATTTAACCTTCCTTAATACTCCAGATTTGGAAAGGCAAATCATGTTATCACTGTGCTCAGCTACATTCATGTCCTGTCAGAATCAAGATTCAACTATCTTCAACACATACTCAGTTGCTCCACTTGGCTGTATCACTTGCATTTCAACTCACACTTTCAAATGTCTTTAGGCAGAGACTTTAATCCTCAACATGGACACACTGGTACTCAAATGGGACACTCAGCTCCTCATTTTAAGGGAAATTAATCACCAAATGAAAACAGACGTGGTTTCCAAACTCAAAAGGCAGTCCATAATTTGTTGGGACATTGTTCTCACAGGTGCATAAATAAATTAAAAATGCATCACTTTTGAAGGAGAAAGGTTAAATTTAAAGCTTTAGCCCCCATAGGACTCCTGAAAAGAGACAGGTAATAACGTCTAGCAAGTCACACCAGAGCACAGTCGCTCTGAGGAGCACTACGTAAGATGCAGAGCAGATCAGAAGATCAAGTTCCTGGCAAGATCATTCAGCTGTTTTGTAAGACCCAAACAGAGCATAGAACAAAGTCCCCCAATTCAACAAGCAAAATGAGGGGAAATAAAAATTAGGATGCAAAAAAAAAAATCAAAATTCCACCTTAAACCTTTTCTTAGTTCCAGTTTAAAGCCACTTTTGCAATACAGGGACTGAAATTACATAGAAACATTAGGTAGACCTTTGATTTAACTAAGAAAGAAATGAAAGGAAAGATTGGCCTGGAAAAAGTTGCGCTGAGGAGGTCTCAGCTTTTTTCAGAACTTCACTAATGGCAGATACGTGATCTCTCCCGCATCCATTTCCCTTTGTGTTTTCTGTCTTCTTCAGCTGATTAGTTATTAGTTGATTTTTTCTCCAAGACTGGGTTTTGTTTTTTTTTTTTCCTAAATAAACAAAGCAATTTGCACTAGGGTGCCCTGTTTCCTTGCAGACTACAGACCCTACCTTAATAAACTGATTATATATTCATATTAATGAGAAACTGTTTTATCTGCCTGTAATCGGTGCACTAAGGGGCCATGGCCCATTCCTAATGTCACCTATGCTGAATTAATAAAGCAGATATACTCAGCTTTCAAAGTAAGAACTTCAAAGGTGAGAAAGTAAAAGCATGATTTTGTTAATGTAATCAGGAGACTGCACTGGAAACAAGGGAAACATAAATTATGTAAATCGGTACCTGTTTATTCTGCATTATTAAGTGAGAAACTGCAGATTGTAGAGGTTTCTGGAATCAGCTGGACTGTTACTCAACTGAATACAAGCAGAACAAAGTCCCAGCAGCTTAAGCAGCTGTGTTTTAGGAATCAGAAGAGAATTTCAGAATCAAAGGAGAAGAAAATCCTTCCTGCAGTTGGTTTACCTTCTTTTTCTCTGCTTAAAAAAAAAAATAACATGAACAAACAGCACAAATTGATAATGACTGACACATGAAATTTAGAAAAACAAACCAGAAACACTCTGAACTGCCTGTGTGTTGTTGATGAGTAGACTAGGGGCATTTCAACAGATGAGATCCCTGACCAGAGCAGAGGGTTGCTGAAGATCAGCATTACCTGAAAAACCCTATTAAAATCCTACATCATAAATAAAAATGACACTATTTTCTGCAAAGAATTTGGCAATGGAGAATCGTTGCTTTATGTGAAAGAAAATCTTGTCTCCTTACCAGGAGTCAAAATTCTACTTGCAATAGGCAGATACTCATTTCAGTTTGCCAGTTTGAGCAAGAAATCAACATTTGCCTTATTTTTGGTAACTAGTTAAACTTCAAACATTGCACTTCTCCAGAGTTTAGTGTGGCAGCCAAACTGCACCTCAATTTTTAAGGGAGCCAGGGGAAGTTCAGCAGTCCTACTCTGTCTGTGATTCAGTTCTGCAGTTCCAGAGACTCCTTTCCTCAGATGAATCTTTCTTCACTGCTTTCTTGATGCCTGCAGGGTGCTTCTTCCAACAATCTTCTGACATTCATGACTCCTCAAAAGATATTCATCCAAACACAAAGCCTTCAGTTTTCAGCAGTTCCTACAAAGGGACCCACAAGATTCTCTAAGCATCATGTGGGTGATCAGCAAGCATCCTGTGGCCTTTGGTTCTTGCACCAGCATTTTGGGGTGTGGTCTGTTCTTTCCTTCATGGCAGCTTACTATCCCTGCTTTGCTTGGAAGCCACTGAAGATGTTTCAGTCTCCTATGGAGGGAGATCTGAGATATCTAATACCAATTCTCAAGCTCTGGCTTTACTTCCAGACAGAAACATGCCCTCTTGGTTTTGCAGAAACCTGCTACTTTTCCTTCATTGCACACTCTTGCTTGCACACCCAAGGTTAAACACCTTACAAAGTGTGTGGTTGCTCAGAACAGCAAATATTTTTATTTGACTTTTCCTCTTTTGTAGCTTGTGGCCTTTTTGGTTGTCTGGATTATGTATGTGTTTTTGAACCAGGGAAGATCCACAGAGATAAAGGTTTCTGGCAGTGCTCACATATTTTCTTATTGTTTTATGGTGGTACATGGGTTTTGGCAGGGCCAGAAGGTACCTGAACTTTTTAAAATGTCGTGTCTAAAGGCACCATATTTGAGGATATGATTTACATGCAAGTATCCTGATAGAAGTCCACAATGTGGGCAGCTTCTGTTATTCTGTCCTTTCTCTTAACATCTGCCAACTTTTCAAATGCATTCAGAAAATAGAAATAACTACATTGCACACAAAAATCCATTACAGCCTCCTCCTGCCTGTGAGTGTGGTAAACTTAGCAGAATTCAATTAAAGTTTATAGTGCACTTTACCAGGAGGGCAATTTTGATGTAATCATAGACAAAATCAGATAGGAAGGTTGTCATAATGGCATCAAAGTATGCAGAGGCAACACAGCTAAAAAGAGGGTCTTTTTTGTGCATTCCAGATCTAAAATACATTTCAAGCTACCCCTGAAGGCCTCTGCTTTGACCTATTACCCAGATAAAGCCAACCTGGACAACAGGAGGAAATATTCTACCCAGACTCGGGTGTTTTAGATGCTTTGTCATAAACAAAAAGAAATCAAAGACAGAATTTCATTTTAGATTTTCCTATAGGATTCTCTGAATGAACATCACAATTCTGATGTTAAAGATTTTAGTTAAAGGAATATAAATTAAAATCTAACAATTCCCTACCGTTTGTGCTAAACCTCATTAAAAATATAAGGCTGCCCTTTGTCCTCCCTACTACCTCTTGGATTCTGGCTTCCTACAGTCACTGCCAGAGGAGATAAGAAGCTTCCCTGGACATTTTTTCCTCTGCATCAACATGTAAAATATCTATTCAGTCTTTGCAGGGACTTCTGCAGATTCAGGGATAGCAAGATCACAGCCACATACAAATGATATACACAATTAAACATGACCTTCCAAGAGAGGCGAAAACACCATGGTGATTTACTGATTATTTTAAAAAGCAAAAGATCAGAGGTAGATGGGATTTTTTTCCAAAAACACAAGGGCAAAACATAGATAGATTTCAAAGAATGCCAGTTGCTAGTGATGCTGCATCCCCTGATAATCTTGCCTCAACACATGAGGAATGTTTGGGACTGAAGGTCCACAGCTAAAACACCTATGTGCATATAAAGGTGTGTAAGAGCTGTGCACCTTCAGAATTATTTCCCATAGGATTTTTACCTATTATTTAACTTGATTTCAGCTTCCCAGTGTGACATAAATGTTACCAATTTCCCCTGCACAAGGAGGAGATCAAACACATGCCTGTTATGTCAGACAGAAGATAGCCCTGGAGAAACACCCAGAGGTCCCCAACTGAGCAAGAAGAGCACCGTGGGCTCATGCACCAGTCTGTGTGCTGCTGGCTATGAGAGCTCTTGGCCAGTTTATCTACATGTTATATCAGCATAGCAGAGTTCAAATTTTTCTAGAAACCTTTAAACGATTCAATTATCTTTTGGGGAGGACAGAAGCGGGACCGAGAAGACGGAATTTTTTTTTAAATAAAATCGTGAAATGGTTTCTGTGGGAAAGGGACCTTTAATGGTCTTCTAGTCCAACCCACCTGCAGTAAGCAGGGACATCTTCAACCTGATCAATTTGTTCAGAGACCTATCCAGCCCAGCCTTGAATGCTTCCAGGGATGAGGCATCTACAACCTCTCTGAGCAACCTGTTCCTGTGTTTTATCACACATATCATAAAAGATTACTTCCTTATATCTAATCTAAATCTACCTTCTTCTGGTCTACAATATTACCCCATGTCTTATTGCAGAAGGTTCTACTAAAAAGTTTGTCTCCATTTTTCTTACAAGCCCCCTTTAGGTACTGGAAGGCTGCTGTGAGGTGTCCCCAGAGCCTTCTCTTTTCCAGGCCAAACAACCACCTGTCTCAGCCTGTCTGCAGAGGAGAGATGCTCTAGCCTGTGACCACTTTTGTGGCCCTGCTCTGGACCTGCTCCAAGAAGTCACATCTTTCTTGCACTGAGTACCCCAGAGTCGGATGCAGCACTCCAGGTGGGGTTGAGGGGCAGAATCCCCTTCCTCACCCTGCTGGAGACGCTGCTTTTGATGCAACCCAGGATATGATATCCAGTGAATAGTATACAGATCAAATCTCTCCAGTTTAGGGAGAAGGTTGATAGTATTCTATTTCTTGTCCTCGGTTTCTGAAGCAGCAAGAATTTATAAGGATTTGTTTATAAGTATCAGAGAGACTATGCAGCCCATCTGTTCAGAAGCTAAATGTAACACAGAGGGTCAGGCCAAAGGTCTGTCTAAGACAGTATCCGCTCAGAATGCAGATGCCTAGGTAAAGAGTAAGAACAGATCAGTCATATTTGGTACTTCCCCCCATCGAGAAACCTCCCTAGGAGTCTGGGGAACCACTTGTCTTCTGCATTAGTTCATCCAGTCTTCCACAGAAACCATGACATTTTTAGTATTCATAACATCCTGTTACAAAGGCTTCTAGGGTATAATTAAACCTCACATGAAAACTATATTTCTGTCTTTAGAACCCAGACCATAGGTTCTTGCAGTGAGGCAGACTGTACTTAATTGAGCCCTGTCACCTTTCCCGTACAACTCAGTGTTGTTACCAACCATCACACTGCCGACAACACCTCGTCAGGCCCTGGCCATTCTCTGAAACCTCTCCAAGTTGCATCACGTTCTTTTTGAGATGAAGGGACCAGAAGCACACAGAATTTTCAAAATGCAAGCCACATCTTTGTACAATACCATGATTTTGTTTTCTTTTCTGTTCTACTTTTAATAATGCCAGTGCTGCTCATCTTTTTGACTTCTGAGCTGCTGTGTTCAGGGAACTCTGCCATAAGCTCGTTTCTGCCTCCCAGGAACTTAATGGCCAGTCCAGAACCCATCATATAATATATGAAACTACGATTGTTTCCCCTCCATGCATCACTTAACATTTATCTATGTTTAATTTGATCTGCCCATCTACTGCCCAGCTACTGAGCCTCCTAAGGTCCTTCCATAAATTTCAGTCAGCCTTCATCTTTACTACTGTGAATAATGTTTATTGATAGCACTAAATCATGTGCTTAATAACAGTTCTCCCCTTTTCCATTTCATTTATGAATATATTGAGAATGAATAGATGAATATGAACGAGTATCAGCACTGATCCCAGCACAAATCCTTTGGAACTCCACTGGCAATTTTTACTACTGTGAAAACAGATCACAGAGTCCTATTTCCTTTTTATACATTTAAAAGTTCCCTTTGTGTTGCTAAATTAATGGTCATGTATGTAAGCCTCACATGCCATAACTGCTCTGTTTTCTTAAAAGATTTCTGGTTTGAGATCTTGTTGAAATGACTACAAATATCATTTCACCCCATCTTCAAGTGGGAAGAAATGAAACTATGAATTTTACTTTAGTTGTGTAGCTGGTTTGAGGCTTTTTAGGTTGTTTTCTAGGAAAAAAAAATCAGATCTAAGAAAATCTTTTCTAACTCATCAAATAGAAATTTTACTTTACTTAAACCTCTACAAGGAGTTTTTAAAGAATAAATCAAATCCACAAAGTTATAAACTGACATCTTGGTGCACATCCAAAATTAACCAAAATAAGGCTGAGGGTGTCTGCAACTTCAGAAAATATTTCTCTTTTGTCTTATATGCACAAAACTGTTCCTTCCATACAGTATTGGGCTTCAAAATATTTCAAAGTGCAGCATAGAGTTGGATGTTGTGCAGTAAAACAAAAGCCAGGCTCAATAGAAGCATTTATATCATGGGGAGTTAAAAGAAGATTCCCATTTATCAAAACATTTCAGTCAGGCAGAAATTTTCATTGACCAGGGCACAAAAGACCAGTAATTACTCTGACTCTCCTCCTCTCGCACATCAGGATCAATGCCAACAGAGCTAGAGCAGATAGAGCTCCAGCTGTGTTAAATGTCTAGGGTTATGGAGATTTTCCTCACAATCCAGGATTTAGAGTCATGATGCTCGACCTCCTCCTGCTGCCTAATTGTTGTGTTCAGTTCACACAGAAAACACGTTATCTTCCATGCTCACATGACAGCATTCATCTCTGCATGACACCAAACAGCTAAACAGAGCGGGAAGGCTGACATCCCCCTCCTCTCCTGTGTGTTTGGAGCCATCTCAAACCAAAGTGTCTCAGCCTCAGCAACAACAGCACTCAAATTGCTTGGGGCTGGAGGGGGTTTTATGCAACCTGGTCTAGTGGAAGGTGTCCCTGCCCATGGCAGGAGGGTTGGAACTACGTGATGTTTAAGGTCCCTTCCATCCCGAATCATTCTGTCATTCTGTGAGATGATAACAAGCACCTATTTAATACCAAATTTGAAGGGAACCCTGAAGAATCTCCACAGTGTAAGCAGCAGCAGCAGAAGGACAGATGGCTGCAATTAAAACAACATGCCTGGGTGACGGTAAGAGCAGTCCAGTGCAGTGCAGTGTGGTTGCTGCCTGCAGCAACACTGAAAGGGAAACCAGAGAATGATCAGGGTGATTTTAAGGAAGGTGGATGCCAGGAACTGTCCTGCACTCATGAGCAAGATCACAAACTCGCCTGTAACTTCTGTCCTGAGATGCATACCAGCTACCAAGGCAAGACTGTAATTTTGGGGTCTGCATTTTCCGGTTGTGCCAAACACACCCTATGGCAAAGGACGGTGTATCAAGTTACAGCCAGTAAAAAAGAATGCAAACCTTGTATTTTACCGATTTCAACACAAAACGTCTTTCCTTTTTATTGCCCTTCATCACAAAGTCACAAAAAAATACAAATAAGTTTATGAAGTTGCATTTGAGATGGGTATGTGCAGCTTCAATTTCATAACCAAAATCTGAAAAACATGCTGATTGAAATTCCCCTGCACTTGCTTACTCTGAGGAAATTGGGTTCGATTGTCCTCTTGCTGACACGACTCTGAAGTGTCAAGTAGCTCTGTTAAAGTCAATGGAGCTGTACTTACATATATCCTCTGGGAACAAATTAGATCTGTGATTTTCATAGCGTGCAAATTCCCAATCTACTTCTACATGATTAATCGTATTTTTAATATCTATAGATAATTTTTTTCTTCCCAAACTAACCATCATTGCACTGGCCATGGCTACCCTTTCACAAACACCTTTTAGACAAGTTTCACACCTAGGCTGCATGAGTGTGGGAGGTGAGATATCACAGGCTCCATGGAATCAAAGTTCCTGAATCTTTAAACTCCGAAAATCTTACACTGAAAAAATCACATATTAAATTAATGAAAAGTAGCAGCAGTTCTCCTAAGGTTCTTTCCCTGACAGCCTGTCACTGTCAGATTTTCAATATATTAGAAGGAAAACCAGAAAATTTCAAGGCAAGCATCAAAACTGTAATTAAGAGGAAATGCTTTGGCTATTTATAGCTGGCTATTCCCATTTAGTAGCCTATACTAATTTACTTTTTATTACATCAATCTCTTTTGTTAGGAAAGAAAAGAGAAAGTTTATCTTGGCATTAATCCTATCAGATACTGGGGAGGGGAATAGTAATAACTGCATCTCTGAAGATGGAAATATTCAACACAGCCATGCAAATACATTTATCAACTTAAAGATTACTGGCTACCTTCAGTACGGCAAGTGCCTGTACTTAGTTGTCATTATATGCTTATCTTGTGCAGTCTTGGTAAAGCATAGAAGAAAGCTTTGTTTTGATTAGAAAAACACTCTTTTAAAGTCAGCATAATCTAGCACTATAGATTGCACCAGTCCCTTGAAAAATATTCAAGCTCAAACTACAAAAGTCCATAATTTTTTTATTTTTCCTCTAAAAAAATAACTATACTGTAATTCCTTCCCTCTCCATTTATATTCTTTCTCCCATCAGACAGCCAATAGCTACACCTGTCCTTTAGGAAAAAATAAAAGCAGAAGACTTTCATATTATCGTCATACACCTTTCCCCTTATTTCCCCTCTCTCTCCAAAGGCAGCAGAAGAAAAAGAAATATGCCTGAGATTAATTCTTATCACCAACCCTGCAGGGCTGTCATTTTAGGAGTTCCCAAAGCTATTTCTTCTAGCTCTTCCACCTGCAGACTCTGGAGGTGGCAATAAGGAAAAAGAAAAAAAGCCAAAGGCTTATTCACCGAACAGCAATTAAATATGAAGTGGCAGTGCCTGCCTTTGCTTACAGCAGCTGGCAGTAAAAGCTGAGACTGCAGCAGGACAGAGGTTTGCTTTCCAGCTCCTAATTGCTCTCTACAAGCCTTTCAGAGAGTGACAGAGGACTGAACTGTAGCTGGTACCTTAACCCCTGCTTTCTAGCTGTATGTGTCTGTCTCTTGGCTTTCTCCTCCTTCTCCCCTCCTCTGGTTCTTCCTCTCCATCCCTTTCCCTGCTCATGCAGCAAATCCCCACCTCCAGCCAGGCTAGAGCAGGCATTGATGCCCTTCCATGGACTGCCGGGCTGTACCAGCCCCTCTCCAGGCCTGGGATCATCACATGTGCTCAGGGAACCTCAGCAGGAATCTAGAGATCCTTCTGCTGAAGGCAAGCCCCACCCTGATACATCTGTCACAACGATGCTTTTCATAGCTGCCCTAGTCCTTCACCACCAGAGCCTGTCTGTAGGCCTGTGTTTCTATCCTAGGTGAAGCAGGCAAGAGGAGGTACATCTTGCATGCCTTTTCCCAAGCATCAGGATATGCAGCTCTGACACATTTAAAAATTGTCCAGAAACTTAAATCCCTTATTAACACTATTTGACTTCAAGAGCAAAAACCAAGAAAAATCGGTAAGTCAGAACCAAAGGAAGCCAGGCAGTGGTCAAACAGAGATCCTGTGAACTGATGTCACAGCGTGTCACCCAGTCCTAGACAGCACCTCTCCTACCTCCCAACCCCACAAGGCTCCCACCACTACTGAGCACAGAAAAATCTTCTTATTGGCTGCTGCTGTGAGCCCACATGGGCTAAATGCTCTGCAGTAGTAATGGTGTGAGGAGGAGCAAGAGGTTTCCACTTCACTCTTGGAACAGATTAAAGGGGTCTGAGGTTTCATTTCCTTATCAGCAAACTCCTGACAGTTATATACTGCAGAGGATGAGCAAATGAAATGGTTAATTTTGGAAAAAACAAACCCAAAAATTAGGAATTGAGTCTATCTGTGCTGGGCATGTCTGTTGAGAAGGGAAGACAGGGCTGAGGGAGGGCAGAGGGGAGAGAGGGGACTACATGTGTCTCATTCAATAGCAGCTGTGCCTTCTCCACCTGTCCATTAAGCAGGACTGCCTGCTATTCCTTAGGAATATCCTGAAACCCGCTTTGGATGCATCCAAGAGGAAGCAGGCCGTAAAGGAAGACAGGACTCTAAGAAAGAGTTGGGCATGGGAACAAGACTATACCACAACTGGGAAGCTCCAATGGAAATTTTCCTGCAAACAGATGTCAGCCCTCCTCAGGTACCAGAACATCAAGTTAGGGTCAAGTACATAAATAACAGCAACTCTCCAGGGACATTTCTCTCAGCAGGAAGACGAATTTCCAGTTATTGTCATTACTTTGCTGCTACTTCTGAGCAGGACAGTCGCATTTTAAACCAACTCTGGCTCCTAATCAGAGGCAAAAAATGTGCAATTATATTTCACTTTGAGAGCACATATTTTGTTTAGCATTACCAGAACTGGAAAACCAAGATTGAAAGTTATCTTAAATAAAGTCTATGCCAAAGTATTTTTACATTTTCCATAGCTTCAAAAACATATGGGTGGCTCATATGCCACTTCGGAAAGGTTAAATGAATAGTGGAGTCTGAAACACCTCAAATTTCTTCCATTTCAACTCATCTCCTTTTTATCATCATTTCTGCAATGACTCCAGAATCCCCCTGACATTCAGAAAGTGCTCAAAAGGGCAAGGAATGTTTTAAGACATCACTCCTTGAAAATCAATTGAAACCAAGTGAACAAATGCCTTGTTTTAGCTCGGACAGTTGCTCAGAAATGCTCCTGGCCACAACTCTACTTACATATTTGTAATTCAGTGCATTCCCAAGAATGAGCATAAGCAGCTGGTGAAATGAGATTAGTCAGGCTCACATCTCTGCTTCTCATTCCAATAGTATCACTTGGCCATGACCTCTAGGATGGATATGACAGCCCACATTCAGCCAAACGATCCAGGCCTGCAGATGATCTGAAGGACCAGATCCTCTGAAATTCATTAGCCAGAAGACGTTATCTCTACACCATGTTTTTTTCCCATGCAGTTTCTGGCAACCCTTGTGCTATCTCAGATACTTCAGAGAAGCAGAATATCCCAGTATCTCCTTCCTGAGACAACTTAAGTACAATTAAGCTTCTAAATAAAATCTCCCATGTCACTTAGTAGAAACAAATGTGGTAAAGAGAAAGGAGGGGACAAAAACAAAGAAGAAAAAGCCACACAAAACCCACCACAGCAAAAGAATGACAACAGAGATGTGATCACTTACAGAAAGGCACAAGCAACAAAACATATGCAACTATTCCAGATTGCAAAAAATGTGTTCATGTTTCACATATTAGATTTAAAACTAAAAGCTAAAAAAAAGACTGAATGCAGCTTATGGAGTTGAACAATTTGAGGTAACAGCTAAACAAAGAAAAATCACATGCATCCATAGTCAATTCATTAAAATAAGCTATTACAGCCAAGCATTTCCTAATCAGATAATTAGTAGCCTCTAATGCAATTAAGTTTACACAGCCAGCTAGCATAATTAAAAGACACCACTGAAACAGAACCATTACCACAGAAGAAGTGTCTTTTGTCTGATTTTTATTTTTCTTTTGAAAGCTCTAGCCAAAATTGAATGTCCAAGGGAAACATGTAGATTGCATTTAAATGCTCAATGCATTTCCACAGGAGATCAGAGGTTATTCTCAGAGTGGAAAATGAAAAAATTCATCCAAATGATACAGGAGTATTTTAAAACTTTATTATAATTATGCTGTTCTACAGTTTTGTCGGGGCTGTTGGCTGAATTTACCATCTAACTCTCTGCTCTCCACAGAGCTGGCATCTGCTCTTAGCTCCCACACCAGGAAAAGGCTCACAGTGCTAGGAGGCAGTCCCCAGGGAGATTTTATGGAGCAGCTCCTTGAGATGTAGGACCTGCAAGCACAGGAGCTGTGTGTAGCTAGAAGACCACACATCATGGGCATCACCTGAGTGCTAAAATTTACCTTCAAAAATCTCCCCACAGCAACAGCATACAGGAGAAAGCAGGCAGCTTCTGCCACTCGGACTCTTGGAATACCGCTTTACTCAGTACTTGAACTGGGAAGCTCTAACGGGATCTACAAGAAACAGGGAATTGATTAAATCTTGAGGTCCCACAGTTTCGTATTCCTGACTCTGTCACATTCCCACTGCTTCCGTTCTAGTGGATCCTTGTAAATACAATCCACCGCTTTCCCCTTCCCCTCTCAGCCTGGGCTGCAATCAGATTCAGAAGCAAAATTAGCTCTTCTTCTAGTGATTAGTTCTGGTTTATATTTCTCTTTCTGTACAGGGAGAGAATCTGTATTTTAAGGCCTGTGTTCCTCTCAGAGGTTGCTTCCTGGTGCATCAGGACAACCCACCTACCTCTGAGAAAATGAGGAGAAAACCCCTCAAAAAAGCAAACATGAAGGCCTGTATATTCTACAGGAAGTTTTCTTTGAAAGTCAAATCCTGCAAGATCCACAGGCAAACTAAATATTTGTATTCAAGTCTACAATGGCAGGTCATGAAATAATCGCAACCTCCGTCACAAAGTAGAATTTCTTTTATTTTTTAAAAGAAGAGTCTATACCTGAACCTAAACTCATTTGCCTGCACCTGGACAGCTACTAAACCAAACGGGGTATCCCATCCTACTTACTAATGTTGTCAGAGAGTAATCTGACCCATCTTGCAAACCTTCTGCCAAGAATCTCTCTGGAGATAAGGTGCCATCATCTCTGCTGAACACCAAGCCTAGAATAGATGCCACACTTACTGGGGTGGCTGTTAGGTGACTTGCACACTGTGCTCCAACACAGGAGGACGTGAAGACTGAGTTAGGGCAGGTGGCCAGAAGCACCTTTGATGCAGAAGAGCATCTGTAAACTTGTACAGGTGTCTTTGCACTGTGACAAATAAGCACAATTTTCCTCTTGACTGTTTGTGAAAAACATTGACATAGTTCTTACACTACAGAACTATCGAGGTTTATTTACATTCCCCTGGAGCTGAGTCAGGCCCAGCTGCTACCCGTGATAGTGCAATTTAAAGCTGTGGAGTGCTGAGCAATGCAAAAGGAAATAAAATGGACCTTGATAAAAATGCAGTGCTCAAAAGGAACCACAACAGCTGTGAATGTCATTGGAACAAGGGGAACCCAGGAATAATCACTTTTTTAGCATTTTTAAGTCACTCACCATCACAAACCCAAATGAGGTAGACCTGGGCCGGACTTATGGATAATACCATATTTTGTATCTGTTTTGTCACCTGCGTAGCCAAAGCATTAAAAAGAAAAGATTTCCACCAGGGAAACATTTGCATGGGATTCACAGCAAGAGACGGGACCAAAATTTAAGGGGACGTCAACACCTGCTATGATTTAAATTTAGACCGAAATAAAACAAATTAAGCTACAAAAGGTGGTACTCAATAGCTTTCACATAGCTTTTCTTGCAGGGTACTTGAAAAACTGAGGGATCAAAAGAGCAAGGTAGGTCTTGAGATCTCTGACACATACAAAGACCTTATTTAAAAGGCTGTCTAGATGGAAGAGTTCTCAGAAGTCACTAAACTTGGCTCTCTTTCCTTCCCCATAAAAATCTAGCTAGACTTGGGAAACTTCAGTGACACCAGGACAATCCTGTCTTTCACTGGGAGAAAATGTAAGCACTATTTACTTTTTTTGTACAATGCAGATGCCTTACAAATGGTGGGAAATGAGCACAAGGATGTAAAACAACCACCCAAATCTTTTTCCATATCATGTTTCCTCTGATTAATACAGGAGAGATACAAATCAAGAGCAAAGCTCCTCTGATTAGTAGCAAGGACAGCATGCTCCTGCCAGCTCTGCTGTCACTTACCGCGTGTTCTGGTGCTGAGTGTGAAGAAAGGAATCACTCCCCTTACAACAACTTCTAACATTGCTCTTGCTAGAAAGGGCTAGTTTAGGGACCCACATAGCCTCGGAAGCCAGGTGGCTTTCTGGCCTTCCTTTGGTGGGGCTGGTGCACTTCAGAGAAAAAAACCCCAACCAACCAAACCCCCCCCTCCCCCACCGAGTGACATAACTACTGGGTTAGTTAAAAGCAGCAGGACCCTAATGAGATTTAATTTCATTCACTTTGTTGTGGCTTCATCAGCAAGTGTATAGAAGGATGGCAAAAGGCCAACAACTTTTCAAGCTGTGCACCTGTCTGTAAATCTTCTCTCCAGGGGCAGGCCTCTACTCCTAAGACAACTTTCTGTCCTCATGCTCCATTAGGACTGATTTGTTGGACAACAGGAGCTGCAGGGAGCCTAATCCAGCCTGCTTTGCAGCCTCCTAGCTCTTTTGGAGATTAGCACAACAGGGAGCCAATAGAGCCAGAGAAGCAGATATCTTGCTGACATCCCTTCTACCTGCTTTCTCAAACTAGAGGATCCCCTCACCATCATCTCTCCAGCCCACTTGATTTTAACTCTTCAAAAACTGTCTATTTAGGATCTATCTTGGAGTGTGGAAGGGACAAAACACCACTACTGTCTTCTTTTAGTCCTGGTGTATGTCAGCGCCATCTTTCCTGCAAGCAACTGAATCATGATTTAGGTGGGCATTCCTCCGCTGGAAGAAAATTGGAGTTGTTAGAATGACCAAGTCTCAGGAGGCCAACAGTGCCAGTTAAAATGAGCAGGGGCCACAGTCTGCATTATTTCTTTATCTGTGGAGTTTTTTCCTAGGCTTCTTCACCTGAAGCTATCATAGTTGAAAAGAATGTGCACATTACATCTGGCCCAGTGAGTAAAAGAGATCTTCTGTGCCTTTACCAAACCCTCGGCTTTACAGGAGCTGATGCATATATTACAGAAAAGAGCCAACTAAAAGGGTAAGATTACATGAAAATATTCCAGGGGGAAAAAAAGCAGCAAAGAAGGAGAGAAGGAAAAGCTGACCCCTACTTAAGGGTAATGCTTGCTTTCTTCCTGTTTCCCCCTGCCTGCAAAGGGAACACACAGGATCTTTAAGCTGCTTCCCCCTTTTCACCTATCTTTCCATTGACCTCCTCA
This sequence comes from Machaerirhynchus nigripectus, assembly GCA_013397975.1. Classification (NCBI taxonomy): domain Eukaryota; kingdom Metazoa; phylum Chordata; class Aves; order Passeriformes; family Dicruridae; genus Machaerirhynchus; species Machaerirhynchus nigripectus. Next base: position 339,529 of record VZRQ01004341.1, read on the forward strand.
GGACCAACAAGAGGGCGGAGCAGCCCTTCCATTACCCCTTAACACAGTGATTTTCTGAACCATTATTTCCCAAATGGGTTTCCTCATTTTGCAGCCTGATGCACATGGCAATGGTTTTACACTTTTCCATGCTGCTGGAGCAGTGGCATTTATTTCTGTTTTCCAATTACCTCTTTCTGCTAAGCAGCATTCTCCAAGCCTTAAACAGTATAACCTTCACCAAACAAAGAGCACTTTGAAGTCCAGCTCCTGATTTCTCCCAAGCATACAACAACTAATGCTGCTAGCAGAGTTCTGATATTGATCTTCTCCCTCTAGCTAAATTAGAGACTGCAAACTCAAGATTTTAATGGATGGAAGTAATTCCTCTGCATTTTTGTACTTGTTTTCTTATCTTTTCTCCTATCTAGCAAAGCATCTGACAAGGAATTTTTTTCAAGTATTTCTTGCTTCATCTCAGCATGTGGCAAACTTCGAAGAAACAGCTGAAGTTTCATGTGAGAAAATGTAAGCAATGTTTCAAACACACATTGTGTCAACACCTTCCTCTGTCTCAGTAAACCTGGGATAAGGCGCTCAGTGCAAATCATCTCTCAAGCTGCTGAAAGAACTTTAATATGTTGACTGCAGTGCAGGCTTCCTCAGATTTGTAAATACAGATTTGTTATGCTTTGTTTTACTGTGTGCTTCAGAGAGAGCGTGCCCACCCCACGCACCTGCCAAATAAATACTACTGCTCCCTCTCATACAAGCATTGAGAGATTAAAATTAATTTTATTTCACCCAAAAGGATCCCAGAAGCCTTCATGATTGATTACCCTCCGCACATTCAAATCCCTTTTATATTTATATTCAAATAATAATAATAAAATAAGTAGCCCTAAAAGCTCATGGAAGCAGGATCTTTTACCTATAGGGAGATTTTGCTGCCCTATCTCTCCCCATCAGTTTGGGAATCATGAAGTTCCTGAGCATAAGTAGCTCTTTTGTTCTGACAAGACAGATTGACAAACCCAATTGTATTCACAGGAGTGTGTGGGACCCACAACACTCACAGGAAACAATTCTTAGGTCAGAGACGGGGAAAAGCTGCAAGAGCAAGCAGGCAAGGTTAGAAGAAAGACAGAGACTCAGCTTTGCCATGGGTTTTAAAGTTGAACTGGACCCAGCAAAGAGTTAAATCTGATTTCTAAGCCCCAACCAGGCTTCCTTTACAGCAGACTGGGAGAATGTGCTGCATCATAAACAAACTTCGGCAGCAAGCCCTGAGCCCCTGCAGGCTGCCCTCCTAACAACAAGTAGTCTGTGAACTTCCCAGCCTGCTTTCCTGCAGCGTGCTCCCATCTAGATCCTCCAGTGCCTAATTAAAGTAGCTGGGCTCCTGCTGCCCTCTTTTCCACTGGGGAGACATCAATTTGGATGTCATTCTCCTCCACCACATCACGAGCTCTCAGTTACGTTTCAGGAACATTTCATTTTCCAATCCCTGCCCTTCAGCTAACTTTGCTTCTAAGTGGCAAGCAAATTCAAATGCTGCTGAGGGAGCAGGGAGTCAAATAGCCTGTCCAGCCACATGAGCCCCATATCTTTGGGAAACAGCTCATAAGCGTGGCTCACGGACCTACCGCCGTTCAGAATGGAGACTTGCCTTCCCTCATCCCGGCTACACCCTTCGACAGACCTGTCACCTTCTGCTTTCACAACAGTTGTGGCCCTGCTGTGTTTCCAGTATTTCTCCATGTTTGCTGAAAGGCAGGGAGCAGGCAGGCTCACACCTGCTCGTGGTACCAGGCTCTGAATGAACCATTTTAGCAAGGATGGTCTTGTATTGCATAGGCCTTACAGGAGCAGATGGACACGTGCTGTGATGTGGGTAGCAGCTGGTAAGATATCATGGGCTGCCCCAAGAAACATTTCTTGCTTTTTGAAACCAAGCTAGTCTGTTTTAGTACCTTTAGTCTGAGCTGGAGAAACCAGTCAGTGCCACCATGTCCCCTCCACCTCCTGGGTGACAGTAGAGCTGGCCAGTTACTGAGGGCTGGATCTGACAGTGACAACAAAATGATACCAGTGCTTTGGGGAAATGGCATGGCTCGTAATTTTCGGAAGGGAATAGACTTTGTTTGTCACCTACAGCTTCCCGCATGGAACTGCATGTACAGAAGTAATCTTAAAGCATTTTCAAACTGAAGAGTTCATAGTTTAACAGCCTTTTTTTCACAGAAATGCTCCTTCTGGGCCCACAATTTAAGGTTTGCAGTTTCCAAGAGAGAGCTTAAACACTATTTTTTCCAAGTTTTTCCCTGTGTGGCAAATTCTCCTCTCCCCACTAAGCCTGAAAATTTGCCTGTAGGTATCTGAATAATCAGAGGAATGAAACCTACTGCACATACTCAGGTTGAAATCTTACTCCAGTCTGGATGGGGAAATATAACTGCAAGCCTCAGAGTAGATTCCTTTGGCAGTTTCTAGATTAGAGTTATTAAATTATGTCTTAGGGTCTCAAACTAATGAATTGTTGTGATATAGTTAATAAAAGGGTGTTTTGCAATGGCATCACTTCATATCCCAAAACATGCCAACAAATAGAAAACTGCTATGCCACAGCAAAGAATGACAGGAGATTATCAACTTGGCTTCCTTTATTCTTTCCCCTGGTGGGGGGGATTCCACATACCCCCATGTGGTATCCATTCAATGAGTAAACAAACGGGAGTACGAAGGGGTTTGATTGAGCTACCTGTAACTGGAAGGATGTGCCTCTAACCCTGTGGCTCAGTGCTTGTCTAGCTGCTTTAATTGCAGCCAGCAGAAACACTCCCTTTGATTTTAATGGGAACTAGCATGACACTGATGCTGTACAAATCTCTTCCTAGATCTTGTAATATCTTGCAAATCATCTAAAATCTGCGGATCCGGTATGAGAGAAACCGCACTACATAAGGCAGCCTTTTATGACATATGTTTACAGTACCAAATGCAAAGTATTAGTGTTATGTTTTCAGTCCAGGAGTTTCTGTTAACCTAAGTTATATGACACAAAATCATTATTTAGAAATCACACAGCAATTTGACACGGGTAGGAGGGGGCCCAGTGTCTGCCTAATGGTCTCAAACAGCATGAACAAGAATTGATGAATAGGAATCGTTAGCTTATTATTTACACAGCGTTTCTCAAAACACCAAGGAACTCTACCAACTAGATGAAGACAGCAAACTATAACACAAGGAAAGAGAAAATAATGAGCTTTAAAAAGAGATTTAAATTATTCACAGAAATCTCAATCCCGCTGCCTGCGGAGAACACCAATTGTTACTGGTTTGCATGCACACAGCACACACATTCCTGTCCTGAAACAAAACATGGCTCCCTCAAACTCTGCCATCTTCCTCAGTTAATGCCTTACTTTGTAACACCCCAGTATGTCTTCAAAATTATGGGCACACTGAATTACATTGCTGCATAGGACTGCATGCTCCAAAAAAAAAAAATTTGTCTCATACAACTATTTGAATGCTCAGAAAGAAAAAATGTTCAGAAGAAGCAATGAAAATGATTTTAAGTAAAATTTTTAAAAAAATAAAAATCTCTTTTAGCATAATATGTCCCCCCCAAAATAAAAGAGAGATATCTGAAATCAGAAAGGGGCACATTATCACCCTGTTTTGGACTACAGTGCACAGTTTTATAACCCTGGACTGCAAGAAAAATGTTTCCAGCTGAATGCAGGAGTTTGAGTCTTGGTGTAAAACTGAAAAACAAAAAGAAAAAAAGCCAAGCTATGCACCAGGCTATCAGGGACTAACACAGCAGGGAGGTATGGCACTGTCCCAACTCCACTATAAGCAGCATAGGGACATCCAACCCACCACACCTCAGCTGCCTGACTGGATCTCTGTTCTCAGCTTCTTGCTACCCAGCCCTCCGCAGGTAGAAAGGCAGGATGTACTTGGGTCACCTGCCCCAAAACAGCTCCAGTGACACCTTGCAAGTAGGGCATGTAGGTGTCTTATCCGTGAAGGCTTCGTGGCGGGAGAGATGAAGGCACAACCTCCAAGCCGTATGTTAGAGGGAACAACGGGGAGAAGAAAGCCAGATAAGCAATTCAGCAGATGCAGAAGGATGGTCTCCCTGCCAGAAAGAGGAGATACCCAGCAGTGCCTCCCGCAGCAGGTACCTGGCCCTGAGGTAGAAGCCAGAATCTGAGCAAAAAGAGAAAGAAACAAGCAAAGCTGTGAAAGCTGCCCTCACCTCAACTAGTTTGCCTCCTAGCAAGGGCTCAGGCAGTAATTGATTTTTTGGTCGAGTAACTGGACTGGAAACCTCTGAAAATGTTGGTATGTGCAAGCATGTGTAGAAAGATGCTGATCCTAAAAAACCCCATTAGTTTTGCACTAAAAATATTTCTCCTCAACAGTTAATGTAAAAAGTAAGAAAATACTGTGCTTCATCCCAAACTTGCTTTGTTTACTTTTTAAATTAAAAACTGAACAAATGAAACCTTAAGCTGAAACCAAAATATTTTGAAACACAATGGCACAATCTTGTGTTCTGAAAATATCCAAACCACATGTGGATCTTTTTTTTCCATTTATGTTTGCATTTCTCTTCCTGGTAGTCCGGAAATGCCATGTTTTTCAAAAATTAAACAACCTAAACCACTCATTTGGTTGTTTTAGTTTGCTTAATGCAGCATCAAGTAAAACAGGCAGGTTGTGTGAGACACCACAAAGAGCCTGAGAGATGAAGATACGTGGCCAGAAACCCTCCAGGCTCCCTCATGCTGAGACACCTCTCCAGTGTCTTCACTCATGCTTACTGCAGTAAAGGTGTCACTAATTCAGCAACAGCAATGACAGAAGAAATGGTCAGTACAGGGACAAATTTCCATTTCAGGTAAAGCTTGGAGCACCTAAATAGAGCTCAGCATGTGCTTTATGTTTGCAGCCTTAGCACAACTGCCATTCTGATTTCTCATAAATAGTCTAAGCGCTTGCTTTCTCAGAAATGGATCAAAGGCGGTAAAAGGAGGTGCTACAACACTTAACTGCCAGGGCCCAAGCAAACCAGTATCATTGCAGCGTATATAAAAGTCTTCTGGGGGATAGGTTGGACATAAAAATTCAGCTGGATCATTAGGAGCCGATGATTTAACTGAGAAAGCAATATAAGTCTCCAAGTTGGCAACAGAAAGACATAAACTGAGTTGGAGGAATTATTTAATGACTAGTAGACCAATAAGAGAAGTATTTCATTGCACCTGAAGATATTCCACATCATAAGAAAACTGCAATTTATCAAATATGAATTGTTAGGGTTTTTCTACCCTGCAGCTAATTCTGGTCGTGTCAGTGGCCTAAAAATCTTGAAACAAACAAGCATGAACAAGTATTGAGCCCCTCTGGTACCAGACAGAGCAGAAGGCTTTGGGGCCTGTATAAGTTCTCCATAGTTTTGCACATACAGGAACCTCTTTGCATGCTGTACAGCCTAAGGATGTAGAGGATACCAGTCTCAGGTGCCAGAAGCCTGCATTTAAGTCCCCAGAGTCACTGGGATGAAATATTGTGCCTTGACTCACACAGAGTCCCGTATCTCACTGATCTGCATCCCAGGACCTCTGCTCCAATTTCTTGCCCAGCTTGTGCTGCATGCATACCTCAGCAAGCTGGGCCCTGAGCTGGTGCCATGCAGGTGTGCAGCCTGTGCTGTCACACCTCTTGCCCTGGGCTTCAGGAGATAGGAAGTCCCTGCACTCTACTTCCTCAACTTCCCCATCCCAACGCACAGAGCAAACAGTCGCTGCTGCAGAGCACTGATGGGAAATGTGAACGAGGTACAGGCTGTACCTAGTACATCACACTTAGCATGTTTAATTAAGACAAAATAATAAAATAATATAATAAAATAATAAAATAAGACAAATTAATAAAAGCTAGCATTAAAACCGACAACAGCAGAAAATATATGCTCTGTCAGCTCCCAGTGGCTTTCAAGGTGAATGTAAGCCCAAATGTCACTTCAAGCCTTTGAGAATACAACCCCAGGTATGCATATGGTACACACACAAAAAAATACCACCCAGAACCAAAACCGACCAATGGAAAAAAAACCCAAAACAACAAAACCAAAAATCCAACCCTTTTTTTCCCACCTATCCACATACCAAAGATTGGCAGGACATAGTAGCATTTTCTGTGCTGTCCTTTTTCTCTCTGGTCCAGAGGACCAAAGCAAAGGACACCATCCTAGCAGCAAGAGTTTCTGGGTGGTCAGACAGTGAGGAACTCCCTTGCTGCTCACACCACAGAATGAAAGAAGGATGCCACAAGAAATGGGAGCGTGTTTGGTCGTGACAGCCAAGTAGCCCAATTTGGCTACAAAAGATTCACATTGGAGTCCTTGGTTTTGGAGCTCCATGGTGATTTCTTACTGTCTGTAATGCTGCTAAGACTTCTCCATGTCCCTTCTTTAGCCAGGTCACTCTCTACCTGTACGTTCCTGACTCAGAGCAATGGGAGGCACATTGAGATAGCTAAACATCAGTGGTGTGAGCGAGAAGTTTGAAAATGGCCAGCATTGGTGCACTGAGTCCTGTTGAAGTCACTTTGAATTTTGGAATCAACTTTTAAGGGAGATGAGTGAATGCAAAATGGGAAAATGGTACTCCAGGAAGAAACCTCGGCCACAAGATTGTCAAACTGCGAAGAAGTAGAGTACAATCACTTCTGAGCTATTACATTTTTTCTCCCCTGTCCTCATCAAGGAGGTTTCTTGCAAGAGAATAACTTTTTCCTAAGAACTTTAATGGGAAAAAAACCAAACAATTCTCTTTGCAAAACATGTTTGGTTCATACTCTTCCAGCCGTGCAAACATTTAATGAGTTCTGTGAAGTCTTCATTCCTGGCATTTTGAGACTACCAGATGCAGTCTTGGTAACTGAACCATGACTTAGATTCCCAGAAATCTATCTTGAAATAGGAAGCATGTGAGCACTAGAGAGACTAGAAATGTGAATAAGCATACACAGCAAAAAATTATCAAAATACTACCAGCAACATGCATGTGACAAATATAGACCTTGGAAGATTAGACAGGAGAATCTCTATTATTCATGGGAGCATTGATGATGACAAATCTGAATGGAAAGACTCATTTTCTACACAATCCTTTATGCTAAATGTATGTGTTTTGCTATTTAGTCAGTACTTGCTCTTCCTAGAACTAAACTTTGATTTGGGAGTTTAAAAAATCATTAATTACTGTATGGTTTTAATTCTCTGCAGGCTGAGATTCTGCTTGATGCCATTCAAAACACAAATGAGCTGAAGTAAGAAAAAATGATGGGCATTTGATTTTACAATAACAGTGAAGATCATGGTATGTGCCTACCTGGCAAAAAATATCCTTCTGGGATGGACTTCCAGGATGTTTACAGCTTCAAAGGTGGGCATGCTTCTGTCCAAAATTGATTCAGAGGTGATTTCTGCCAGGAAAGTGTCCTGTTTATTGTAATGGAAATTGTTATTAATCAAAAGATTTACAGTTAAAATAAAGTTAAGTATTGAAAAGGTTTCTTTTTAGTATACCTGAAGAAGGACAGGGGGAAAAGAAGACAGGGGAAAAAGAATTTATAAATTTTATAAAAATTTTCTGTGAAAAATTTAGAGATTAAAACTTCTGTTCATTTAGAACATTCTAAACTGCAAACATTGCTTTAGAGTAAACAAAAAAAAAAGCTTAAATTCATTGTTATGACTTTGTTTACTGAAGTTGAAATGTCTTGTACTTCACAGGGATAACTTATTAATATTTGGAACAATCATTCATTTCTTTCCTTAAAAATCTCAAAAAAATCTTTAAAACAAACATTAGGGTTTTTAAGTACATACAATGACAGTAAAACTCCATCTTCTGCTGGAAAATATAATTAAGAAATGAAATGCATCTGTTCCTTTAGCCAGTGTTATTTGATCTCCACTTGTAAAACTAAAATGTCACTGCTGCCTCAGAAAGGCATGTATTATTATTATTATCACACATTACGATTGACTTAGTACCCCAAAACTCTCAGTCAGGACCAGACCATACTGTCGTAGATTGTGTTAAAACACAAAATTGTACATAATTCAAGTACAAATTTTATGGTGATTTACTGTGATATTTTTTCCTGCACTACAATGTCCGCAGGTTTTTTAGACTTGTTAGATTTCTGTGACCAAGGGAAAAAATAAATTAACTCAGTACCCAACTGGAGTAAAAATCTCTCCACTCAGCAGTTGTTTCCTATGTACCTGATATACTATATTGTATTGCAGATTGTTCTTGAAACAACATTAAAAGGGACTTGGAAGTTTTTTCTCTAAATAATCTAATGGAAATGGGTTATGCTTCTGGCTGGGTTAGAATCAATTTCTTCACAGGAGCTGTTATGGGGATGTGTTTGGGATTTGTGCTGGAGACGGTGTGGATAATTCAGGGATATTTTGGTCACAGCTGAGCAGCGCTTGCACAGGGTCAAGGCCTCTTCTGCCTCTCACCCCACCCTGCCAACGAGGAGGCTGGGGGTGCACGAAGAGCTGGGAGTAGGGGACAAAGCCAGCACGGCTGACCCCAACTGACCCAAGGAATATTTCATGCCATGTGGCATCTTGCTCAGCACATAAACTGATGGAAGAAGGAGGCAAGGATGTTTGGAGTGCTGGTGTTTTTCTTCCCAGGTAACTTGTTACACATGATGAAGCCCTACTTTCCTGGAGATGGCTGGACACCTGCCTGCCCATGGGAAGAGGTGAATGAATTCCTTGCTTTGTGTGCGCAGCTTTTGCTTTATCTATTAAACTGCCTTTATCTCAACCCACAGGTTTTCTCACTTTTACTCTTCTGATTCTCTCCTTCATCCCACTGGAGCAGGAGGCACTGTGCAAACAGATGTTTGGGGTTTGGTTACCAGCTGGGGTTAAACCACAACAAAATGTCTTCAAAATAATATGAAATCTCACAACTAAGGGGCACTTCGGGTGTTAGTTATTAAGATGACACTCCAGGATCTGGAGCATCAGAGAAAACAGTTTTTTCTTGTCATGGTCTGACTGTTCTTCTGGTCTGGCTTTATAATCAATTTGTCAATGTGTTTGAAATGAAAAGCACTTTCCCTTCCATATCTTCTGGATGCAGCCAACAAGTATCTGGATGTTCCAGATTTTGAAAGATTTTTTTACCTTATAACAAACGCATTGATTTAATTTGGGCTGGATTTTCACAAATATGTATCTACAGCTAGACTGAGAGGTGCCTTGTATAAAACTTCTCCAGCTACTCCAGACATTGCTTCCTGGGCAGGCTGTGGCAAAAGAGAGAGCTCCATCACTCTGGTACAAAGTGCCTGGTGCAACCCTTCTCTGGCTGACCTAAGACAAGTTAGTCTCAAGACAGAAAAGGTTTTTCTGCCTTCCTGCTGATCTATGCTATATTTTTTGGCATTCCATACAGGGAAACTTTCAATTAGCTTTCATCAGACTCCTTTGGTGTTTGTCAGAGTTTCCTAACAAATAATCTTTCCTGCCTCTGTTTGCCCTAGACTTTTCTTTTCCTCTGTTCTTTTCTTTCTTCCTTTTTTTTTTTTCATTTTGGGGTGAGGGGAGGGTGGGGTGTGTGTCTGTAGTGCCCAGTAGTCTCATTTTGTTCTGTTTTAGAAAAACTGAGCAGAAAGAACAAGACATTATTAGTGCAGTCAATTCCTTCAGTGTAGCTATTACAGCTATCAAATATTTGCAGTTCTGATAGCAAATTCATTGCTTTTGCTGTAAGGAAAGATCAGGCCTGGCTGGAGTGAGATTGTTGTTGTTCCTGCTGCTTTATATTGGTACAGTATGATTTTTATTTAGTGCTTTTTATTAACAAGCAGGAAAAATGGGCTTGGAGCTTTCCAAGTAACCAGACTGAAAGGAGCACAAGCTGAAACATATTTTTTTGTAATAGTATCTAGCAATCCCAGTACTAATGAGGGTGTCACTATGCCAGAGGTTTGTTAAAACACTGAAAGCATGCTCCAGATCTAAAAAAGCCGACAGGCCAAACAGATGACACAGAAAGGGGCAGAAAAAGCAGTAAAGTTGCAGTACAGAGCCCCAGTGCAATGGACCAGAAGCTGGTACAGACTGCTGCTCTACAAATAATGATGTCTGTTTTTAAAGCTACTTCTATGAGCTGGGAGTCCATCTCCTGCTTGCAAAATGACACAAGCTATTAACTCACTGAAAAACAATACTTTTGGCAGCACAGAAAATGCAAATATTGAGCACAAGGAGGTGGAAATTCAAGTAGCTTTATCCTCCCCTCAAAGCTATCCTTAAGGAAGGCCTCCCATGTCAGCAAAGCCCTCAGGGCAAGGATACTGCACTTTCCGGTGGGCACAGGGATTTCCTGGAGCTTCTGCAGCACTCAGAACACTGTTCCTTGACAGCACAAGGATTTCAGGGACAATTCTTGGGGGTGGCTTGAACAGTGGATTACTCAATTACTATCAGAAAACCTTGGTGATCCTTTGGCCTTTTAACCCAGCATAAGGCAGCCACATCAAGGGCAAGAGATGCAGTCAGTACCAGCAGGCAGGAGAGCTGAATGGACAGCACCACAGTGTCTGTGGGCCAATTCCACCCTGCAGACCAAAAGCTACTGAAGCATCAGCCTGACTCAGTGTTGCTTACCTACACTGTGTTAATATGCACAGGTGCAGCAGGTGAACTTGAAATAGCAGCATAAACACCTCTCCTTCCTGTTAAACTTCTCATACTTTCCACCTCAATTTTAATCCAGGATAACCACTTTGCAACGGAGAAAAAAACCAACCAAACAAAAAAAACCCCACACAAATGCCCAACATATCCACAATAGTGAAACTTAGGCCTGGCTTGAGGCTTGGCTCGGTCTGGCTGGCACCTGGGTAATGCATCCAGACAAGGTTTCCCACTGTTGCAAACTGTGTGGAGGGGCCACTGCCCATGCACATATCACCAGTCAAACTAAGCACCCCAAGTTACGGGACAGATGGCATCATCTACCACTGAAACCTTCCACAGCCTTCTCTGAATCTGAGTGTTATCTTAGGCCTAGGGGAACAAGAATGAATCACAGCAAAGAGCCCGCAAGGAAATCCGACTCAGCTACTGTGTTGAGGTCAGCTCTGACAGGGTGAAATTCCAGCAGCGGAAGATTGCTCACAACCCACCGACTAAAAAGAAGAGAAACATTGGACATGGGATTATTTAGCATTAGAAAGAAGAGAATCATTTAACCAATAAAAATAAGAGAACTGTGCATCATTAACTCCTTTGTTTGCTAAAAGGTATAAATAGTGAAAAGTTCTTAGTGACCTTGGGACCCCACCACTGAGAAGGCCAGGGTGAAGAAGGACCAACAGGATGCCACTGGATCTATGGGCGGTGAATACCTTCTGCTTTTTCTCTGTCTCTCTGTGTCTCTGTCTCTCTCTCCCCCTCCCCTTTTCTACTTCTTTTTATTTCTCTCTCTCACGTTTTATTGTTAAATAAAATCTGTATTATTGACTTTGGCACATGTTCTCATTTGCACCTTAATGTGGGTAGAGACATCTCTCAACAATCAAATCACTTTACTCTCAAGTTCAGATATTCCTCTCCATATACTTGCAGAAATCACAATCCATTTGCCCTGCTGGAATTTAAACACAAAATGCTGGCAGAATTAAGACAAAAATATGCCTCAAGCCGTGTGACAGAAAGCATCATAACCACAACTGATTTGTAAAGAGACTGTCTCGTGTTCTCACATTCAAATTTGCCACAAGTTTCTGATGCCTGTCAATCTTGTTTTGATTAGACCAGCTTCTAGGGCAGTCCCCGAAACATCTGTAAATGAATCCTTCAAACAAACAAATATCTCACTCATGCCAGTAGTCCAGTTAAGTCCATTTCTCCTCTGTGGAAATCTCTGTAAGCTCTGAAACAACCAACAGCCATGGCAACTCAGACAAGAAACACATGAAATCTCTTTTTCAAGCTGTTTTGGGACTGAACAAAGGATCAGATAGATAATAGCCTTTTAGAGAGTTAATGGAAAAGCAGAATAGGAAGTGCCCAATCAGGGAAGATTAATTGGGTTATGGCCAGATCACACAGCTGATTGCTGGTGAGAAATGAATTGTGCTGACACGTGTGCTGGGAACAATCCTTCTGCCCTTCCTTGAGCAACCAGACACAGATAACTCTTAAAAATATTTCTGCAGGTTTCTACAGAGTTGGATCTGAGCACAAGGAGAGTAAAGAAAATTTAATAATCCAACTTCATGGAATTCTGTTTTGGAGCAGATCATAAAAGTAGAAAGAGTGAGGGTGTGGTCCTTGACAGATTAGAGCTGATCACAACACATGACAAGCAGAAGATTTGGGACCTCACCTGGAACTACATCAAAGAAAGAACTTCGACCCCATGAAAAAAGACTCAGCACAATTATCTAGTTCTGTAATTTAGATCAAAATAAAATTAATTACTTGACTGGGGCCTAGTCCAGGAGATGCCTCAGGTTGGTTGCTGCCCACCTCTTCCACACACACCCTGTCCCTGGCAGGTGAAGCTGTGCTGTTGCAGACTCCCAGAGTAGTCCCAGACATCACAGGGGGCAGCAGGATTAGGTTTACCATACCAGGGTAACCTGCTCGTGCACCAGAACGTCATATAAATAACAAAAACTGTGCCACCAAGTTACTTCTCTTCAGGCAGCTCAGGAACTTTGCTCATGGTTCTCAAACCCATTCCAAATGCCAGGCACACTTTTAAGGCACTTATACCCCTCATTGGACATCATTCCTGATACATATTCAGGACTAATCTTGAAATACAAGCTAAAGCTTTTACCAGATGTCAGCCTAGATATTCGTACATTCAGATGGGAAGTTCTGAAACCACAAGATAACCTGAACAGTGTCCCATTCCGAAGTCTTCTACATTTTCTATCTTTGGTACTAGACATTTCATAAATACATTAGAGACTAGAGCCATATGCATGCAGCTTCTAAACTACAGAGGAAAGAAAGCATTAGAAAAAGACACATCCTGCATCTCGGATCCAGTTCACCATTCACTGGGCTATTTTTGTCCTTAAGTAACTTTGAAAACCCCAGCCTTGGTCTCTACCACAAGTTCACAATTTCCAAGTAACCTGTAAGAACAGCACACAGAAAGAGCAATGGGATATAAGCAGTGACAGGACATGAAAAGCACGTGGCACACAAGTCTAAGTAAGGATAGTCTGTTCTAATATATTATTTCTTCCTCTAAAAACTAAACATAAAATCGAGCATTTGTGCTAAGCAACCATGAAACTGTTACTACCCTAACAAAAAGGCCAGCAACATGGCAGAAATTTAGGCTGCCTCGAGAGGAATACATTGCACTTCTCATGTTTTAGGGGGAGCAATTAGCTTTCAGTTTGGCTGAAAACTTATTTTGCTGGAGGTTGAAAAAACACATGTATCAAGTTCTCCCCCAAAATGCAGCATTTGCATGTTTGTACAGTATCTTGACTAGAATGGGTAAATGATAGAAAATTTTATACATCAGGTAGGAGAGAAAAAGCCTGTTTGATAGACAGAAATTCTGAACACCCTCAAAGTTGCAACCCAAATCATGTCATCGATGCAGACATAGAAATCATATAAGCAGCAACAAAACAGTCTGTGGGGATATTGTGAAGGAGATCTGAAAATGCCAAGGTTTTCTTTTTTATTATTATTATTCAGTTTCCTTAAGCCTTCAATTTACTGACAAAATTTAATCCCTTAATTAAATTAGATTAGGTGTTACAACTAATTTGGAGAATGCAATCATATTAGTCTGTCAGAAGCATGGGGTTTATTGCTGGCCAGAGGACTCACAGTGGAGGAACCTTGTTTTGCTGGAATTACAGCAAAGAAATTAAAACAATTAGAGTCTGCAAAGTGCCAGCAGAGACTGCGTTTCAGACTTCAGCACGCCAGAGTAGAACACAGACCCAGGACCATGTCCAGTGCAAGTCTCTCATCCCACCACTGGATCCGCTAGTATAACTTTGACTGGTCCAAAATCATGGCTTCTGATTCTCTGGAAACTCTATTTTCCACAAAATACTGTTTTGATTTCATTGACTCAAAGCTTAAAACTCAAGAAAATTTGAGTGAAGTAGAAGCTCCCCAGGAACCTGAAATTGATTAGCAAAATGGATTTTCCCGTTCCCTCTAATTCCAGTCACAAAACAAACACCAGGACTTTCCACTAAGCAACTAAAATAATATTGGACAGGGAGAAAGGTGTCCACAAATTCTTCCTGATATTGATTATTGTCCAGAAAAGTATTCTTTGTCAAAGGCCCAAAATCCTCAATGAATTGCTTTTGATTCACCAACATTTCAGTGACTGCCAGGCAATTCAAATTTAAGAAAACAACGCTTTGCAGTAAAACTTCATTTTTCTATGGAGATTCTGGCTCCCCAGAATTACAGAGGTTTTCGTGAGAAAACGTTATTAAATGGTTCTTTGATGTTGATCAAAGAAAATCGATCGGTGGATATTTCTTACTGAGACCACTAACGGGAAACACTATCAAAATCCATTCCAACAGCTTCAGACACAGCAGAGAGACCAAGAGCTAAATAAAAAGCCCACAAGCTTCCCCATTTTCCTTTTGCAGATTGCTGCATGGCGCAGCACTTGTGTTGTCCTCGCTTGCACAGCCCACTTTGCCTCTGTTGTTTGTACGAAAGCAGGGAGTGAACCTGCAGTTCTGTTGTTCCAGTTTTCTCTGGGGGGAGGAAATTGTTTGACAGTGCCATGAAGTCAACAGTTTTGAGCTGTGTACTCATTTTATGTCTGCCACCTAACACTGCACTCCTCTCAATTAAAAAAATAGCTGACCTTGATAACTAAAATGAGTTGGTGAAGGTAACATGGCTCAATCAATGACTGACCTCAAAGAAAGCCTTGGCAAGAGGTAATTCATATGCACAACAGACTAAAGAGGTAGAAAAAATAATGACATAAACCTCCAAGTTGTCCCTTTTAAGCTCCATTCCAAAACAGCACACTGATGTGCCTCAGAGATGTAGTGATTAAATTATCACTAGAGAATATGGTATTAGTTTGGGGAGTTGTGCAGACATAATTATTTCTTTTATGACAGCAGTTAAGGAGTCCAAATCATGCACTGTGAGACTTGAGATGGTGATTATACAGAAAGAAGGAAGAAGAAAAATCCCCACCCAGGGAGTTTACATTCTAAATGATTCTCAGATACACTAATTATTAGGTTGCCTGACATTTAATCAATCACTGAACAATTTAAATGCTTGACAGAAACGAAATATCTGTCTTTGATTTAGTATGAGCTGGTTTCTAGCAGGAAAAACTTAAAACTGAATAAACCAATTATTATTCCCATTACCTCATCCTGAGTGACTCTCTGGGATGATAAAGCCATCTTATTGGACTTTTAGCTGAGAAATATACTTCTAAGGCATAAAGTTCTCCAGATGGATGCTTTTGGGGAATTAGTTGAATAAGAGAGATTTAATCCATCCAAAAGTCAGTACACTTAAATACATGATGAACATAAAAAACACTCTGCTAATCCAAAGTGACAGGTACTAATAGGGTACTTAGTAGATTAATAGCTCGCAGGCTATGTTTGGGACCATGCTGTTTATTTCTATCGTGTGCTTGAACGGATGTAGAAAATAAACCCAGTCCCTTAGGCACACTTAATTCAAGTGGACAAAAATGCATGATTGTACATCTAAGCAGGCAATTGAACCTGTAAGTTTATCTTTAAGATGCCGTATTCCTTCAAGCTCTTGAGAAAAAAAGTCATAAACCAATTCTGGAAGAACTTTCTCATCACTGCATGTAACCATTTGCTGGTTTTCATTGCACTACCTTTTGCAAAGGGAATTTTTCAGCTTTAGGGCACTGTCTTTTCAGGTCTTAATTAATACCATGCACAGGTGCCATGCAGGATAATCACAGTAAATCACACAAAGGGTTATGAGTCTCAGAAGAACTGTTATTAAAGACAGTCACATCACAAAGCAATAGGCTAGAAGGATGAAACTGTCACACTCTACCCATTTCGGTTGGGGCTTTTCATGTCTTCAATCTTTCCTTCCACAGAAAGAATCAAATTTATTTAATCAGAAGCCCAACCCTCTAAAAAAATGGGGAGACCGACAAAAATGCCTCAAAAGACTGTCTCACTAACACCTCCTATGATGTGAGGTTCTGCAAACAGTGTACCTGATGAACAGAAGATATCCCTCATACTCCTACCGCATTTTTGCAATTACAGTTTGAGTGAAGGTAGTGTCAGAGTCCTAACACCAGCCTCTGAATTCCCCCAATTATTTGGCACCAGAAGTTGCAAGGGACTGGTGAGTAAAAAGTAAAGGTAATGTTAGTCTCTGTGGCTAACAGAGAACCATCCCTCCTTTTCTCTGACTGCACATTAGACAGGGTTCCAAATCTAAGAACCTTCACAACTTACAGTGCTTTCATGTGGTCACACACTACAGAAAACACTCAGGATTGTAATTGGTTCAAAACTGGCAGCCTGCTCCGTGCTAGCACTGCAGCTTGACAGACTCCTCCAAAAAAACAGACTGAGCCAGATATTGCAAGATCTTCCATATTTAAAGAACTGAATCAAGCTTCCCATGCTGTCGGAAGAAGGATTACTAAGAGAATGCTCAGTGCGTCTCAGTGTGCTCTTAGGAAACTCCAAGGATCAGTTTCTCTAGCATGCACTGCTCCCTGGCAGGCTGCTCTGAACAGCTCTACAAGTCCTTGGGGAAAAAAAAAAAAAAGCAACAAACATCTTTAATTTTTCCTAGGTACCATTTCAGGTTTTCTGTTCTTAAGGGATATTTTTCCTTCTGCTAAAAAACTTTGTCCTTGAAATCAAACTAACAGATTTTCCATGCAGTGGGAATTCCTGTTTCAGTACTAATGCAGTAACACCAGAAGATGCACAGAAGACTGAAACAAAGAAATGCCAATGTTGATAAAAACAACAACAACCAATAAACTCTGCCCTCAAAATCTGTCTTTGTAAGCAGAAGCAACATTTGTAGCAACACACCAAAAGTTTAACTACCTCAGTTTTCTGTATCCAGAAGTGGTGAGCAGAAGATATACAAAAGGGAAAATGCATGAATTTGTTAATCATTTAAAATGTTTTTATTTGCACCAAAGAAACTGAAAATTAAGTAGTAAAGGCCTTATCTACATTTGGATTGGTTTCATTTCTATGTTTCTCTAACATGTGTTAGTGTTGGCAGCATTGCATGCTGCCAAGGGTACATTTGTAAGTCATAGAATCATTTAGTTTGGAAAAGACCTATAAGATCGCTGAGTCTGAATAAATATGTTGAGGTGGAGATCACAAAGTTACAAAAATCTCTATGCAGTATGCTTCCTAAAAGTAATAAAGGCATAACTGATTTGCCAAGCGTCATGTTGGAGATTTAGGACAGATTAAGGAATTAAACATTTTTTTCTGAGGTACAATTATGCTGCATTGACTGCCAAATCATGTCTCCTTTTCACCCATAATGGAAAAGTGAGGTACAGAATCATAAACAAGAACAGCAGAACATGATCACACTGTCATGAAAAGGAGCATGAGGATGAAAACCTCTTGACTTCTGTCAACAGAAGCAAAACAACAGTAGACTAACAAGGAAGCATTAACAAGTCAGGTATGACATGCCTTCCTGTGCTTGGGGTTTTCAGGTGTTTATAAACTAGACACTACATAAACTAAAAAAAAAACCAAAGCAAAAGCAAAACTGAAGCACTACCTCTGAATATCTTCCAGATTTATAATGTGGAAACAATTCTCTTTGTTTCCACTGAGAAAACAGAGGAGGTAAGTATATGGGCAGAAAAGGTTTTTAGACAGTGTCATCAGAGTTCAGGCATGTGCAAGAGGAAAGAAAGCTCACTTCCTAGATCAGGAAAAAAAATTCTCACTGTACAGAGCCACAGTGGTGTAAAAGCATAATAAAACAAAACACAGCTGAGTTTTCCATCAGCTAATGTTAACATATCAGAAAAGAAAAGCAAAGCTGCTCAGGAGAGCTTTTCTATTTGCTAACCATACAGCTGATAGAAAGTAGTAAGAATTGCTAGTAAAAGAAAAAGCAAACTGTCACAAACCTCAAAGACAAAAAAATAAATTCTGTGACTGTGAGGGAAAAGTCTATGATTTCATATTTTTAGTAGATACCATATTTTAATCCTCATTTCAGGAGAACCCCAAATTTTGGCAATTTGTATACTTAGCTCCTGGAGCAGAAGCAAAGACACATACACTGTTGAGCAGATTTTATCAGAACTACACCCAGGTATTTAAAATCAACAGACTCAAGGCTCTGGAAGCAAACTCTGCCACTGAAGTACAAGATGCAGAACTCCATCTCTGCAATAGATTTCCATCTCCATGTGTCTCAAATATTTCTCCCTACAATGAAGAACATGATCATTTAATCTAGTGCTCAGTGTCTAAAATCTGAGTTGTTGAAAGGCACATTGTCTCAACTTGAAAGGTTAGTTTTTTTCAGGAGGTCCTGCATTTTCATCACTGAACAAGAGCCCCTCAAACAATAATTTATTTACAGAAGATATTAACGGGGAGTTTCTAGGTAAAACTATAACAAATTCCAAACACACACTTTAAAATTTATCATTTTTTGCTGCCCCATGTTCTAGTGCACACCACTAATCAAACACAAAAACCTGCTTTTCCAATTTCTGGTTAATAAACGAACCCAGCATATTCTAGCAATCTACTTCTTGTGCAGGTGGGCAAAAAGGATGGGGTTGTGGAGATGCCCAGAACAGTCTGACAAACAGAAAGGTTTCTATGAACAGGTGCTTGCTGCTTTTTTTTTTCTTTTCATGATACATAAAAGGAGGGAAAGTTTTGCCAAAATTAAGGCAGCCTGTTTTGTATATCACACCTTCTAGAGTCCAAAGTATGAAGTCTTACTCCACATAGAGGCCTTCATCACAAAAGGTTTGGAAGGAAAAAATTCTGCAGCTGGGAGAGGGATCTATATTTGCAGGTCTAGCCTTACTGAAGCTGTTTAGCAAGACTTTTCCCACTTTTTATTCTCATTCCCTAAATGACCTCATAGAAGAAGACATTTTCCTTTGCCTGCCTCATTGATACACCATTTTATTTACCGAAACACACGGGGAAAAAACACACCTCCTTTGCTAGAAGATCACAGTCACCCTCTTCCTCTCAAAAAGCTATTTGGTGAAGTGACAAAGTATCGGTTGTACCATCGCACCATCTCAAAGGAAATCAGCAAGTACAGCCCTTCCTCAGTGATAATCTACTCAGCCAAAGACTACACACTAATTAGGAACAACTTAATATGTTCTAAAGAAACTTTGTCCAAACCGCCAATTAAATGCAACCTGAGCTTATTATAATTTTCACAAAACTAGGGACAATTGGATTCATCAGCTTTATTCACTTTCACAGTTCCTTTTTCTGGTTTGAGTTCTAGCCAGAGATGAGAAACAAAAGCAGCAAAAATGCCATAAAAGGGGCAAAATGCTGTCCTTGCTGAATTTATAATACACAAAGGGTTCATTATCTCAATCACTCTCATTCTCTCAATGACCAGTCTCTACCAGGCCAGACCAACCTTCTCTCTAACTCTAATTTCTCTTAATTAGGGAAAGCTCTGGGATAAATCATCAAGCTATAGCTCCAAGGCTTCCTCTAAGAGGTTTTAAATGTGGGAAGACAAAGAAGAAAATTGTTCTAGTACTTCCTGATTGCTTTTTAAAGCAATTTAAAAGCACTGAATGGTCTCTATTACCAATTCCCACAGAGAAGAGTAAAGCACTGAAGTTAAAGCTCTACCTTCCACTCTTTGGGCAAGGGAACAGATGTTAAAATAGTGATTGGGCATCCCTCACCCTAAGGGCACCAGGCAATGCTAACATCTCTCCTATGGAAATGAGTGAAGCAGCAGTCTGCTTAGAAAGCTGGGAGACCAAACACATTTTCACATTTTAAGGCTGTACAGATCAGGAACTCCTAAGATCTGCCATCCTGAGTAACAGAATTTCGCTCACTGAACCAAGAAGTGTTATTGCAAAAGAAGAAAAGAAACCCCCACACCTTGATTTGGGATGTTTTTCCCATGAAGAATCTTTTCTTATCCTTCCATAAATCCTTTTCTTGCTGAAAATCCTCCCTCCTCAAACTTGCTGCCTTTACGAATGGGGATTTCTCTATCACGAACTTCTAGTCTCTCGCTGGATACTGGCAGACCTGTGCCTTGACAGAATTTTCCTGTTTCATCTCCACAGTACAATTCCAGGTGGCAAAGCTTTCGGGGGCACCAACCAGCCACAATCACAGCTCTGCCAGATCAGCATGACACTGTTTTCTCCTCTGTCTGGGAAAGCTGGTAATGGACCAGAATGACAATTGATGCAAAATAGACCAACTCCCAGCATACAGAAATAGCAAACATTAATTAGATCACAACAGCTTAAATATTCTTTTTACCAGACTGTAAATTTGATCATAATTTGATTTATTACAATTTGTTGAGGAGGAATTCAATTGTTAAGTGTTCAATCAACCTTGGATGGTCAGTTGTTATTATAGTTCCCTTCATTGTTGTCTGTTATACTGTTTGAATTATCTTCAAAATTAAACACATCTAATAAAATGTCTGCTTGGTTAAAAAAAAAAAAAAAAAAAGCCATCCAAACCTAAATACGACCAGAAAAAAAAAGAAACAAACAACACAATTTCAGGCTAAAACAGCCTGGGAATTGTAGCTGCATGAATCCCATAATGGGACCTGAGGTTTAAGAATTATAAGGCACATGTTCAGGGACCCAGGTCCCCATCAGATCACTTACACGAGAGGCTATAAGGAACATGAAGATCAGATTCTGATGCTAAATGCAGCTATCCCAGTCACTGAAAAGTTGAAGGAGTTGCAAGATTTCCACAGGCTTTCCTTAAAGGGATCTGCTTGTTTAATTGTTTGCAGTAACATCTAGGAGCACTTGTTTCCTTCTTTAGATGTTTTTGTGTGGAAGAAATAAAAAGAACTTCCTTCCCAAACAAAAAGAAATGGTGATATCATCATCATTCTACATATGTGGTAAATTATTGATGTCACAAATACATTTCCTAAGAGTGTTTGTCATTCTTCAGTGCTTAATTTGTGAGGATTTGTCAAGAAATGAAACACTTATAAGTCTCTGATGAGTTCTAGGTTCATCCCCAGAAAATCAGAAATGTCCCACTGGCTAAAACCCAGGATTTTTTTTGTTTCACAAAACATTTTACATTCCTAACACCAGTCTTATGCAGACTCTCTGCAAGCCAAAAAACAACACTGTGAATTTAAATAGCCCTTGAAGTGATTATTACTTTTTTTAATTGCTGTTCCACAGCTGGAAATCTTACCAAGGTCACCTCTGTAAAATTATACAAGTGACTGACAAGAAAAACGGAAAGAGCTAACTACAATAACTCAAAAAACCCCCCACCCAGAGTAATCTCAATTAAGTATCTCAATCTACTTGAGATACTTAATATAGCAACAGGCTACAGGGTCTCAGAAGACAGAAAAACAACACAGTCTGAGGGGAGAGACTCAACACAATAGAAACTGGCAGGTGATACCAGCTTCATTAGAGAAACAGCTGATTTGGATTCAAGTGTCATACTAATGAAACTATCCTCCAAAACCTCAGTCAGTAACTCCAGTAAGGTTTGTACAGAACTTTCTAACCTGGCTTAATATTTGCAGTTTGACTCGTTTCAAGGTTCTGCATTGACTTTCTAATGATTCCCTTCTGTAAGAACATGCCATACAGAGACAAAATCAGAAAAAAGATATCATGCAGAATTTAAGTGAACTTTTTTTTTTTTTACTGCACTGTGACTGCATTTCCTTGGGATACTGGCAGCAAGATGCTTCCCAGTGCTAAAGAGATTTAAATGTACTACAGAAAATTAACGTGTTATACCCACACTGAAAAACAACTTGTTTTTTTCTTGTAAACCATATACAAAACATCACTGTTCATTAAAAAGCAATTCCTTAAAAGCTGAAGGCTTGAAGGACACCTAGTGCAAAAGTTATGTGCCCTCAGCACAGCTATTGAGTGGCTGGTCTGGAGCTGCCAAACATGCGTGAAGTAAATCATCATCTAAGTTTCAGTGAAGAGACCCACAGTTTGGGTTCTGGACAATCCTGAATCTCACAGTAGGGTTGTTCTGCACACCCTGGATGCATATTGCTATCCCCCTAAGCACCCCCTGAAGTCAGTGCAGGTCTTTGCTCTTAACTCAATGAAACAGTGGCTAAGGCTGTGGGGCTCATCTATTTGTAAACAGCACTAGGACTTTGGTAATAAGAACAGAACTTGAAAGCTCATTTTGGAAGAATAAAAGCATTTTAGGCATTTGATAGTACAAACAAAGTTCTAGGCTGTGTCTCTCTTTCCACTAGGATTATCATATTATGGTTATTATTAGGACAGTAAAGTCCTATATCTGAAACAGAACGGTTTCCAAAGAGGCTGTTATGATGAACCTTCCACTGCCAAGAGAATCAGGAAAAAGGTGAATCATTTCTTGGAACTCAAATACTATATATCAGACAGGAACATATAAAAAATGCATGTATCATTCCTGTGAAGAACCCTTTGCTGTGTGCCGTGGTTTAAAAAAGAGGTAGTTTCATCCTAACCCAACTTCTTGCTTTTCCATTCAGTTTCATCACTGACTTGAGCACAAGTCAAGAAAGGGCCATGCCTATCTTTGAATTCAGAGCAAAGACTGCTCTGTCTGGAAGTCCAACTGCTCCAGCACAAGTGTGCCTTGCTCACAACACATATATTCAGTTCATGTATCTTATTTATTCATTTGTTATTCTCTGCTGTTTTGACCCTTATTGCTCTCTGGGGGCACCGAATGTACTTGCAAGAGAAAATAAGTTTCCACAAGAAAGGCAGCAGCAGCTCTGGGTTTCTAGGTCCCTGACAAAGAATTTAAACCTACCTGAATCAGACGTCCAGTGAATTTTGTAACAAATGGAGTGAAACTGTTCCTTGTTCATTCCTGCTGAAATACAGGTCTAATTTAAAAATAGGGCGAGCCTGATCTTTGGGCCATCGGTGTTGTTTAGAAGAAGGCTCCCTTGCACTTCTCAGTGCAAATAAAGGATTTATCTCCCTCCTTCTATAATTTTTTTTGTCTCTGAAAGTTATTTACAATCAAAACAGTAAACAAGTAAACCTCCATTACTCTGGTCTCACTCAAAAAATCAAAGGGAAGAAAGGCAATGGGAAACCCAGCTCTTTTGTGAGACTGAAATTTCTCAACAATTTCCCAATTTCTCGACCATAACTGACAGCTAGGAACA
Organism: Machaerirhynchus nigripectus; assembly: GCA_013397975.1. NCBI lineage: Eukaryota > Metazoa > Chordata > Aves > Passeriformes > Dicruridae > Machaerirhynchus > Machaerirhynchus nigripectus. The sequence continues at coordinate 363,014 of VZRQ01004341.1, forward strand.
AGTATTCAGTGACATTTGGAAAATAACCTAATTCAACTTCACAAACCAACCAGCTCTTCAGCCTACCATTTAAAGCCTGTTGAAGCCAGTGGGATCTAGTTGGATTACTGGAAGACATTCAAATCTCACATGAGATTAGATTTTCTTATTTTGTAGTTCCATAAACACTCAGGCAACAACTTCTCTGATCCATGCAACAGGCATGTCTTATAAAGGGGTGTTGGTCTCTTTCCCCAGTTAATAAGTGACAGAATGAGAGGAAATGGCCTCAAGCTGCACCAGGGAAAATTTAGTTTAGATATTAGGAAAAATTTCTTCAGAGTCACCATGCCTGGAGGTATTTAAAAGATATGTAGATGTGATGCTCAGGAGCATGGCTTAGTGATGGAGTTGGCACTGTTAGGTTTATAGTTGGACTCAGTGACCTTAAGGGTCTTTTCCAACCTAAATGATTCCATGGTAACAGATTGAGCCAACTGCCTGACAGCCCTTTTGCACTCTTTTTCAAAGAGCTCTTTCACAGCCCCTTCTGAAGGGGCTCTGCTACTCAGGACTCTTCACTGTTGGGGAGAACCTTGAGGATGACATGGCTCATCATGCTATTCACAGGCATAGCCAGCATGCCATGTCAGGTTGATTTTGCTCTGTGAAGCTCAACTCCAGCCTCCTAAGGCTTACTGGGAAGTGCTTCCCTTCAGGATTTGGCACTGTCTCAGCTGTGGAAGCCAGGACTCAGCAGCAGTATCTATGCCACCACAGGAAACAAAGAGAGCCCTAGCACAGACACAGAACCATCCAAACAGTGCAGCTATTGGAATAGTTTGGTCATGGATGTGGCCAGGCCAGTTAGAACTGAGCCAGATAGTTTCAGGACACAAGTAGAGCATTATCAGGACCTGTTGGCCATCCGATATGGTGAGAGAGGAAGATTTCTCAGACTGTTTGTGAACTGAGCCATGCCCCTCAGCTTTACTTTAATGGCTAAAGAGTACACCCCAGCTTAGTTTACTTAAAAACAGGGAGAGAAAATTGGCAGTCAGATGTTGCAAATTTTGACTTCAAGGCTCTAAGTCTGATCAAAAGCCCAAGAAAGAGGTCTGAAGTCATCACTGCTACAGCTGCTGTTCACAATTCTGCACCAGTAGAGTGCAGAATCCCCTGCTGGGATGGACCTAGCCATCCACAAATGTTGCCATATAAGTGAGGTTTGTGGCCTTTCCCCACGGTCTGCTGCGGTCTGAGCAGACTGCAGTCACCCAGGTTCCTCACGCACTGGATCTCTGTGCAGACCCGGGCAGCAGCCTGGGGGGAAATTGTGTTCTTCCCTCCCTGTCATATGGTAGGGAATAGCCAGCTGCAAGCCAGAAGCCTCCCAGTCCCAGTGGAGCCACAGTCTCAGGCATTTCCTAAGGCAACTGGGAGGTCCATGAAACACATTGAGACATTTTGCTGCCTCTGCCCACTGCCCTGAATGCTGAGATCACAGCTCTGCAGCCAGCTCTAACTCATCCCTTCATCTTACAGATCCTCCCAACCAGCACGCTCTGCCGCAGCAATAGCAGGACCCACGAGCATTTCTGACCAATGTTCATTTTTCTTCAGAAAGATGCTGGAGCATAAACATCATTCAACAGGAGCAGCCTTTTCTTTCCTTTCCACAAAGAGGCATTTAGCTAGGCTTGGCAGAGGGAGGTAAGCCTCCGGGAAGACATTATCCTGACAGCAAACACTGGTGACTGGCTTTGTGTGTATGTATGTGTGTGCTTGGCAGACTCTGGATGCTAAATAAATATGGGTTATTAATAAAGTGCTAGCTGGAGATGGAAAATAAGATTGAATGCTTCATCTTCCAAGAGCAGTTTCAGGATCTTAGGGGGGAAATAAAGAACTAAGACAATGGAAAATGGAGAGCCACGGGGGAAGGAATGGGGTGGAGAAGGGAATTCAATAAAGAGGAAAATAGCAACAAGGAGGAGGCCGTAAATTTGGTTGGTTGTAAAAGAGGCTCAAGCAAAAAAAAAAGGGTAACAAAATAGCACTGGTATAAACAAAATGTCAACCACCTCTTGCCCCTGCTGTGATTCAAAACAAGATATGAAAACACACTACACTGGCCAAGAACACTTGTGAGAAACTGGAGAAGGAGCAAGAGACAAGCAAATACTCTAAAAGGGGAAAAAGAAAAGGCAAGAAAGCCAGGCATAATGTGCCCAAAGAAGCCCCTGTAACTCAAAGTGGTTTTAAAGCACTGCAAGACTCTATAGAAATGACATGGGCCCCAGAATAGCTCTGCTCCTGCCCTCACCCCATTGACATCCTACCCAGCACAACCATGAGTTTCACCTTCTCTCTGCACCCCAAGTCAATGCCTGTGCTTGGGAGACAAGTGCCAGCAGGTTTTCCTTTTACCTTGCCATTTTTATGACCTAGTCCAGCTCATATACTGCACATACCTTGGAATGACATCCTCCCTCCTAGGAACTAAGCACAGCATGGTTACTTCTGTGGCAGCGCTGTACTGTCACACAGTGACGCTACAATAACCTAACTTTGCAAATTTCTTATAAAAGCATTTAATTCTACAACAGCCCTTAAACTTAGACTGCATGGATTTTAGCCTAACAAGTCTTTACATTTTTACACTTCTCTAATTAACAGCAGGGCTACTTTTCTTGATCATCAAATGGCAGACTCCTATATCTATCTTTACATAGGTGTAATTCATTTATTTTTGCCAGGCAACAAAGCACTTCATTAATTAGGTCTCTCGGGCCTAGTTCTCTTCTACTCGTGCTACAATAGTCCTAAAGCTGTCATACAATTAATAAAGCCTACAGCTTAGAGTTACTGTCATATTTTTGACCACAGCTATAGAGTGTTTCAAATTTGCCTGCTTGGGTTTAATGGTCCCAGAGAGCAGTCTTGATTTCGGAGACAGCATCCACAACTCCCCTCATTTTAGGTCGGCAGGCTTGCAGACCTAAGTAATACAGAATCTGGATCATTTACATTCTTTTTATGTAGGAGCGGAGCCCCTTACCTCCTAGGGCTCCTGAAGCCTAACCTGCAGCTATTTCTTTAATTCTCACCAATATAACTCATCAAAAAAAACCTTTTTTTTTTGAAAAGCCCATCATCCTTAGGTTTCAACTAAACTCATCCAGGCTTTGATCTATCGCCTTTGTTCTTCAAGATGAGGTAGAGACTGAATCTTTCAAGACAATGGCGTCAGAAAAAGACCGCATTGTAAAACAAACTTATTCGTTCCACACATCCATTTTCACACACGACTAAATGCACACATTACATAGGCGGGCTCACTGCCTCATTTTGCAGAAATCCACACATCAAGCCGCTTCAATGGGCCACGAAAAACTTATCTGCACACACACGGAGGCCAGGACGTGTGGGATGCCCTGTTCTTGCTTCACAAACCTAGGTCAGCTATGTAGGAGGGAGAAGCCACAAACCTCTGTCGACCATCAGAATTCAAACTACTCACTGCCACCCAGCAAAGGCATAGGGGATAAAAACCTAAAAGTTAGGGCAGCTGGAAACCTTCCTATTGCCAGCCTTACTCTGGAGCACTCTTACCAGCAGGAGCTTATTGAAGAACTGTTCACACTCCAACAAGTGCTGTTCAGACAGAGAGAATATATTATTCCTTTGCCTTCCCCCTCACAGCAGGAATGCACGATACCCGTGTAAGGACAACACAAAATGGGGCCCTTCTTAACTGGCTCTCAGCCTTAGATCTCTTTTAAGCACTCATTTCTACCCCCATTACTGATATTTTCTTCTTCTCAGGTAGGGAACCTTTGCATGAAAACACTATGATTTAATTTTTCAAGCACTGGATGATGCAGCATATACTTCATGGCTCTTACTTTAAAATATATTAGTGGGTGCTTATAGTAGGTTTGTGGAGAAAAATTAGCTAATTTTACAGAATTATGTGAATTTGTACGTATTTTGATAAATAAATCAGCTGAAATAAAATATACTAATAAGGCAAACATTCATTATCCCTTGCCAGCTAATTAGGTGGTCATTTGTATTTTCAACTAGTTGTGTGTACTATTTATCACTCCAAAATCAGTCTTATGCATAACAATTCTGTTTGAAATGACATCAAAAGCCTGAAATCAAGGCATTGCTACACGCAGTGTGAAGGCAACAATGACAATTCTGTTTTGTTTTATTATTCAAAGAAAGAATTTCCAAGAAAAATGCCACTGGAGGCTAAAACACTATTAAGATGTCTAGCATACAAAAAGCTCAATTCTGTGAATGCTAAACAAGGGGCTCTGCAAAAATAACTGTTAGCTGCAGAACTGATTTCAATCTTTCAGGCAAAACACTTGAAATACCTTTTCCACAAAAAAACAAAACTCTCATTGACAAAGGATTTCTTCTGCAAGCTTTACTTTCACTTCTGTCCTTTGTCTGACAGAAAGACAATTTCTCCCTTCAACAGACAAGGAAAGAATAGCTAAAAGCCCATGAAACTGAAAAAAATCTTCCCCCTCTTCTCAATTAACTATCAGTGTACTTCAGCATTACTACATATAAATATTTTTGAGATCCTCTTGTAAGTAGCATGAAGGATTGCACCTAGTGTTTGTGCAACAGCTTTCCCTTCCTTAGCCCCTTTTCCCTAAGGTCATCTGTATTTCCTAAGGGATAAAGCAAGTGACCATTGCAGCTACATCAGCAGCCTACTCACTCACCCTGCTCCTGCAGGTGATTTTCCTTTATGTCCCTCTCTTGTTTTTTAGGGCAGCAGGAAGAGGACAATATCTCCTGTGTTTCTCTGCTTCTGCTGGTTTGCTCTCCAGGAAGGGAAAGAAAGGACCTTTATGTGTATTTCTCCAACCCATCACAGGCAGCAGAGCTCTGCTATCCTGCAAAGTCCAGGCCACAGCAGTCTGGGGCAACGAGGGTGAGCGTGGAGTTCCCTAACCCACCACCCTGCTAAGCTACTTGCACTCCTGAATGGAACTAAGGGCAAACACACCAAGGGAAGGGCCTGATCCAGGCAGGCAGCCGCTCCTGCTGGCAGGATAAACCCTGCTGCAGCAAAGGGATTATTCATACGAGTACAGACTGCTCCAGTGACACAGACCTTGCAAAGGGAAGAACTGTGTGAGGCCACTGTGCACGCCACACACAGCCATTCTCAATTACCCTCACACCTGAGGACATGCTGCTGCCATCACCAAAATCTGTTTTCACTTCAGGCATTTGATGCTACACCCTCTTCCTGACAAACAGTTCCTGCTGCCTAGGGATGAGATCTACTTTCTTCTCTTCATTTTTTTTTTTTAATTAATCTGGTTACTGGCACAGGCACACATGTCCCACAGAGTGACATGCAAGGAAAAAATCAAGAAGATTGCTGATGAATCCCAAGACATGCTTCTTCCAGGTATTCCACCTCATATTTCATCAGCTTTGGAGCAGATGTTTCTTGCAGTGGAGAGCAAACCTTCAGATGATTCATGGCCAGGGATTTCTAGCTGCCACTGCTTGTCAACACATTGCTCAGAGGAGCTTATAGGCTTGCTGAAGGCAATAAATAGCTTCCTAAACCCTGCTCATTCATATAGTTTCTACCTTGGTAGCATGAAAGAGTAGAATCTACAGCCAACACAACGCAAAATTTTCTCTGTGCTTTAACAAAGGAGTTTTCACTCTTAGAATTCAAAATGTACACCAAAGGTGAAAAAAGCTTGGTAGTTGCTCAAAAGGATTCCCTGTCTGGGATAGGGTTGGATTTGTTTCTCAAATCCACGCTGCCTAACATGCTGTGGCCTAACACTGATCTTACTCAGCAGCGTTGTTTCCTTGTAATGTATCTTGAGTTTAAAAATCTCTGCCTAGGTCAGTGAAGGAAGCATGGCTTGACAGAGAAAAGCTGGTGACAGGCTCATGAATGAGGAGTCCTGCATGGCACAGAAGCCTCAGCCCAGCTAAGTGTTAGGTCCAGTCTCCCCAAACCACACCCATCCACAGGGTTTACTCATGCAGAGAGCACACAGGAGACCATGAATCAAAGGCAGTGGCAAAAATGCTGAGTGATCCCTTTGGTGGATGGGAGACCCTGTGAGAAGCCCCTGGCCCAAAACAGCTATCAGGTTCATTGCTTTGCGTTTCTCAGGAATCTGATCCAAAGCAACTGGTGGAGCCAAGTAAACCAACTGCCTTTGGAAAGAGGTATTATTTCAAACCCTTGGGGAAAAATATGTTCATCCTCTTAATACTGATCTCAGTAGGCAACTGAAAATGTAACTGTTTCTGCTTATTCCTCCCCATTCCTACAGATATACTGAAGCCTTTACAGGCAAGCCTTTGCAATATTCCCATCTCTCTACTGATGGGAATATTCACGTTGTTAAACATATCTCACAAAAGAAGGTTGAGCATGAGAGGCAGAGGAATAGCAGCACCTCAAAACCTTCTTCCTGGGAAGAAGAGCACAGGCTGTATATAGGCTCTGCATGAAGCTGTATCTCAGAGTACAGAACATCTTGGGAATACAAAGACCATCTGTTTAAACCCAGTTAGAAGTCAGAGCAGACACATAGGCCAGGCTTTGCTACCAGCACTATAAAAACTTCAGTCTGTGCTCAGGGCTCTTTTAAATGCAAAATATTAGCTAAAACATGCTAGCAACATTGATCTTCTCTATACCTTCAATCAGCTAACAGAGTTTAATTCTTCTACCCTCAGTCTTCTCTGTACCAAAATGACAGCCTCCCTTCCCTGTCCTTCCCTATCCCTGGATACTGCCACTCTTAAGCAATCTCTGACCCCATCACAAACATCCCACAGCCACATTTTCTCTCCATGTTCTCCTCTCTGCTGCGTTCCCAGGTGAGGACAAGTTCCCACCCTCTCTGGCTCTGAGCCAAAAAGGCTTATCAGGGCTAGCCCTCTGTACTCCCAAACACAACAATGCAGTTTGTTGAAGTCTGTATCTGTGTGCCACCTATCCTTCTGTTCTGACTAAGGAATCAGCTTCTCTAAACCTCTGCTTGGGCTTCTGACAGCAAACACCTCACACAACCAGGTCACTGGATCTCTGCCATAGCAGCTTCCCATGAGAACGGGCACCAAAAATGTTGGATGCAAAGTAACACCATGTGACCTCTGAGGTGGTGCCTGTGCACCATTATCAGAAGGATGGTACCACTGCTTACTGTGCCAACAAATATGTTATTCAACAAAGACTCAGCTGAAGAGTCTGCCAAGTACACCCACTCTCAGAGCAACACCACCAGTACTTTGTACAAGAGATTAGATAAACTGAAAAGGGTGCATTCACTTCATAGGCTTCCTATCTCAGTCTCTGGGCTTATATCTGCATTATCTGATTAACTGACTGTTAAATAACCCAAGCTGCCAATATAGGCTCAGGAAAACACTTTATCTTGATCTGGAAGTGTTGAAGTAATCTCCAAATATGAATTTCAACAGTGAAGAGCATTATTCAAGGCATAAATGAAGTTCTGTACTAAATCAAATCTAGTTACATCTGATAATGTAAAAAGGGAAAAATATTTCAAAGGAAGATGCAGGAAACTCTCTCTTGCATATTGCCTCTTATTAGCAGTACTCAAAGCAGGTAACAAAACTCAGTCCAGTCCATGCTACCAATGAGGGAACACAAAGTATAAGAAAAGGGAAAAGGTTTATAAGCAGGAAAAGGATCCCCTCAACCACCCCCAATCAGTTGTTTTCTCCACCTAGGGAGAGCAAGTCTCTAAATGTCACATCTTCTTCCAACACAAGCAGGAAGAGGAAAAAATCCCCAAACCCTCCTTAAGAATATGAAAAATATCTTCAGAACATAAGTCAAAGTACTCTTATTACCCATACAAATGCAATTCCCTTTGAAAGAGCATGAAATGATAAAACAGTATTAAAATATTAATGGGGCACTAATCTGGTAAACAGTTTCATTAGGAGAAAACAGCATTCATGGGAAAAAGTATTTCTTCTTGTTGCTCATTCTGAAAGGAATTTGAAGCACAGCTGAACTACTGGTTTTGGAAACATTTGCTCCGCACCTAGACCTAAGTCTCCGCCTGCAAAGACATAGGAAAGCATTTGTTCTGTTTGTGAAACCAGAGTGAGGCTTTTATCCACACATTTTGGCAATGGTCTCTGGTTATATAATGATTTCCATATGCTTATCACATCTGAACAAGGGCAAAACAGCACGGTACCAACTGGTTCTGTTTACGTTACGATTTAGCCTTACATTTGGGATTTTTTGGTAGGGATGTTTGTCAGGGGCAAGTGAATGCTTTTCAAAGTACCTTTCACTCTTTGACACCGAAATCAAAGCCATTGCCAGTAGGAAAGGGAAAAAATCTGGATTCATTATAAAAAAAAATGAGGTCAGAACAGCATGAACAGAATGCTGGATAATATAGAAGGAACTGGCAGTAACACCAGTGTTTAAAGTGGTCTGACATATCTCATGGCAAGACTTTGTTTTCAGTTACTTACAGCGTTGCCAAATTAACTGGTTTGCCAGCAATTGCCTTTGCTAGGTGTCTACCCCAGGCTGGGAATTCTTGTTTTGTTTTTCTTGGGAGTGGGACTTCAGAGAAAAAAACTACTCCATTGTTTCTGAAAGTTGGGAACATTTTGTTACAAACCCCACATTTGTTTTTCCCTTTTGAAAATAAATAATCAAATCAGATTTGAACAAGTTTCTAACTGAGCAGCAAGGTTCCAGAAGTGGACCTCACAATTTTGTGGTTGCAGTTTTGAAGATAAGAAGTTTTAATTGAGGTCATGGGAAAAAAAATCCTGTGAAGTAACATATGTGGTTGAACCTTACAGAAATTCAGCAACTGTACAGCAAAATCTTGTGCTGTTCACCCAGCATTCATCACTGCCCTATGGAATTTTAGTATTTTATAGTGCTACAAATAAACATAATAAACAAATAATAAACAAAGCTAAGGAAATTACACACAAACACACCTTTGAGTTAAGCACTCAAAATCTAAACAGTGCAACTTTGAGCTTCTAAATGTAACCTTGATAAGGCCCTTTTGTGACACTGCCTTTGCTCTACAGGGTACTATTACAGCTAATTTCTGTTCTCTAGGACTTCTGAGAGCACCACAGACAATGTTTGCCACTGTGGCAAACACTGAGGACTTCAGTCAACCCATAAGCCAGGCTTTAGGAAACAGCAGGAGCTTTAAGGACTATAGCTCAATGTCACCACAATACCTCAGGCCCAGAAGTACACTCATTTCAAACTACCCCAGAACAAATTCCTTCCTTTTGATTTTCCCCCCAAAAAATTATAACCTAAAAAGTGCTATCTCAGCAAGAAAATATTTTGATTCTCAGCACGAATAAGCACAGAATTATGATTGTAGAGACACTGCAGAGCTGAGTCTAAAAGTAAAAGCATACCCAGGAGCTGAGAAGTGTTCCTGCATTATGTAGCTTAGATCTGGCTGGTGACCAGAGAGGGAATGCCCAGGTAACTTGGCTGTGTCAAAGCAGGCAGAGGACAAAAAGGAGTGCCTCAGTTACTGCAGACAACATTGTCTTTGCCACTTCACTCAAAAGACTGCTCAAAATATATTTTTGTATAAATCCAAATTATACCACCCACCTTGGGTGGTAAAATAAACTTGAGATGCCCAAGGAAACAGATCACAGTCCATAGAAATTACAAAATATTTTTTATGCAAAGCTGGTGAAACAGAACATTACAACCATTCCCGAGGACCAGGCAACATCAGTAGACTTCTGACATGGAATTGAGCAGCTGGTCCTCTAGTCATCTCAGGCTAACAGAGGCCTCAGGAACACTTAAAGGGCTGAATCAGGTCTAACGTGGAGAAGTTCAAAGCACTGCCATGTTTTCTCCAGCTCCCATCCAGCTGGGACAACCACAGCAGCAAGAGGTACTTTCCCCAGCTTGAGCACAGCTTGAGCACACCTGGATATGGGAAGTAAATAGCAGCAATCAGACATTCAGTTAAATGAATTCCCTGCCTGTGCTCTGCTCTGTTGACATCACTAGCAAAAATTTCTGGAAAGGATTAGAAGTGTTTGCAAGATGTTTTACACCTAATGGCATGCTTCTCCTGCAGCTTTCAGTTACAGGAGGAAATAAACATACAACCAAAATCCTCTTCATTAGTCTCTCTGAGAGAGCATTTTTCCAGAATGAAAGGCGAAGATCATGTCACTGGAAGCAAAACACATTTTCTGTTTTCATGCACTCCTAAGATAGTTCTCAACACTGCACATAAAGGAACAGGCTGAATCCAGCACTGCTGATGCTGTGAACTAAGCAAACATTTTGGGGATTTTCATTTCTACCAAGCAAAACCACTTAATTATGGCAGCAGAGGTAATGAAGAAAAGAAAGCCCATTATCAGAAAGCTGAAATTTACTCAACTGGAGTCCACACCTGCACTGGAAAAATTCCAAGGATCTGCAAATTGAGAGGGTTGTAAAGTCAATACTAGAAAAAAAAACACAGGTGTAGAAAGAAAGAGAGACAAGCCTCACAGAAGTTACTCGTTTAGGTGAGAGAATAGCCCTGTTCCAAAAAGTTGCCCAGCCAAACAAATCTGGTGATAGAGGGAGGAAGTGCTTTGCTAAAGGTAAGAGCACCAGCCAGTGGCAGAAGAGTGACCCTGGCGCTTTTATTTCCCAAATCAGTGATGCTTCTATCAAACCATATCCAGAGAAGAGGACTAGAGCAATAGTTTGTACACTGCCTGTTTGCATAATCTGCTGGAAAAGGTCTTGTATATTACACGATTGTAATGCATACATATACAACAAGTATTGTCTGGGGGGTACAGCAGCACCCATTTGCAGACCCAATGCACTCTAGAGAGTTGTGCTGCTTACTGGGGCTCATATCAGGGAGGTGACCAAGAAACTACAGGATTCCAGAGTGCTGGTGAGGGACTCTGGATCTCAGGTGGGGCTTTTTTATCAATCCTCCCAGTCAGAGGGAAGGGATTCAAAAGGGCTGCATTTGAGTCTGGCACACTGACAAATGGATGGGACTGATGCCACAGCCCGGGGTTCAGCCATGGGACTCACTTGGAGAAACCTGGCCTATGAGAGGCTGATGAGGTCCCCATCTGTCAGAGAAGGGAAAGAGCCTCCTTGTTCATAGGCTTGCCCATACGGTGAGGAGGGTTTTAAACTAAAGTTGCTGGGGAAGCTGAACCTCAATCCGTCCCACTCCTACAAGTGTGATGCCTGTGACAATGAAAGATGCCCAGAGTGTGGAGATGGATCACAGATCAGCAGAAGAGCACCTGAAGCACAGCACAAAGGAATTTCAGCAGCTCCAGACAGTAAGTCAGCTTCATCCAAGTCCCAACTTAAATGCCTCTATGCAAACACATTTAGCATGGGGAATAAACACGAGGGGTTAGAGATACGTGCACTCCTGCAGGACTATGGCCTCACTGGCATCATGGAGACATGGTGGGATGCCTCCTATGATGGGAGTGTTGGAATAAAAGGTTACGGGCTCTTTAGGACAGACAGGCAGAGGACATGAGGAGAGAGTGTTGTCCTCTATGTCAATTACCAGCTGAAGTGCATGGAATTCTGCCCAGGGATGGATTAGGAGCTGACCAAGGTCTTGTCAGGATTAAAGGGAGGGCAGGAACAGGTGACATTATAGTGGGGAGCTGCTACAGGCCACCCACTCGGGAAGACTGAGCAGATGAACCCTCTATAGACAGGAGCTGCTCATGCTCACAAGCCCCAGTCCTCCTGGGGTCCTTCAACCACCCTGATATCTGCTGGAGGGACAATGCAGCAGGGCATAAGCAGTCCATGAGCTCCTGGGATGCACTGATGATAACTTTCTTCTCCAAGTGACAGAGAAACTAACAAGGTGCAAAACCTGGGAACAGTCATGGTCACAAGTATACCATGTTTAAATCAGAACCAAAACAGCTCAACCAAAGCCCCATGAGTAAAGATGGATGGAAGGAATTCAGTGAGAGCTGTGACCAGTTTGACAATGAATTTTCATACACATCAATGTACATGGTGAATGCTTAGTTTTGGAAGAAATCTGATGCAGAGAGAGGAAAAAACCCAAAAGGAATGACACTTAAGAGGTTCAGAACTGTCCTTCCTGACCTTGGTTCCACAAGCCAAGGGAAATTTGGGAGCCAAGCAACAGAGACCAGTACCTCTACAAAGAGATCTTATAATAGGATGAATTGATGCATCCTTAACATCTCAGAATGCTTAAAAATCTGGCCCTTCAAATAAATACAGAAAAGAAACTGCACATGTCCTTATTAAAATTAAACACATGCTATGCTTCAGGGAAATGAGGGTGCTGGAAGAGGTTAGTACACATCCTTCAGTAGTCAGAATGCTGTGACTCCTTAGCTGCAAAGGCAGATGGCAGATACCTGCCTCTTGTACAGTCAGCCCAAAGTATGTTCAGTGCACCTGAAAAGCCCCAAGTTCCTACACAATAACTACACAGGTCAAGCCCAGCATGATTAATGAACAGAAAATCTGCAGCTTTTCCATGACTGTTTAATCATCAGGCTTCAAAGCCCTGTGCTTTCTACTGCTTTGTTAGATCCATAAAATAGCCACAATTAGGCAACCCAGACTTGAAAAGCTAAATAGCACCATTCCAGGTAAAAAGAAATACAAAGATTTGATGGAAGTAGTAAAGCCCGAGTCACAGGTACTGAAGAACTACTGGTGCATCCTTACGAAGGGGTAAAAACAGCACCTTTCACTTTGTAGTAGGTGATGGAGATAGACCTCAAATCCCTGAAGTTTATCAGGGACTGGAAGAAACTGCATTCACTTCTATGTATCCTGGAATAGTCAGGAGCTCTGGCAGGGACTTGTGGTGCTTCTGAAGTCCCTTCTGATGTGATGCTTTTTTTGACTGTACTTTAAACAGTTTTCATTTAGCCACTGGCTGACAGTGGCAAGGGAATGATCAGCTGGGCCTGCCTTGTTTTACGCAGAGGAACGCTATGGGCTCCCATGAAGATATTTGAGGGGCTTTCCTGTATTATTCCTTATTTCTACACTTCCAAATTATCCTGTCTCAAATGTGCCAGGCTCTTAAATTAAGCCCTTTAAGGAGATTATGGAGACAGGAACTACACTCAGACCCTTGCCCTCTTTCAGAAACCTAATTAAATGGATGAAACTTCCCTCCTTCTCATCGGCGATGGCAATAGCAGGGAATTTTACACTATTAGTTCAACATTTCAAAACCTTTTGAAACCTTTCCCTTTTTTTTTTTTTCAAAGCAGATATCACAAAATCATGGATAACTCTAAAACTTAATCACTGCATTTTTCTACTGTGGTTGAAGAGAGGCAATTTTTAATAAAAATGTGCATTAAAAAAAAAAATCTCTGAGCTTTTCATATCCAGAAAACCTCACATTAAGGGGAGGAAGCTGAAAAAGACTATTTCTGCCAGAACATGGAAACAGTGTTAAGGCTTCCCTCCTTAACATTGGTGCATGTGAAAACAGAACCAACAAGCAGAGTTTTCCTGAGCAACTGGAACTATATTCTGTAAATGCCTTTACTTTTCTTTTATGGAGGCAAGTTGCTGTTCTCCCCAGTGTTTGGAGAGCTTACATAGAGGATTCATTATTAAATTGTTTTATGAACAATATTCAACATTTTTAGGACTCCATGTAAGAAATAGTTCTAAGACTTAACATTCCGTAGAGACTCCTCTACTTTGAAACTATCCATGATTTTTAGTTTCATATAATTAATGTTTCTTCATTTCAAGTTGGGTACTAACATGAAAGGTAATTTGTAAAATTAGGCAGCCAATTAAAGGGCCTGCTTTTTCTTATGTCTCCCAGGATATCAATACTAAATTCACAGTCAAACGTTCTTTCCTTTGTACTTTGTAAAAAGACTCTATTCACCCTCATAGATTATTCTGGAAGAACTATGTAGTAGCAGTTCAGTTGGATGCTACTTTTTGCTGTAAATATTCAGCTCTCCTAAACACACTTATAGAAATAAATAGACATTGAAAAAAAACCTCAGCAAAACACACAATAGAGGGTCACTTAAAAGTTACTTGAACAAAGACAATTACACAAAAAAAAAAAAAATTAGGGGTTTGCCATCTCAGCGAAAAATAAGTATTTTCCATAAAACATTCCTTTTGTTACTTGCAGGTTTCATCGGTGTGGAGTGTCTGAGTGACGAGGAAAATACTGCAGAGCTCCAGAGAAACAAATCTATAGTCCCATCCCCAGCAGACATAGTTTCCATGTGCCTCATGTAGGGATACTGAATTCTCCAAATTAGGACAGAGCTGCAATTTTCTGCAAGAGCTTCACGGGCTTAAAGCACCAGGGCTCTCCACAGTGTTTCTGAAGCAGAACACTCTCGTATAAAATGACAGGGTATTTCAAATTTCAGCTTCTTCCCAGCCAGAATAAGTCTTTGCACCATGATTTCGGTTTTTCTGCTTTATAGATGAAATTGTGAATAGTATCTTAGCACACTGGGAACAAATGTGTTTTTCAAGTAAAGCACTTGACCTTCAGTTACTCATTTTCTTTCAGTAATTTTTAGATTTAGAGAATATAAATATTCTTTAAACTCATATAAGCATATTGAGGGAGGATATAAAGACTGTATTCTGAACCCTGCTCTCCATGAAGTCTGCTGTGCCTGGACGGGCTTTAACTCTTTGGCATCAAATGTCACCAAAAATTGCTAGGTTTCTGTGTAGTGCCTTATAAACTGACCAAACCAGGCACAAGAAAGAGCACTTGCTGACACATAATGACTAATTCTTACACTTGGTTATTTACAAGCACATTCTTCACTCAAGATTTAAGCAGATTGATGGTTGACTCTATTGGTTTCAATAAGGTATATTACAAGAATTTCAACAAAACTCAGTAAATAAGTTTGCATCCAACACTCATCTCCTTTTTTGTTTTGAAGTATTGCACAGTGGAGCAGCCCTGGCACTAATGGTAAAGCTATCTTTATAAAACCTGACAAGACACACAAGTTATTCAGGAAAGTAAATTCCATTTTCAGGTATGACTTCAAATGACCTTTCAAGGTAAATTTAAGCACAATGTGAGTAAACATCTAATAAGATAGGGTGGTTTTCAAGGATGTAAGGAGTTAAAACATGGGAAATTTTGCAAGCCTCAGACGAAAGTTTAGACACCCCTGAACTGCTCAAAAACAACTGTTCAGATTCCAGATTTCTCTACAGAAAACTGCTCCAAGTCCTTCAGTGTCATTTTCCATCCAAACTGTCAGACTATCAAGAAGACTCCCAGAAAGGTGTTTCCTATTCCTGCATTATCCCATGCTGTGACTGACAACCTAAGCAATAAGATACAAAGTACTCTTCTGAAATCCTGCAGAATTCAAAAGAAAATCACTATCAGAAACGTAAGATGACTCCCAAAAAGCTCTAAATAAGTCAAAATACGGGAACAAATAAGGCAAATGGTACTCCAGGGGATGCAAAGAGAGAGTACCCAAAAAGTGGAAAGCTGCTGACCTCAGCAGCAGCAAGGCCACAGCAAAAGCACTCAGCATACTTCAGAAAGGATATGGAAACAGCAGGATAAGGCCTGAGGAGGACAATAATTTTTTTTAATTAAATATTAACTATGAAACAGATAAGGAAAGACTGCAAGGGTCTACATGCCTAGGCCACTGCTGAAAAGTTGCTAAGTGCACAAAAGGTTGCTGCAAAGGGAACGGCCTATTCACCACAACCCTGGGAGAAAGGTCAAGTAACCACTGCAGAGATATGTCAAGCCCTAGGGAAAATACAGCATCAATAAGTAAAATAAAACTCTTCAATAGCAAGGCTTTCAGCTGGGGGAGTTTAGAAGGTTGGTTCAGACACTCATATGTGCATGATGGCAGCATGATGGCAGCATGATGGATGAGGAGGAGAGAGCATGCATGAGAAAAGAGACCCAAAGAGCCAGCAGTGCAAGGAGCCAGCAAATCAGGGCCAGACTCCTGTTCTATAATATTTTCTGCATGTAAAAAGCACAGCTTGAACAAGAAAGTTTCACTGGATTTTGTAAGCAAATCCGCTCAAAAATCAAACCATAACAACTTATTAAACCCCTTTTTTTACATGGCCCTGTCCCCACATTAAGACAAATGAGTTCCACTGTCCTACTGAGCACTCCTCATTATTACAAAGAGTTTCCCAGTTGCGACCACAGCCTCGGTTTGTTCTGTTAAATATTTAACCTTTGATAGCATTTAAACTGCAGGATCCATTTGAGTTGCTCAAGTTCAGAGTGAAACTGAATTATTCTGGTGGAACACAAATAATCAGCTGGGGAGAAGAAATCTCAGAGAATGCACAGTCCTGTTTAGTTATGCCTTCTTTGAATAGCCACCTCATTTAATAACATCATATATGGCATTTCCTAGTTATAAGTACTGTGCATACTGTCATATGCAACATTTCAGAACTGGTCACTCCATCGTTAGGCGTGACCCTGATGCCTTGGAGTAGCCACCTGAAAACAGAGGCTAGACAAGATAAACAGAATAAAAGCGGGTATTTATTGAAGGGCCCTCAAAGGTACACCTTGGGCAGTCAAAAGCCCCCAAGAGGCTACACCCAAGATGGATGCCAGGCCACGGGTTTTTCACACTTTTATAATTTTGGTCCATTTGCATATCAGGGTTAATTCTCCAATTATAATTTCAGGTAAAGATGTCATTACCCCAAGTTTGTTCTGTTTTTCCAGAGGCTTAGTTTACATATTTCACAGCCTGGGACAACAAGGCGTCCTTGAGTCCAGGCCCAGAGAGGATTTGTTATGTCTAACAGTAGCTAACAGGCTATGTGGAGTTTTAGAGTTATACACTAAACCAGGACAGGGGCTGAAAATCTAAAAGCTAAATTCTAAGGCATCATTCCCCCCTTTAGAGGCTTGACAAGGCCTCTACCCTTTTGAGTGTCTATTTTAAATGTCTAAAAATAGTATATATCTAACAGCAGTATGTCTCTAACAACAGCATATATAAACAAGAATTATAATTATAGCTACTATGAACAGCTCTTTAAGGCAGGGCCAGCTTGGTAACTGTGAAGAGGTCCCAAATCTGAGTCAGGGTTACCAACTTTGTAGATAACTAGCACAGAAAAAGAATCATTTAAACTACATCATCTTTGTTTGTATCTGTTTTCTCAGTTGTTTCAGGAGCAGAAGCTTTCTTAACTCTGGAGTGGTGAATCCAGGGTTCTTTGCCAGCGACTTTGACTGTGGTGAGGGTAGTCAATTACATCTGGAATGGTCCTCTCCGTTTGGCCTGTAAAGTGTCACTGTCCCACCACTTAACATAGACCCAGTCTCCAGGCTGGAAGAGATGTGCAGCTGTGTGACCTTCCTGCTTGCCTACTTTATTGCAGTTCTACTGTTCAACAGTGCTGCTAGTTTTTTAAATCCATTATGTTAAGGTCTTCCCAGCAAAATCCTACTTTTAACCCGTCATCTTCCACAACTTCCGTATCATACATAAAGAAGCAAACTGTCCACTGAGTATGTCTGACATTGCTGTTCCCCATCATTTCTTTGACAATATTTTCATTTTTTGCTAACACCAGCAGGTTAGAGTTTGGAAATTAAGTCATGAGTTGCAATGTATAGTCCCTCAGTTGAGGAAGGCTGATTTGTGACAGTCAGCTCTTAAATGTGACTTGGTAAATTCAAACCAAAGGACCTATGTGTACAAGATGGTGAAACAATCCACTGTCAAATGCATATGGTACCAGTGCAATGGGGACGAAAAGCCTCATGGATGCAGAAGCAGATATTTGGACTTTTCTTGATGAAAACTACCCTGTAGTTACATGTAGTTTATCAAGATCCGGCCTTGAATGGAAATAGTGCATCTGAAATACGCACATAGAGAAACCAGAATTTATTTTGGAGAATATAGTTTAAATATCTAGATACTAATTCTGTCAGCCAAAGCCCTGAGATAGCCAAACCACTAGGTATATAAAACCTGAGTTAAAAACCAGCAGCTTATGCTCAGTGACCATAGTTCTCTTCCCTTTTCATTCCTGCATTCCCACTGGGGACAACTTTCCCACCACAGTAACAAACACAAGTTTTGCGTGTCCCAGTGGCTGAAATGCTTGGGCATGTGTTCTTAAAGCATTTGGTATCATAAAGTTAAGGAAGACTCACCAGATTATGTAATAGTCACCCAGGCCTCCCCAAGGAGTGCAGAATCTTAATATGTCAGTACACAAATGAGTAGTACTGGCATGCAGAAGACATTTTAAAGGACATAGGGCATAAATACTGGTAAGCTAATAAACACACTCTGTAATTTAGTTGGATGACATATGAGCATTTCAGAATCTCGTTTTCAGCAATGGTAGTGCAATTCACATGAATACAATGGATGCAATATTTCCCATACACTGAGAAATCAAAAAAGACTAATGAGTAATTCAAACAATGCTCTCAATCATGCCCAGGACAGACATACAGATCACTTTCACTGTATAGAACCTCCTCTCCCAACAAAAAAAAAAAAATTTAAAATTTTTTAAAAATTAAAAGTTTCCAAGTCTAGCCTACTGAGAGACACAAAAAAGTGCATCCAAGCTTTGGGCTCCCTAGCACAGGAAGGACATGGACCTGTTGGAGACCATCCAGGGGAGGCCACCAAAATTATTAGAGGGATGGAGCACCTCTCCTACCAGGAAAGGCTGAGACAACTGGGATTGCTCAGCTTAGAAAAGAGAAGGCTTCAGGCTGACCTCTTTGCAGTCTTCTAGTACCTGAAGGGAACCTACAAGAAAGATGGAGAGTGACTACTTACAAGAGAATATAGTGACAGGACGAGGGGCAATGGCTTCAAACTGACAGTCTAGGTTTAGATTAGATATTGAATTCTCTACTGCAAAGATGATGAAGCACTGGCATGGGTTGCTCAGAAAAGTTGTGGGTTCCCTATCCCCAGATGTATTCAAAGCCCAACTGGGTGGGGCTATGAGCAACCTGGTTTAGTGAAAGGTGTCCCTGTCCACAACAGAGAAGTTGGAACTAGATAATCTTTAAGTTCCCTTCCAACCCAAACCATCCTATGATTCTGTGATTCACTGGCAATGCCAAAGTGGTCACATCACCTAAGTACAGTCCCCAGATTTCAAGCCTTGGCACTCTTTCTCACTTCATGATGAGAAAGAGTGACATAGTGAACTCAGGAGCTTCATCTAACATCGAGTATGATATTTAGAGATAATATCATATTGATATTAATTTCCTTGCTTGCTCTTAAAGGAAGTTTTTCACTGAATTAAGAACTACAGTTACAAACCAGATGTATTTTCTTCATTAACATCAAATTATTTCCCATTGAGAGCTATATTAAAAAACACGGGGCTTTACTTTCAGTTGTTATTTTTTCCCTTATACAAAATCATGCCTGGAGAAACAATTCAATCACTGCATCATTGTATAGGGGTTACTTTTATTAAGAGATTTCTCAGAAGTCTGGTAACATTTATTGTGTAAAGGTCATTCCTTTACATGCAAAGTGTATTAATCGCCTACTCCAACTTCATCATGTTCAGAAAAATCACAGCTGGGTAAAATCCTCAGCTGCTAAAGCTCTTTTATAACAAGATGTTAATTACTTTATTTTGTTGAGGGGTGAAAGCTTACAAATCCACAATAATTAACACCCCATTTGGCACTTTGGAACAGAATTTGTAGTATTTCTTTCAATCATCAGGGAGTCAGGCTATGCCATACACTAGAGAGTAGCATAAAACAAAGGCATAATCATGTTGTAGGGCACGTAGAAGTAGAAAATCACACAGAAACAGAGTGGTCTTCGGCATTCCTTTGCTGTCTCTCACAAAACGCATACAGAATCTGGATACACATTTTGGATTACACTCTCCATAAACATAAGAAGCTTGTTTTACTGACTTTTAAGAGAGTTGTGGCAACTTATATCCACTCCTTGTCTAAGCCAAATAAGAGTATTGAATGCTACCTGTATTTACGCATTCTAAGATGTTCTCCCTTCCCCTATTTAGACATCCTGTATGCAAACAGAATATGAAACCCTCATTCCCAAAAAACCACTCCTTTACCTCTTTTCCACTTCTCTTGACAGATCCATTAGTGATCAAGCAGAATTTACCCATTATTAGCTGGAGGGTCTCAACAGAATAGCGTTCTATGTGATCATTCCATATATAAATCCTGACAAGTGAAGTCTGAATGAAGCCATGGCAACTTTCTTACTGGATGTACTATAATCCTTATGCTGTCTTCTTCATGTCTTTAGTGTAAAACTCACCTTTCAACATAGGGACATTAGAGTTAAAAGGACAAGAAAAAAAATTTTAAAATGAGAACAGTGGATAGTATTGCTCTTTGTATTTCAAGTGAAGAATTTACATGCCAGGCACACATTACTGAATAATAATAAAAAAAATCACTGCTGGCCATAAAGTTTGCATTTTTGCTTCATTTTTTGCTGCACATCCTCAACAATCTGATTCCCTAACTGACCACGAAACGTAAGATTTGGCAAACAGGGCAAACACTGCTTCTTCAGAGTCCTGGGGAAGGTGCAGTGCCACATCCAGGTAGCCTGGCAATGCCAAAAATACTTATTTTCGCTTTGTACACCTGTTAACTGTGTTTACACAATCTTTAAAAATTTTTGTAAACTTCAGTGCTAAACTGCCTATGTATAATCTTATTCTTATTTGCTGTTTTACTGCCTTCAAGGGGTTCTGTTCCTCCACATAGGAAAGATGTATTACACTTTAAAATGATGATCAGGAACAGAACACAGAGGCCACCCCACACAGGGTAGCATTACTTCCTGTTATCTGCAGCTGCATAATTTCAGCCCCCAAAAAAGTCCTTGGTATGAAGAGTAGGCAGGAGGCTTTTTCTTTACAAACTGAATTAACTCCAGCAAAAGTGGCCAAATTACATAAAAGCAGGACTGACTGAATGTCTTCCTCATTTTTAGCCTAAAGGATTTAACACAGGTTCCTGTCATTCCCTGGAGAGACTAATGAACCTCATTGTTAGGAAATCTTACTTGACATTTTCTTTAATTCTCTTTCAGCCTGTTTCTATGAGTTACTTTGCCTCAGCACAGCCCAAAAACCAATTCTTGACCTTTCCTCCACATTAAACTCTTTAATTTCATTTTAGAAACACTTTTTCAGAGGAAAGTTGACCTCTGGCAAACACACAGAATCAAACCTAAAAGCCAAACACAAATCATTTCAGTTGGAAGCACAGTGTGTGCCTGACTGTAGGTTCAGACCATCAAGGCTCCACCCTCACCAACAGCACAGGTTCTTTGAGGAACCATGACGCTTTCTCACCTGGCAGCACTCTGGGGGGGTGTTGGGGGTGGATTTGCAGAAGAAAACAGGAGGGTGAGTCACTTGCACAGCAACATCCATTTCAATAGATGTATGAATTACTTGTTCAGGACTGCACTAAGGATGCACACACAAATCCTTTGAAAAACAAGATCCTTAACCATACTAAATGCATTTTGTTTGAGAAAGTAGTCAGATGGAAGAACTCCAAACTGCTATAATGAACATGACAGCTTGTAGCTCAGATCTATGCATCTGGGTTATTTAGCTAAAAGGCAGTTGTGTGGAGTCACAAATGGACAGACCTGATCAGAATAGCTGTGTCATCCCAACCAAAACAGGAAGAACTAACATCTGCAAAATGAGAGTTGGTGCCTTTTATTTTATGGGTTCCTTTTCCTCAAGTCTTTTGTCCTTTCCTTGCAAGAGAAAATTTATGGGTTTTCTTTTTTTATGCCAAATAGAGCATTATGAGCTATATCATGAGACAGCAAGTGCAGCTTAAAAAACCACTTCTGAACATGACCTTTCTCATACAGGTACAATTTATAATGTATACACAATTTAACAAAGTTTTCTGGAACTCATACTTCAGAAAACAAAGGTGAAAAGCGTTACCATGGCTAGAAACTCTGCTATTTTTACAGAATGTATTTTCTGTGATAGATCTATTCTACCTTAACTGAACCCTGTGCAAGCTCCAGTTTTACCAAGTCCATGTGTTCATTTCATTAAAAAACAGTTTTATTTAGAAATATTCTTCTTTCCCTAGTGCTCTCCCCTCAAACCATCAATATTTCAGGATGAAGACTGTATATTTGTCATATATTTAGACATAATGCCTGCTAAAAGGCATCGTTGTCACACATCTCCTTTACACAGTACAAAAAAACAAGCAGTGAAAAGCCTCATAACTTTACATTTGGTGCTATTCCTTGGTCCCCTAGCTAGACAAAGCACCTGTAATGTTTTGAGACATTATCTGAAAACTCCTTTTTAATGAGCTTTCTCATTTCTATTTAAAAGCTAAACACTAGATTGGTGATATTTTTTTTTTTTTGTCCTGTGTTCATTTGGAGAGGAGAGTAGTTTCTGTGGAAAAATGGCCACTGCATAATTCTGCCTCCAAACACTGGAAGTTTATAATTTGAGGTAGAATCTGTGCTTTACGTGGGGCTGTATCAAAAGTTTTCTCCCTTAACATTTAGGAGAGCAGTTGCTTCCCATACTTATTGACTGAGACAAAAAGTGCTGTCTTGCTATCATTCCTGGGTATTCCACGTAGGTTCCCATTATCGTGGCATTTCTTCCTCCACAGATTCTTTGATCTATGTATCTCACAGCTACTCTGACTAGCTGGTACAATGGCTTTGCAGGCATTTCTCTCCACTCTCAGGAGAAATTTAATCCATAAAGATACTTATTGATAGCTCGCTTCCTTCACTGCAAGCCTTCCTTAACATGCATCTTCACTTCCAAAGAATTACCTGCTCTATCATTTCTATACACCTTATACCTAAAGATAGCAGTGTCCCATTTTTTAAATATTCCACCAACTTTCTAAAATAGCTGTTATATCAGTTTCTTTAATTATAACAGATACTTCCTAGTCTTCTCAGGAAGGCCACACGTATTTGAGGTCCCACTGGTTATGTCTCTGTGTCCTGATAAATTGAGACTTCACCTTTTCAAACTTTCTTTTTGTTATTCTTTCTGTTATTCTTGCCAACTTGTGTCCTAGTTTTGTCCAGAATTATACTTTCTTAACTTCTCCTTGAAAAGATGTTTCTCCCCTCAACAAGTCTACATTTCTTAGCTTTTCCCTGCCTTTAGTTTTTAAACTCCCTTCTATTTTTTTTTTAATTTCCATTTCAAGCACTGCCTGCCTGGCTCTGCATTGGTTCTCTCCCCCCATATGGCCTCTATCCATTCCAATTTTCCCTAGTTTTCTAATGGATACAATATCCTTCCCCTATACTATTTTCCTTTGAGCCGTGACCTGAGATTCCCCAACTCCATCTGTCCCTGCACATGACACCGGCAGCATATTGGAGAGTGGTATCTCACAGTCTCCTGTCTCAAGTCTACTACCTAAAATCATACTATTGCATGCCATAATTCATCATCATTCCATCATCACCACCCTTCTATACAATGGGAACACACATGCAGGAAGCACAAATCGTAGCTGCACTGCAAAGTAACCTAAAGTCTGTGCCTGCCATGTTCACACACGTATCAAGTTAGTCCTTGCACAGCTCACGGTGGCATTAAACACCCTGAAATCTGCATCCCTCAGAGCCAGATGCCCAGTTCAATAACTTATCTCCTTCCAACAGCTGAGATACGTCCCTGGGTGTGTGTCCATATTACATGGGAATGTCAGACCATCATCCCAAGCAGAGGGAAGGAGACAGCTGTGGTCACTCAGGCAGTCTTTCTCCCCGTTCACCTGGCTGCCTTCTTTTCTGGAGAGTTTATTCACTGCCACCAGCACAGGACCTGAAAGTCATGTCATGTGAGGGTTGGACTGGTCTATGATACCTTCAGGTCTCCTCCACAGGTTTCTCTATTTCTCTGAATTTCTCTTATTCATCTCAGCTAAATCAGAAATACTCTGAAGGCCACGAGCTGCTGAGCACTAACTTAATGTAAATCCCATCTACCAACAAGGCAGGCTCGATTCAGGATTCTAGCAGTCACCCAATGCCCTGAATGAACCAAAATCATAGCTATTTCTTTATAAAGTAGCTTTACTGCAACTAGGTAGATGGAAAAGCTCAATTCATCCATTTCATCTTTCATTAGGTGTCCTTGTCAGGTGTTACTTCTAATCTCCTAATGGAGAAGATGTTGCTTCTCCATTTGCCATCAGCCCTGTTCCCTGCTCACGGGATTTTGTTCCAGTAAGGGTGCTGCTGCCCTTTCTGAGACCGTCATTTTGAGGGGACGTCACATGGCCTTAAAAACAGAAATGAAGTGAAAATTTCTGAGATACATTTGTGGTTTCCTCAGCAACAGAGTAATCAAATCAGTGCCCCCTGTGGTATTTCAAAAGGACACAAATATTGCTTGAATAATATGAGGCTGTAGAAGCACCCATCACATGTCCATTTAGTTTGAAATCAATAGTCCTTTTGCCCCCTTTCTTCAAGATAATTAGTCTTACCAATGATAATACCAAAAACTCGACCTCCTTCCTTTGCCTCTTTGGTTTAACTGCTCTATTCAGATCCTCAGGTATGAATAGAATTCTTCTGTAAAGCATAACATGCACAAGTAATACAAGCCCCTTGTAAATTGGTCAGAATTCTCCAAAGAAGAGAGAGCTTTTGAAGTCTGGCTCATTTTGGCTAATATTTTCAAACACACAAAAACAGGGGAACTAGAAATTATATCAGAAATTCCATAATGAGTAAGGTTAAATTAAAAAAGTAACTTTGGAGGGAGGTATGGGCTGGGATTCTTATGACAGGAAAATGTCAGTTTTCACCAGAGAGATGCTTGATGAATTTTTTACCTTATCTGGTAAAAGAGTAAAATTAACTCTTCTGAAGAAGGCTGAGCATAAAAAAATATACATGATTATTAAACCTGAGATATTAACTAAAGTGATAGACAGAATCAGAACATAGGGCCCTAAAAAAGGAACTATTTTGGCCATATTTGAACAGACTTTAGATGGATAGATGCAACTGATATAATTTACCTAAAAGGGGAACTCAGCTTTCAGAAATTTGGAATTATTGCCATTATGATTTCTCAGGCTAGTCAATGAGAAAAACCAAACAAAACAAAGGAACCCAAAAATCAATTGTCCTTCTAACAACAGAGATCTTAAACACCAAAGCCACGTCAATAGTAGGAGAGCAGGTATAGTGTGCAAGTAAGCTGATATATTTCAAAGTTAATAGACACAAAAAGTCTGCATGCAAGGAGGAACACTTCTAAAAGTACCCCTTTCAAACATCAGTAGCACTACTGCAGGGCCTTGCTAATCTCTCCTTCCCAAAATCACAGTCGCCTACTTTAGATCACTGCAATTAGCACCAGATGTTCATTTACACCTTCAGAGATCCGGGTTTGTAAACTGAACACTCCTGTGTTATGATAGTGTCATTTTAACACCCTTAGCAGGCCTCTGGTTTCCTTCACCTCCCTATCTTAAAATCTGTTGATAATTTTAATCCAAAGATATTACAGCCAGAGCTCTAGAATAAACTTCAGTCTTTAGTGTGAGTTGTTGGGGTAACCCAGGTTCCTTGAGGCAGGTGATCATCATCACAACACAGCCTAGGTACCGAAAACATCTACTCACAGCTGACAAATGTAACACAGATTGGGGAGACCTGCCCCTTTCTGGATAACAAAGCCTATTCAGATAAAACAAATTCTCTCTCTTACATATGTCAAACTCTTCTCTGGAGTCTTGGATAATCATAAGGCTGAATCATATTAATTTTTCAAGTTACAAGAAGCTGAAACTTCAGTACAATGCCAGGGGCACATTTTTTTTTGGCAGAAGACACGAGTGTTAAAATTTCCAGATTTCCTACAGGCTTGAGTACTGGTGTGTTGCAGCACTTCTGAGCATTTTAGGATAAACTATTTCTTTCTGTAGGTTTTTAGGCTGAGTGTTTCAGGAAACCTTTAGTGGAAACTGAGGTTGTTGTCTCACGCTGCCTCAGAGGGTGTTTTCATATAACCTAAGACACCAATTAAGAAACTTCTCAGGTGCTTTGTTGGGGATTTTTTAAGTTTACTTTTTATCCTTCATTTTTTAGAAGTCTCTTCCAAAAGCTCTTTTCCCCTACCTCTTCAGACATTCTGCGACACAGAAAGCCCCCAGCTACTCAGAGCTGTCTCACAGGTCAGTGCTGGGAAGTACAGAGTGGACAGAAGACCCTTTTAGCTCTGTCAAGTCTAAGATTATTGGCAAAAGCCAAGGTTCATCAGTGGAGGTTGTGGGGAACAGTTCATGACACACATTTCTCAAGTAAAAACAAATGACAGGCATTTTAATGGATGTTTAGGACATAAGAAGCAACCTGATTGATCTTAGAAAATCACCAACTTCAAGCTTCACATCATATTCCAAATACCTCATATACCAGAGAGGAGTTTCTAGAACTGCTTGCAAACAGGCATGACAGGACTCCCTCGTGCTTTGGATTGAGAGGTGTGACTGGGGTGGACATGAAGATGAGCCTGAGGACATCTCAATACACAGAATGTTCACCTCCCTTGACTGGATTCCAACATCCTCTGTAAGAATCAAAAGCGAGTTCACTCAAGCGTGGATAGGAAACAAACCATTCCCAAAAAAATAAGCAAGCTCTCTAAAGAGCCCCAAGAATTACCAGCCTGGGAAGTCAGTCACCAAATAAGATGTTTGCAGAACTGAGCACTTCCACCTGAAAAAGGAGAGACAAAACATAGAAAAGGAGGAGAGGGATGATAATCCACAGCACTCTTCGAAATGTATGAAACCACATAGCTAAAGAGCAATATAAAGGCTTTCACTACAAACAATGGGTCATACTACAGTAGTGAAAATGAAGGCTTAATATCAGTTGAAAACTAATGCTATGCAATAATTCCATAAAGGAAACGAAAACCAAGTTTCCTGACTGGCAGACCTAAAACTAGACCAGATCAAACTTTACAAAGGATCATCTCCTCAAACAAGCTCAGCACACAGGAGCTCCTAGCCAATCTTCTGAAAGGCCACAAAAGCCAAGACTGAAAATGCTGACACTGTTTAAGTACTCTCAGCAGGGACTGCAGTGTGGAGACTGGCCTCAAACATAACTATCCAGCCCGTACAAAACTCATTTCTCCAGGCAGTGTTTTACCCCTAAAAAGAAAAACAACATTCAGTGAATTGTGTGATGGTGCTGCTTCTTTTTTCCCATCAAGATGTTGACTAAGGTTGATTAAGAAGAATCAAATTGTGTGTGATGGAGAAAAAAAACTGTTGCTATAGTTTTAGATTGACTTTGCAAAAACCTGTTCAGTTTGAACATGATAATGATGACTTAGATAATTACAACGCACTGAAAGCATTATTATTACTGAAAATATCTTCTCTAAAGCAGTCCTCCCTTTGCATATGTATACCTGTTATTTTATGGTTTAAACCGATGGTGACCACAAAGATACACATTCTAAACAAGTTGTTTAGATGCATCAGTCATTGCCTTTGTGGTTGTGCACACAGAGGCAAAGGAACACAAGATATTATTACAGAAAACTGTCTCAAAGGTTTGATAAAAACACCAGGAGAGGGTTAAGCCATGAGCACTGTGTCCCATACCCAACTTCTGGCAGCAGCTGATGCCAGGCACCTCAGAACCAGATGCAAGGAAAATTTTTGGATGAACATACAGGATGGCATTCTCCCAACTTTGAATAGACAGATGATGATTCCTGTTGTAGGAGTTTTCCCTCTTCCAAAAGCCTCCTTTGTTTATTATTTTCTCTTACGATTACACAATCTAGTTATCCCTGCAAAATCCCAGTTTGTCTTTAATTCTGTTGAAAGTGTCACCTATCAGGTTTTTGACAAAATGAGTTTCATAAGTGAAATAAAAAAAAAATTACTGCCTTTATACAGGGTTCTGCCATGTTTGTTACAGTGGCTTCCTGCATCAAAAATTCTGCTGTCCTACCCACAGCTTTATAACACAGAAGAAAATTCTTTCCTGAAGAAGGTAAATCCTCTCCGGGGAGATCCTGGAGGCTTTTCAGCAGCCAGCTCTTAGGCTGCACATATCATCTTCCAGGCACAACGTCAAGCCTATGACAAGAAGAAATCAGTCTGTGATACTCATTTTGGGGGCCTTTTGATCTTGGAAAAAGCTGAGACTGAGCAGTTTCTGAATTTACCATGCTTTTTTGGGGTAGGTATTTCCAAAGATGGGAAAGCAAGGTGTGTTCATGCAGAACCAACTGTGGGATGCTGGGCCATGATAAGGTTGTAACAACCTGCTACTTTGCATTTATTAGGAGCACTTTTATCACACACATACTAATGAATAAAAGGCAGAAAGGCCAGGCACTCTTCAGATAAATAGCTAGTAATTTCAAATAACAAACCAAAGAAACAATTAAAAGGCTTTGGCAATAAAAGCTTAACAGATGATGCAGCGACAAACCACTACAATTACAAAACATATTTTCAGCTAATATGGTTAGCATAATGTACTTTGCAAGCATTAATGTAATAACAAGGTGGCTGTAAATCACTTTATCAATTATTGAACTGCAATAAAATATTTATAAATGGGCTCTTATTATCAAATGCAACTGTGATACTTTTAAACTGTGGCAAATGTAAGGGAATGTTCTTATCTTTTTCTTAACAGAAACTTGCACAGTGTTAATAAATGGCTTTTCTTTAAATCATGCTTTGCTTGCTTAGCATCTTCAGTAGTTCTGCATTAGTGGAATAATACAACTGAACACTGACTCCATTTTGCCACAGTCTGAGCAATAAAACAACTTATTTATTGCTGTGAAAGAGCCATCATGTATAAAGAGTCTAACTGGTTTAAGAGGTTTCTCCCATAAAGACAACTGGGATTGAGTATGTTGCATAAAATTGTCTAATGATCTTCTATGAACTCTTTTTGGTCATGTTACAATAAGAACTGTATGGTTTTAAACCATGCATTTTTATTTAATTTTGGGGCAGTCATCAGAATGAAAAGAACATTTTCAATTAAATGTGTGCGTGAATCTAAATCAAGTTTCCAGAAAAGCCAAATGTTTGGCAAATAGCACCCTGAAGAGCCTTAGGAGGTCCAGGATGCTTGCCTCAGCCTATTTGACCACCACCTGACCCAAAAAAAAAAACCAAACCAAAAAANNAAAACAAAAAAACAACAACACCAAAACAAAAAACCAAGCAAGAATACAAAACACACAGGGTAAAACCGGATCTTCATTCCAAAGAGGAAACTTTGGCCAGAAATCTGTCTCCCAAAAAGCCTTTGCAAAGGCTCTACTTAAATTCCAATGAAAAAGAAAATAATTTTCTAAGCCTTGACAGTCAGCACCACTGTCCAGCTACAATGAAAACTATTATCAAGACAAAATTATAATAGTAACAGTTAATCAGATGTCTCCTGAGTCCCTGAATGGAAATCACATACTTGCTTTTTAATGCTGCAAGGTTAAAATTTTGAGGATATTCTTTCATAGCATAATATGAAGAAAGCAGACAGGCTGGTATTGCACTGCCCTTGATGCTGCTGATAGCAGGACAAAAGTGAACTACATTACCAAGTTGTACGCTTCCAAGCAAGAATTACTGTGTTTTTTAGTAGGAATCTGCTGGTGTTTCCAGCACAGGGGGCGCAGTGGGGCTTTACTCACCCCTCTCTCAGGCCAAGGGAACATATTTTGGTTAATTAGGGTACACAAGGAAAGAGGGCTCAAGTGCCCAGTGACACAGCAGGTAAGGAGCCACTATAGAGATGCAGGTCTGACAAGCACCCACAGTCACTGGCAGACTACCAAGGTACACACAAAATCTTCCTGCAAGGCCTTTAGCCAAAGTTCAAATACTAATTGCAAGATGACACTGTCAGAAAAGGTGTTGCTGAGAACTACCTTTGCTGCTGCCACTACAGACACAAAATTGCAGCTGTCAGAGCACTTCTGAACCGTAAACTACCTAATCACAGTCTGATTTCACAGTCCAAACATCATCGAGAAATACTGAAGTGCTGCAGACAGCGTTGATACACTTCATAGAACAAATTGCTAAATATGGGTCTACTTGATAGGGCCAAATCACTACACTGGAAAAGTCTGTGTTAAACTCCTCCTGCTCTCCCAAATACCAGATGAAAAGCACAGTTCTGTCTCACAGGGCAGGCTGAGGAAGCTCTCTGAAATGTGGGGCAGACACTGTCTCTAATTTATGCCCATTTGGCTTATCAAAAAAGGGAGCAGTAATTTTGCTGAGGGCTGGTAGTTTTTTCAACATTTCCTTCAAAGAATAAAACCTTGGAAAACCACACTTGATGTAAAAAGAGGCATCTGAGGTTGTCTGTTCCAGAGAAATGCTGCTTTTGAGCTACTGCCAGCGCGGTTCCTACAACGCACTGCATCAGCAGCCACGTCTCAGCGCCTGCCAACTGAGCTTAGGGAGGGTCACAACAGGGGACGGAGCAGCGTGCAGGAAAGCTCCCTCTGGAAGAGAACAGAGGCTGTCAGCAGTCTCCGAGCCAGCCAGCAGGAAGGGTTACAGATCTGCATTTGTCCTGCAGCTGCCCGTTCAGCACAGGGACTCCTGGGAGCCTCTCTCCATTACAGGTCTGTCAAGTGCTTCCTTTCTGAAGGCCTTCCCCAGTTCGATTTGCCACGACCCACCCGAGCAAAAGCCTTGGGCTGCCGGAGGTGACAGCACTGTCACTGTAAGCTCTTTCCTGTAGGGAGGGCAGCAGCATATCACAAAGCCTGCAGGAGAAAAGCTCTTGGATGAAGGGAAGCCTGTTCAAGCGCAACCGGAACAGCACAGCCCTGGCAGGATCACCTGGCCCGTTTTGCCTGCCAGCTTCTGGAAGGGTGTCGCATCCGCTGGGTGCATCTTACATTTGGAAATACACAGACCTTATGAGTAAACCAAACCTCCCGGTATTTTGTCCTTTGGAAAGGCTTCCCTTAATGTCCTCCATTTCAATCTCCAGCCAAAGAATCACATTTTTAAGGGAGATAAGCAAGGCAAGCATAGAAAATACGTTTACAGCCACTTCATTTGGTCTCTTAAACACTTGGGCTGACTCAATAATCCTTCGTTTTTGTTGCTAGACAACAGCATGCTTTTCAGAACACCCCTCATCCTGATCAAATTGTATGGGTGATAGCAAACCAACTGTGTTCCTAAGGTAAGTTTTTCCAATAGTTAGGAATCTTTGCACGTAAAATTTCTAAATGTATTTAGCTTTGGTGTCCAGCCACTGAACTGTGATATTTAGACAGCACTTTCAAAACATTCAGTAATGAATTAACTCAATTTCCACTGAAATTCATCCAGAAAAAGTACAACAACACGTCTATCTCAATTACTGCTTCTCCCAGTCTGTAGTCGTATCTGAGATTGCCCCAAGCCAGGTGCAGAACTACTGAACTTCTTGAGGTTCTTGTGGGCCCACTTCTTGAGGTCAGGTCCCTCTGAATGGCATGGTTTCCCTCTGCTGTGTCAACAGTTATGGTAAAACAAAATCAGCACTGATTTGCCTTAATGCACTAAATGGTGAAATCGAAGCTTTTTAGGTAATTTCACAAGAGCTGCAGCTTCTCTGCAGTGGCACAGCAACCTCAGGGGGGGAGGTATAATAGCTAGGGACAGCAAGACAAGTGCAATACCTGTGCATTACAAGTGCAGATGTGCCCTGCCGCTCTGCATAACAACTTTCACTCAAGCAACCTGACAGCTGAGCAGTTCTCAAAACAGTCCAAGTCACCAATGTACAATGTCTGCCCAGGTACAATAAACGGGCTGAAGACATTGAAATGTCAGTGTCATTCTGCATACAGAAGGTCTACAGCTGAAACAGATGCTTCCAAGGCATGTTTTCAGTTGCTGCCACCTCCCTTGTCATTGTTTGCCCTTGCCAGCACAGGGTGTTTGGGAGAAGGGCTGATACCTGTCAGAGGATGTCATGCTGTTCATAAGCCCCAGTAAGAGATTGACCCACCCCATAATCTCTTGATAGCTAATGTGCTGCTACAGTGTCTTCAGGCTTGTTGTGAAAAAATCCAGACTAGACAGAGAGCATACTGCCCGCCACTACAAGGCCAACATGCACACAGGCTTTATCTTGCATCAAGGAGATTCCCTTTAGAAGCTGAAGAGTTAGAAAATTACTACCCTTGCAGTTCATCTCCTTTTTATTTGGGTTTGCTTGCTTGTTTTTTTGTTTGTTTTTTTTTTTTAATTGAACCTCTAATCTGAAATCCAATTCTTCTTTCTAGTACAGTATTATTGTTTCACAAGCATCACAAAAATAACTGCAATTTCCTAAGTGGAACAAAGAGTCCTTTTATTTTCCTTTAGCCACCTCTGCAACCTTTGTTAAAGAACTCATTACAGAAACACTTCTGAATGAATGACAGGACCTAATAACATTCTTCATCTACCAGCAATACATTACTGGGACTAATATTACTTAATTTTTCTACTATGGTAGAGCACCCCTGCCACAAAGTTATGCTAACTCAGTCTGGTCTCCTCTTCCCCAGTTATTACAGTGACACTTTAAATGCAGATCTTAAATAAACCTGACAATTAGCTACTGTTTACCTAACAATGGCTACATGATAGGCACGTTACACAGTAAAGATTTTGCATACTTTTCATTGCAGAACCGCCTCTGCCTCACTAGACAATTATTGAGTTGGAAAAGGGGCCTTGTGTACTTAAAGAAAGTACAGGAGGGAAAAACCTGACCAAGCTTGGTATTAAAATGATGCTGGCCAGTGGTTTTTCATTTTCTGCTTCTACATTTACTTTTTTCCCCGTAGCAACTAAAACCAGAATTTTTTTTCTTTATTGAAAACATTTTTGAAAGTTAAAGCATTATTGCTTTGCCTCAAATGCCTGAAGTTTGGAGAAAAACACCAACAAAAAGCATGTTTGAAGATAAATCCTTTGGAAACCACTGGTGCTTCAAACCAGCTTTAACTCACAATCTCGGAAGGTACGGCCTTGGTCACATTTCATTCTCTATCAGACCTGTGCAAAAATGTTCTGAGATGGACAACTCCTGATGAGGGAGGCATGTGGTAGTGGGAGGGTTCTGCTGCACCCAAACTGATTCTGCACAGTGAAGCTTAAATCACACATTTCATAAAAAAAAAAAAAAAAAAAAAATTAACATGCTGTTGAAAATAAATCACTCCATTTCCTAAACAATGTACATTTCTAAGAGACAAAAGATACGTTATATTTCCCATACTTCAAATATCTCAGTAATGTTTTAAGTACATAAACAAAGCTTTTTAGAATTCCAGTACTGCAGGCACATTTCCCTTGCTCAGAGTAATCCCATTTCTTGTCTGCTCTTGTTGTGATAAGTCTAAA
Source organism: Machaerirhynchus nigripectus (assembly GCA_013397975.1). NCBI lineage: Eukaryota > Metazoa > Chordata > Aves > Passeriformes > Dicruridae > Machaerirhynchus > Machaerirhynchus nigripectus. Next base: position 396,538 of record VZRQ01004341.1, read on the forward strand.
CCGCTCCAAGTTAGGAACACACTGCGCCATATTTATAAGCATTGGGTTGGAAAGTCTATAATAACCCTTTGAAAAAGAAATTCCATTATACTTACAAGTTACTTCATTATGTGAAAGAAGCCTTGATTTCCCAATTTTTTTCCAAAAAAAATTTTTTTCCCAGAAAAAACATTATCTCCTCATTAACAGGTTTCTATCCATTTCACCTCACCTGCCCTTGACACTCTCCTCCTGTTTCATTAGGTATCTGCTACCTTCATGTTTTATAAGATAAGGACACAAAACAACACTTTACAGAGGGACAAAAGAAGTACTTCCATGAATAAAGAAACAAAAATAGGTATCTATAGCAACCCAATATCCCATACAAATAACAAGAGGCTGACCACTTTGAATGTTAACCAAGCTAAATCTGTCCAACCCAAGTGGCCTTTTTTTTTTTTTTCCACTCTCACTCATCTATAGGTATGACATGATGTTCATTAAAAACACAGAAACGCTGATATTCGGCTACTGATACGGCACAGTCACAGGGTAGATCAAACATTCAGATATTCAGAGTTTGAAACAGAACACCGTTAAGGACACTTTGATACATACATTAAAGACCACATTCAAAATATTCACTGTTTCTTGTGGATCACAGTCATGGATGTTATCCATGTCCAAGCCCTCCTACTGTCACTAAGCTGACTGATCCTTAGATCCTTCCATCCAGGTCTCAGTGAAGCTCTGAAATGCCAAGCAAGTCCTTTTATAAGCCTGGCTTTATGCCTTAAACTATCACCAGCGCGTGAAAATCAGAGAAGCTATAACATAAGTAAATCTACACTAAAACTCTTATTATATTCAAATGCTTTATTCATAAAGCTTCACAGTGCATTCCAAAACCTTCAGAGCACACAAAAAGACTGTTCAGAGTTCCTCAAGCTGTCCTTCAGCAATGCTGCCACTCTAAAGGGTTAGATGTGTTCCAAATATACAATGCATAATTGTCAACAATCAAATAGTTATGGAATTGGTTTAGGAAGAAAGGAGCTTTGAGACCATGCAGCTTTGGCATAGTGATAAAACCAGGTCTGCATAAATACAGAATTCTTCGTAGAAAACAGCAGGCAGAAAACAGCTGTAAAGGAAACAAACAGCTAACACACCATAGAGAATCATTCTCCACTGTCCCTGATTGGATTGTGCCTCACAGCTGGAGAGCAGTCTTGTGGTATAAAGCTAACTGTCCCCCAGCAAAGAAATAAGACACATATATGCAGCATCCACTAGCCCTAAATGTGTAACTGTTGATTTCCCTTTCTCTCACCATGCAAAACCAGAATATAATTCGGGGTTTCATTTCTGTGTGCAAAACTGGTGACAGAGAAGGAGAGAAAGTGGGACTGGATGGAAATTCATGAATGTATTAAGTGGGTATTAACCTTTCAAAACTCAAGCTGCTTTTGTTTTAGAGAGTTGTGAATTCTGAGCACAAGTTATTGGAAGTAAACCAGTGCCAGCTCAAGGAGGCATATCTACCCTGTGGTCACTCCAGAGCAATTTTCTCACAGTCTAAAACAGGCTGCTTCCACGCCTGTTACACCACAACCTGTCTGCTAGGGGAACCTTCCTGAGCATTCAGGATCTGCTCTGGCAGTCACACTCCCACCACCAGAGACCGTCACTGCTGGGACCGAGGCCCCTTCACTGCAGGAGGCACCAGTGACCCGATGGGTGCTCTGCTTGACTCTCGGCACTCCTTACACTCACACAGTCAGACAGGTTTCCTTACTCTTTGCTAAAAGGGTCAGTGACAAGTCATGGCCCCTTGCCATGGGCTCCAGCCACTTCCTGACATCCCCAGGACCACCTGCAGGTTGCACTCCAGCTGGCACACCGAGCTACCTGCACGACGTGTATTCCACAGCTATGCCCCAGCCTAAGGAACTATGTCACTCAGGAATGTACAGCCCCGGACACATGCAGGTCAGCTTGGGACAGTGGGAACAGAGGATTCTGTTCATCTTAGGGCTGTGATGCTATTAGAGGTTACAAATGTGAGTCCAAGAAAAGACATCTTACAAGAGAAAGCAGAAAAACACGACATTTAAGAGCAAAAAAAAAAAAATCCTCTACTGTAAAAGCCACAGAGACTATATTTCAATAATTGCTCACTACAACATGGGCATTGTCACGGTCTTTGTTCTTAATATTTATCCTGTTCCAATCAAAATTATAAATATAGATAACAGAGAAGGAAGTTAAACATCTGGCCTCCCTTTAGGACACTATCACTCAGGATGCATAGCCATTTCTAATGCTGCAAGACCTTTGTGATCTGAGCTCTAAAGCACTATTTAGCTTTTCAAGCCACATGCTCCTCATGACCAGAGAACCTGAGCACTGTACAGCACTAAAGCAGATATAGTCCCATTATTATTTTAAAGCAGAAACTTCTAAATATCCTTCGAGAGTAACTGCCACATCGTAGCTTTCATTGTGGCACCACCACACTCGAGATTACCTTCAGAGAAAGTCTGCCTTGCTGACAATATGAATAGTACCTATGCTTTGCAAAATACCTCAGTGCTGCTATTCCCAGGCCTGTCTAAATCTCTGGGTCTCATTTCCAGAGATGCAGATTTTACCCCACATACCAGGGCCTTATGGCTTTAGATTTGTACTGGCTCCTTCCACCTTCCTTTCCAAGGGTTTGAAATGCAGATGAAATGCAACTCTCTGTCCTACACCTTGACCACTGCAGCAGTACTTCAGAATCACTTTTAAATCTATTTCGTGTAAAAAGCTGATAAAACGGTATTATATCTCCTAATTTATGGGGTGATGCAGCACAGAACACACACTCAAAAGACATCCTGAGCTCTCATGGAAAGAAATAAGCCCAGTCAGTCACTGGATCTACACCAAGGTACTCAGTGACATACATTGTCCTAAACCTCTTGTCCACATCACAGACAGATGATCACAATCACACAGACAGATGCACTGGCCACAAGGACAGCTCCAGACCTTTCAGGATGCCACTCCTGTTCAGAGATGCTAAAGCATCTTGTGGAAGCATTCCCTCCAGGAATCATCCTTCTCTGTTGTGCAGCTTTCATCTCACTCACGGTTTAGAGTGCCTCTGTAACACAGATAAAGCTGACAAGGTCACTCAAGCCTTGATGTGAACCCAGTAATGAGGCACAGGGATGCCAGTATGTTTTCTTAAGGCTATTTAAGAAATGGAGACTGTAATCAATTATCATCAGCTCTGGAAATGAGGCTGATACAGAAGATGAAAGAGAACTGCTAGAAAAGCACAAAGATCCCCACTGCACTATTTTTCAAAAGTCTTTGAAATAGTTTCATTAGAACTTTTTTTTTTTTTTTAACTCACATAATAACACTGAAATTCCAGAGATTACTTCTTTAAAGACAAGATGTCAGCTTTGACAAGAGATTAGTTTGGACATTCAGAAGTAAGGATAGTTGAAAGCAACCAAAACCAAACCAGCCACTTTCAACAGAAAGACAGGAAAAAATAAAGGGCTGCAGGCAACTGGGCATTGCTAAGACATAAATAAAATTTACTGTCATGTTCTTAAGGTATACTCCCAAGTGAAAAAAAAAAAAAAAAAGAAACAATCCCAAGAGAAATCTGCTTCAAATTCTTTCAAAGTGTATACAAAAAAGCATAAATATCTTAATCAAGGAAGGAAAAATGCCAGGGGTGATTCCACTTTGACTTAACCCCAGGTTCTCATCCTCTTTGTGGTATATCCCTTTCTTGTTGTGATGGGTAAGTAAAAATGGAGTTTAATTTTAAAAAAAAGCTCCCCAGAGATTTTGTTAATTTACAAAGCTCTCTTTAAACTGGTCTGTGATCTCACAGTAGGTCTATTTTAATGCACGTTCAAAATGCAGAACTTGTGACGATGCAAAGGTATTAATTTCAGACTATTTTCCAATACTCTTTTGCAATGAAAACATATAACAAACAAGCAAAAAAATATCCTATGGTTTTGCTGCAATCCAAGAGCTATATTCTTACTCAAGATAAGCAGGCACAGACTTAGCAAGGCAGTGGAGCTGAACCCATTTACATTGTCTTAAACTCAATTCCTCAGACACACCTTAGCCAGTGCAATTGCAAGCAAATGTTTCAGAGTGGCACTAAGAAGGAAGCACATTTCTGTGGTAAAGCCAGACTGGACAAGGCAGTAAAATTCCTGATTAACTCCTTTTGAAGAGGTGCTGAGGATTTCCAGGTGATATCCAGGATACAAGGTAAAATTTACAAATTAAGCCAACCCTTTTCCTGAAACAAACATTTCAGGGCATCGAGGAACTCAAGGCATTTGAAAGGGGAGTTTTAAAGCACCAAGGGTTACAGATGCTACCAAACAGAAACATTTTGCCCCATGTAATCCCTTTTGCAAACACAGAAAACTGAGCATTCAGATCCACCAAACTGCCATGTACAAGCTGAACTGGGGAAACTGTACCAGGAAAATAGGTTGTAGGAAGTGCAAGGTAAAATACAGCTTCATCCTCCTTGATGGTAAAGGCTTCACTTTGCTGTGGTCTAAACACATAAGTGTCACAGCCCAGTGAGGAGCCTGAATTTTTGATTGTTGAACCAATTGGCTGCAGCTGGGGGCAAATTCTTCCCAGAATATTTTGGTAACAAGCAGACTGACCGTAAGCAGCTCTGGTCACTGCTGTCAAACAAAGCCTCCTGTGATGCTCCTCTCAGTAATGACAGAGTCCATTTTGGAAACAAAACCAGTGCTTATTTATAGCTGCAGCGTCAACACATCTCTCTTGGACTGAGCAGTCCAAGCTCAGCACTACGGACAATAAAGCCTCAGAATGAGCAACAAGGAGAAAATCAGACATGTATGCCATGTTTGATGAAAAGAAAAATCTCAAACAAAAAATTTTTGAAACCTCTTGATCACGGGTATCCTATTTTAACTGCTCTCCAACGGCCATTGGGCATTTAATTCCCTTAGGTCCCTTGAAAAATTCCAGCAGACATTGCTTGAACCAGATCAATTGGCATATCTCACCATAATGCTGCAGTTCTGATGAAATCCTTATCCTACTTTTTTGTTCCTTCAGAACATGAGAAGCTCCGTGACTGACTGCAGCTGGGCAAAGCACAGACCTGCAGAAAGTGGCAACTCCTCCCTGCTAGCAGCAACACTCCCTGAACTGAAAGCTCTTGAAAAAACTGCAAATCCTACTGGGGGCTGAGAGTGAGTTTGAGTGTGGTTAGCCCAGACTGATCCTGTGCTCTCATCCCTTCTTGGCTGATTAAACATAATCGGACCATTCACACTACTTTAGTTTCACCAGACTAGAATGAATAAAAATTGTAGTTGCTGTGTCTTAATGCATAAGGTTTTGAGAACAAAACTGTAAGAACAGCACAGAGTTCCTTTATTTTGGGGTACCCTAACAAGCAAGCAAAATTTCCTTCTATAAAGCTTTTGCAGGGGAAGAAGAAAGTTACAGTACAATCAGTTAAACTGAGAAAGAAACATTCCTTGTTTACTGTAGGAAGAAGCAGGATTAATGTGTTCTAACTCATAATGTCAAAAAGGGAAAATTCATAATTCATAAATTCTCATAAAAAATTATCCTCCCATGATAGCTGTTAGCTTACAGATGACAAACCTTATTGCTCAAAACCCTTGTGAAATGAGACATTAAGTTGATATTTAGATCCAAATCTGTCCTGTTTTGCATGCACTGTTTTATACATTAAATAACTAGTTTTGCTGCCAGTCTTCTCCCATGGATGGTCTTTGCTGTTCACAGAATGTCACACCTTTCATTTCATATAAATACCATGTAATTTTTATTTATTTTTGTTTTCACAGACATTCTTTTCTCTATTAGAGCTGCTATGCAATATATACTCAAGTCTTTCTTGTTAGATCAATCAATATTTTATTTACAAGGAAAATGCCTTATTTAGAATGTGGCAGAGGCAAGATGCTTGCTGAAACGTTGGTGCATAAATAAACTACTGAAGAAGCCACCTGAATAGGAAATTTTTCTCTATAGAATGCTGTTCCAGGAGGAGTGCAACTGGTGTTGAAACCAAATTCACTGGATTAGCATGACATCCCATTACTGCATCTGCCTTAGGGTCTCACAGTATCATAAGCACTGAAAATCCAGCTGCTCCAACTAAAACCATGCGACAACCAGCTACCTTGACATTTTCCCTACAGCTCTGCAGGAAATAGTCTCCCTGCCTTGGGACCCTCTTGAATTTAGGGATCTCCTGTCCTGTATCTGGACAGCACAGATTTTTTTGAAAGGGACTTTGTGTTTTGGGAAAAGTTGTGGTTTTTTTATGAGAAGGTGTTAATGATGGCAAAGAGGAGGGGGAAGGTCAATGCAGAAAAGAATGAGGAGGAAATAAAAGAGTAAAAGAAAAGGGTCAAGAGCTGTTTCCCAGAGCAGCAGGTAGCTTAGCTGATGACACATTCCCTTTCATAAGGTGGTAGGAAAGCTCCTATGAATTATGTGCTATGACAGCATGTAACTTTCCTTTCCATACCACATACAATTATCTTACTTCTTTTGGCACTCCTGAAGAGTTGCTAGTTTGGGCTTGAAACACTCTTTGGAGCTTGAGAAACTTCTCATCAAAAGAATTTTCAAAGCCAGTACCTTCCAGGTGTCAATTCAAAACCATCTCATCAGAAATTTTCCAGTCAGTTTTAATCCTACTACCTTATAGTGCCGGGACAACATGATGTAGACATTACTGAAATCAGTTATGTAAGATTAAAGAGTCCACTTAGTGCCTAGTTTCTTCTTCCCATAAAGGTCCTTTAACAGAAATCAGGTTACCTCCAACTCATTTTTGTAAGCTGGAGAGATGGAGTTCTTTAAAACTCTCACCAGCAGAACTCTTCTCTAGCATTTGGCCCATTTTTTGTGGTTGTTTTCTGCACCTTCTCCAACTTTTTGCCAATTTTCATGGTACATACTTAAGTACCTAAATGAGAACTTAAAAGGAATCTGTTATTAGGGAAATTGAACAGGGTTTATCTTTAGGTAACTGTAATTAGGAAAGAACTTTACATTTGGGTGGCATGACTGAAGCGTTCCAGTATGTACTGCACTGCAATGCATTTCTCACCCTACAAATACATCCCTCCATATTTTCCAATGTTTACTCACTGTGTTTTATTAGCTAGCACAGAAGCTCTTGACACTTTTTTAGACACAGCTTTGAATAATCTGAATATTTTACATTAGAGGATCTACTTCCTCCAGATTTTAATGTGTTTGGTTTTTAAGTCATGTTCTATTATTTTCCAAATGTAGCATATCTTCATACTTGTGTTCAGCCTAAGTACTGGGTGGTGTCCTGTTTCAAGTATTTATCAGAAATGGACAAAGAAAAAACTATGCTCTGTTTCTTAAACCAGTGTTTGCCTATTCCATAGCCCCAGTTTTCACATCAGGACCAGACTTTCTAAAACACACAGTTTTTCTCGGTTTTGGATTCTGTTTGCGTGTAGCTGGATGAATAGGATTATAATGAAATATTTAAGGAACCATAAAAGTGCTGATGAATAGTGCCATTTCCCCTCCTGAACTACTACAGGCAAACATAGCTTTGGATGCACAGGTTCCCCTACTGGCTGGGGGCCGCAGATGAGGAGAAGGAACAAGGATGCTTTTCGTACACTTAGCATAACAGGAAAACTCCCTGGGATCCTCTGGCTGTTACACGTAATGGCATAAAAATCCAACATTGCTGTACAAACGTCTCAACCTCTCTCAGAAGGGAGCAATTTAACAAGGACTGATGTCACTGTCTCTTTCATAAAACATTTTCTGATATCAAGGGGCAAAACATAATTGAATAATGAACTGTATTACATAGGATGTTGCACCTGTGCAATTCTGCATCCTGGTCTCCAAGAACTGAACTCTTTTCTGTTTGAGAAAGCAGTAAACAATGAGCAAGCAGGAATGAGTGGAAGATGGGTTTCTTGATGATGTTCTGCAGTACATGGAGTTAGCAGCATCTGAAAGTACCCAGCAGTGGATCCCACTGGGTCTGCTCCCCAGATTCCAGCCAGAACAGCAAGAGGAGTTTGTGGAGGTAACCTCCTTTCACTTGCTAAAAATATTTGCAAAAATAAGGGCTTGCAAAAATACTGCCTGAAATTTTCAGTGCTTTAGGTTCCTGCTTCTGCTTCTCTACTACAAGCAATGTTTCCCTTCTTGGTGCTTTGACAAAAGGCTCTAAATCCTGGTGGGACTTTCAAATTTGCCAATGGAATGGAATATTCACACATGCAGTTCTGTTATTCTAGTTGGCTGCCCTGTCTATGCTACTCTGTGAATACCATGTGAGATCTTGGGAACTGATCAGCTTGTCTTTGGAAGCAGCACTAATACTACAAATTTTGATCATTAGGATGCCAAATGGTTTTTCGGCAATTTTGGATGATTCCTGTGCCAACAGGTAAAAGGAGCACTGCTCAGCAGAACATGTACTCAGCAAGAAATATAAGCCTGACTAACAACAGAATGTCTAGGACTTGGGAGGGGGACAGGGTTCTGCAGGATGGTGTGCAGCAGGCCATCACAGTGCAAGCAGACTATGTAGAGGTCACCTGAAAAGATAAGACACCGGGACCTGGACTTGTTCCGTAAAACTTCCAGTGCTTAGTTAAAAACACTTAAATGAGAATAAATGTGGATAAAGAGCAAAAAAATTGTGTGCCGAATCACCCTTTAAAATGGCCAGAGAGAAACGGGACACGAAAAGCAGTTCAGATTTCTCCCTGTTAATAGAAGGATGAGCAGAGCAATGCAGAAATGCTCCCACTGCTAGCTAAAGCACTCCCAGTTAAGTATGCGTCAGTGGATGAGATAAGCCTCAGCTCACTGCCCAATCCTCCAGGGACATCTCGGTGAGAGATAATGCACTGCTGCAGCCCAGTTACCTCAAGGCATCGACGTCATATTTACCACACAGGCACAGAGGACTTAAGCAGCAGGGTCTATATAGCTCAAAAGCATCAGCCTCAGAGCTCAGGGGAAAAATAAAGGATCAAGATATTCATGGAAAGACTTATATTCTTAAACTAACCTCAGTATATGATGGAGTTTCAATGTATTTTTCGTTTCCACAACTCAGGAGCTGAGACTCGGGGAAGGATTCCATTAGACAATCCCTTCTCATTTTCTCCACTGCTGCAGTAAATGGCTGTGAAAAAATTAAGCTCAAATGGTAAGTTCCTCTTCAGGGCTTAACTCTGTGGAAGGCTATATCTTCTTATAAAAAGGAAGCCACACTTTGACATCCATAGCCAGCAGTGTTAGCATCTTTTTCCCCTCATTCACAGGATAAAGAGCCCTACAACCTCTAAATGCATTGCAAATGGACTTCACTGTTTACGCCTTATCTTCATGCCTGGAGGAGAATGCAGGCCACAGCATCTTGGTGAAATGACCTTTAAAATCATCTTATGCTGCAGTGGAAAGAGATGAGATGCCCCAAGGCAAAGCTGAGAATCTTCTGGCTCAACCTCTAAAAGTTCACGGCGGCAGAGGGAGTAGAGGGGAAGAGAGAATGCAGAAATTCACTGGGAAGATGGGACAAATCAACTGATCTGTCAGGATGTTGGAGATGGGCTCCCCACTACAATATAAAGTAGAATGGGGGAAATATTTTGAGTGGGCTTGGGTTGAGAATATAACTCCCTTCGCAGAAGGTGAAGAAACTTCAGACAGAATTGTTGGTTCACCAAAGCATTTTTCAGAGAACCAAACCCAGGGATTTAAATCCCCCTCAAATGGAAGAAGGACTGCCTCCCAGCAGCCGAGCAAGTACTGTGCACAGGAATCTTCCCCTGAGGGAAGCTAGAAAAGATCTAAGAGGACTAAGTGTGAAGCAGGGACAGTTTCTTGAACTGGGTCAGTCCTGGACATGAGAGTCACAGCTATGCTTCCTTGAAGTCCTTAGGGAGAAAGAAAGCCAGTACTTAAAGAGGAAACATCTTTGGTGCTTGCATTTAGCCGGCAGCTTTCTGTAATGACGTTTTTGGGCTCTGATCCCTGAATTACTGTGAAGTTTTGCCTTCAGCACCTAAACATATTAAGAGGCTGTTTCTGTGACACGAGGCAGCTCAAGGCTCCATGAAGGACATCAGGACTTCAGAGCGCTTGGTGCAGAGATCTCTTTTCAAAATCAGACAGAGAATTCTATAAATAGCCCTGGGCAATCAGAAAGCTTTAGCCATTACATATGTTCCCTATATTAAGTCCTCAGCAAAGGTTTCAATCAGCATAAACCAAGGTTCAATAAAGGGTTGAATCAAAGGCCTAGCCCTATAAACAGTCAATTTAGTGCCATGAAAGATGACATTTATTGAACTCCTATTTCCATCCAAGCAATCCTATGGTGCTTGAATTTTAATCCATTCCTCAACGGATGATTGGAGCAAGCATAAAATAAAATGTCTGAATAAAACAGAAATATCAGTCATCAAATCTGCTGTCAAGGTTTCTTGCGGCCAGTGCAACCACAATAAAGCTGAGGGTTATGTCAAAGTACACTGGAAATTTGCTGCAGCCAAGCCATTTGTAAGCAGCATTCTCCAATAATGCCTCGGGTTTCTTTTTCACCTTTCAGAGGACAATTTCAGAGCATTATTGCAGTGAGGTAGACTTTGTTCCCTTTGTCACTGTAAAGCTCCATTTGTAACAGGCAAGCTTAGAATCTCTGAGACCACTTTCTACTGAGAGTTGTCTGGTGCTTTCAATTTCCTATCTAGATGGGATCAAACCAACAGGAGTTGCCTACAGCATCTATTTCTCCAAGTGACTCTGGGAGGGCTCCAAAAACTACGTAAACATAACAGCCGTGGCACAAAAAGATCAGTGACTGAAATATTTGCAGCTCTGCTGCAGCATTCAATGGCCTCTCAACTACAGTGAATCTGTATTATCTGTTGTGAAGAAGCATTGCACACCCAATGCATATATCCTTTATACTGTACTTTACCCAGCTATAAGGTCAGTTCATGGGGTATTCATTCAGCCCCACCAAAAGACCTGTAAAGCTGTCAGACTGGGACAGATTTCTAGAGATGTCTCTGCAGGGTCTGTGAAAAGTCCTGCTCCAGCTGCTGTGACTCTGTAGCTGCTAGGAATTAGCACTTATGACTAGGGGTCTGTTTGCAATGGAGGAGGCCAGAAGCAGTCAAAAGATGGGACCAAATATTGCATCTTGCTTTCTCACCCTGAGCCAAAGAAAGAATGTCCTTGGGATGCTCATTGCAGTCTATTGTAATGGTGCGTACAAATCAAACTCAAGTGACGCATCCCTCTCTCCTGAAACCTACTCCAGACCCACAGAGGTTACTGCAAAGCATGAGTGCATCTCCTGAGCCTAAAAGTGCCAGCTAAACCATGCACAGCCTCAGGGAGAATTGTCAGAGAAACTCTTTGCTAGATCATTCTCATGCGCTATTTCAGTGCCCAACAAAGAGTCCTGGAGAGAGCAGTGCCTGCACAAAAGACTCTGGTACAAAAAGGATGCCAGAGACCTCCCTCCCCTTCCCCTAAAACTGGAAGGAAACAGACTCAGACTGGTCTGGGCAAGCCCAGAAGAAGTAGCTGCCTGAACAACACACAAAATGGCACAGACCAACCTTTCTCAGCTGTGCGGCAGGGTAAGAAGGTAGTGATCCCATTTCAGGAATACCAAGAGCAATTATGCATTTGACATCAGCAACATATCAGACACTTGTACTTAAAAGGCAGCACCAATCGCAGAACCCTTCCGTCTATCATTAACAACCTGGAAGTTATTAATCTACTTAATTGCAAGAGTAGCTTGGTGTCTGAGGACAGGGCTTTGATCGTTAATATTTGACAAGCACGGACTTGTCCATTATTATGTTTTGGAGTCAAATAGAAGTGTTGAAAATTTATGGGCAACTCTTAAGCCATCTCTCTCTTTGCCTAAGGGAGCTCTTTTTAACCCTCCAATCCTAATATCCTATCTCCCAGCTCTTATTCTGGAACAGCACCCCTGTATTAATCTAGTGAAAGACCAATATTCCAGCATTCATTCTCAGAAATATTCTTGCTTATCACCTGACCCTCCACCTCAGAAAAACCTAAAACCCACCAGCTAATAACCCAAAAAAGAAAACCCCAAACAACCCACAACAAACCAACAATGGTCAGTTGAACTCTGCTATCAAAAAATACACCTAGGATGGATACAATCCAATTTGCAAGCTCCAGCTGGTATGAAAACTCAGCACTGATATGGGCTGAGATTAAAATTCAGTACCACATAGATTTGTATTAATGAAGAATCATTTAACAGGAGAATAGCAAATCAATCAATTGTGAGTGGGTGTTTATGGGATCAGCCTTATACAAACCTCATGGAAAAGGTCACAACAGACCAGCAATGAGTACCCTGTAGCCTGTGAGGTTCATTCAGAAATCTGAAGCAGCTAAAAAAGAACCATAGGCAAGGAAAACCTACAAATGAACTTTTGAACTTCTCAAGAGGGTATTTCTGTCAGGGGAAGAACAAGTTAGGATTTGATTTTCTGAGAAACAACCAATTTTCATATGGGATTGGAAAAGCTTTCATTTCAAATAAGAGAAACAAAATTAAGTTCTGAAGCTATATTTCAAAAGTCAGAAGTAGAACTAGGACCCAAATATTAAGACAATATTAACAGAAGCCCTCCCTTTTTGAAAAACCATCAAAAGGTGGTAAAAATATGATTTTTATCTTCTTTCTTTTTAATGTAATGGCCACCTGACTTCCCAGTTGCTTGAAAGAACCATTACTTCCTGCATTTTTTATCCTTTTATTATTTTACTGCACCACATGGCTGCACACATAATTAAGGATTTAAATAATGAATAGATATTAGCATTATGTAAATCATCATCATTTTCCATTAATGGGAGCTGGTGGTAACTGCCTGTGAATCACAAGCATTAGAAGTCACACAGACTTATACATTTTTAAATTTGAAACTATATGCCTATTATAAATTGCAATCAAAGCAGCTCTTTTGACTACTCTTAGATTGTTCCCAGCTCAATCTGTTGCACATCTGTTAGCTAAACTTTATGTCCAAGGCCCTTAAGAAAATATGGAATATATTAGTATCTTGAATTAAGGGAGCATAGAGTGCTCAAACTGTGATTATCCTAACCAAAATTAAAACCTCCAAGTTAACATTATATATGTCTATTCAAATTACACTTAGCTAAGGTCAGTTATGAAAAACAATTGCCATCTCACCACTTACTGCTCTCATCCGTCTTTTTTAATAAACTCATTACCGAGCTATAATTGGAGCGGTTCACTTAGGCCAGGTCTGGGAAGCATTGCTTTTCTTAATTCTTCTTGCTCTGCCTGTTTTCACTGTGGCTTGGGGCTTAATCCACTGACACTGCAAATAACGAATTCAACACACAGGCATGACAACAAAGTCTATTCTGAGTGGTACACTGCATGGTTTTCTTGTTCTACATAAACACGTTTTAATACCAGCTTCAGTAAAAGATATAAATCAGCAGCAAAGGCTAAAGGGACACCCTTGTACATCACCCTGGAGCACTCAAGAGTCAGCAGTGAGGTTCACTGTGCAGCCATCCGTATGCCTGCGATATTAACGACATTGAATGTTCTCAAGCTACATTCCTTGTAACATAATTTCTTCTCACAGCTCATGCAAAGAGACCAGAAAATCCAGTGCTAACAAGACGGGACTGCTGACGAAAAGAGGATTTGGAGAACGCAGTGTAGAATTGGAAGCTAGGCACCTCATCTACTCTGTCTCTTCAGCTTCTCCCAGCACAACCTTTCTCCTGTTCTGTAGGATAAGACTGGCTGTGGAGAAGTCTGTTGGGAGAAGTTCCATGTCCCTATTACACATGTATAGAGACCCTACCATGGACACTAATATTACTCTGCTTACAGCTCCTTCATGTCCTTCAGAAATTTCTGTCCCTGCTGCACTTCCTTTAACCATCCTCCCTATTATTCAGTCTATTTTCTAAAGATCAAAACCCAAGATCTGAATATTTCCAAAAATACACATTTCCTGAATATCAGATTATGAAATTAATCTATTGTTAAGAAATTATATCAATCACCAAGTAGACAAGTAGCAGAAGACTTGCCTAACCTGTGTTTTACTGAGGAATGAGAGAGAAAGTAAATAGTAGCTTGGAGTGCTCTGGCAAGGGTAACTTGGCTGTATTGTCCATGACACATAATTTCCATATCAGTCTGATATGAAAAAAAAATTGAGAAGATATTAGCTGTTCGATGGCATATATGATATATGTCAGTTCCTCAAATCTTGTCTTATCTCAGATCTGCTTTGATAAAGCAGGACAGCATTTTGAAATCGAAGCCATGAGAACTATTAAAACAGCACTGAGCTGTGTTACTTGGTGAAACAAACTCCTTGCCCACCAGCCCAGCAACACAGTGCTACTTGTAGTACTACAGATTGGCTTTACACCTGTGCCAGATGGGCTTGTCTTCATGACATCAGAAAAAGAAATAACACCCAGAGAAATTAACAGGTTGAGCTAATGAAAAGCAGACATTATATGCTGGGTCTTAATTTAGGCTGCTGCTTCTCCTGACAGAACTCCTATACCTGATGCACAACAAAACACCAAAGGGAAGTTATGCAGTCATGCTCCAAATGTTACACAGGGTTGACTGCCAATAACATGCTAATTCTAATTGGGAATATCAAAACAAACATTTTCAAAATATCATTCAGTGAGCCAGTGTTCCATAAGCCCCTACTGCTAGTCAGGATCTAGAGAGTTAAGCCTTTCCAAATTAGTTTAGTTTGTCCTGCTTAGGTGTAATTGTCATATTAGTGACTTTCAGCACAAAAGAAAAGCAGAGAGACTTTGATTTGATAACTTTAGACTTAAAAAAAAAACCCCAAACATGAGAATTTACTGGCTTGGTCAAAACATAGGTAAGCCACTTAAATTATTGAAACACAAAAGATATGACTAGAAGGACAATCTGTAGCGTAGTCTGTCACATTTCCAGGTTCCACACAGAGGCTTATCCCCTTTCTTCCTTTTGTAAACACTTTTGGCTTTTGTCCATAAGGACGGTGAGACTGAGCTTTGTGTGTTTAATGTTTCCTTTACCCAGCACATATGTACTCAACATTGAAAGTAGAATATATCTGGTCTGTATTGATCACTCCATAAAGAACACCCAAAATAACTTCCACCAGTCCAGAAAAAGACCCTTTAGGGATGGAACACCTCTGTCCATTTTATTTCAGAAATGGACTGGTTTTTCTCTGAACAGGAATTCTGCTAAGAGAGCAACTGCAGTTCTTACTTGTCTTCAAACTTGTAGAGTGAGAAAAAGAAGAAGTCTTTGGCTTCCACAAGATGCAAGTAACTTAAATGTCACTAAATCCATTCCAGAACACAGCTCCAAGATGTCCTTTGACTGCTAGAGGAGCAAGAGCAGTAAGTGACCAGTCCTTTTAAAAGTCCTCTTGGGATCAGCCATTGCCCTTGACACTGGTGACAAATGAAAAAGAGAATCAGACCTCTCCAAAACAAACCAAAGGCCACCTCAGCTCCAGAGAAAATCTCATTGTCAGCATGGTCAGACACACGCAGGCAGTACGGAAAGTTCCACTTCTCCTGCAAAGAAGAGCTAATGGATCTGCCCTGAAGGTCCCCTGAGGGAAGAGCTGTTACGAGCACTGGAAATAGTCTTAGTCACAGCCACATCACCTCACTCAGAGGGTTCCAGAATTTCTGTTTCTGCACCTGGAAAGAACCCAGGACAGCAGAAATGGAAAAAGGAATGCTAATAAACCTGTCATCAATATGAGATGCATTACTGAGTCCGGGGAGGCCCACACCAGCACCAAGGGCCATCCTTCCCAAAATCATACAACTAAAGTGTGACCTTTCCACACATACAAGTAAGGCCTCAAAAACTACAGCACACAGCAGAAACAGAGCAAAAGAGGTCAAAACTACCCACTGATGTTAAGAGCTCTGAAGTAGCAGGGGAGTTGTTAAATGAAAATACTTGAGCAATCTTGGCAAGCAGACTCCAATACCACTATACAGAGGAAAGAAAGCAAGTTTGGACTGGCATTCAGCTGAGACATTCCCAATATTGCATGGGACTAATAATTTCCTGTATGAATTTTTATTATTCCCTCAGAGTCATGGAAAGAATAAATATGAGGTTTCATTTCACTTTAATGATTTTCAGAACGAGGCTCTGAAGAGTAAGTCAGAAAGCAAAAATTAGTGTTTAGTTATCTCTTGTAGTCTGTTCTGTGATACTGCCTCTAATCCCCAGTCCTGGGTGAGGAGTTCTGTGGGCTAAGTCATCAGCTTGGGGATGGAAAGGCCTGCCCCACGTGTAATCTGTTAGGTAGGCAATGGACAGGCAATAAAACCTGAGGGAACAAACTTGTCAGCAAGATTTGGTGGATTGAGCACCACAGGGAATACTTATATAGCTTTAAAGTGTTTCATTAAGAGCCCTGGATAAGTAGAGTGGGAAAGACAATGGTATTTAGGTGTCTTCAGAAAGATGAAATCAGAAGAGAACTAAACCAGATTTTTCCTCATACTGCCCAGACACTGCAAAACTACTAAGACCAGCTAAGACTAGATTGTAACAGAAATATTAAGGTCCTGGTTTAAAATACACCTATCACGACTATTTTGAGGTCAGAAAATGCTTAGTGATGGATGAATACTTACTGCATGCCTGGACAGTGCATAATCAGGCAAATAATTAGCCTCAGTCCTCTCTGTTGAATGTGTTCAAGTGGTGAGTGAAGATTTCATAGAAATGAACTTAAGTCCCTTAACTGCTGTCAGAAAAACTTCAGCTGGTAGCAGAGACCACCACTCAATGCCAAGCACAATATATTAGATTTAGGCCAGCTCAAACCCAGGGCCTCTGATGATGAACAAGTAGATTTGGTCAAAAATTATTTAATTTCACAAAGAATTACTCAGATTATTTTTCCCCTAGTACCATCAAGTCCAAAGTCTGAGTCATTCCACAGAGTCCAGGAATCCCTGGGACCATTTTCAGGCTCTGAAAGATCACAGACATTGGAGGATATGGCAGACTAGGAAGGAGGTGAAAATGAGAACACCCCTCTCTTCCCATTTCAGTTCCTTCCCCTCCCCTGCCATTCCCTCTGGCAGGGAGAGGAAAACAATGAGTGTGGCATGTGTAGCACTCAAGGAAAGCTCAGTGCACTAATGGCTGCCTTTTTCACAAGCCAGCCACACAGAATTTGATCTGAAGATGCAATACATCAATGGAAGGTTTATCTTTTTGACTGAGTTGACAGAAACAAATGAGCAGGTCATGTATTCAATTTCTCAGACAACACAGGAACGCTTCATTTGCTATAAAGGTCAAAAACAGTGACCTGGTTAAAGGCTAAGTGTTTTTCTAAAGGTGAAACACTGACAAAAACAAAACATCATTTATTTTTAATTAACTATCAGAATGCTATTTGATTCTTCTCTAAGCGCAGCACAAGCACAGTATTATTCCTGTACCTGCTTATCTCTAGCAAAAAGGTATCACTACCTTCGAGTAGCAATCCAGTGATCTGGAAAGTGTTCTGCAGGAAACAGGCTGAGCAGCACTGCAGAGTCACTGCTGATGGAGGAGCCCATTGTCACCTTCCCAATGATCTCAGCTCCCCAGGGTGCGCTAGGCACAAGAGGGGCAACAAAAGGCATTCCATGTGCTTAACTAAGAGCTCTTCCAGCTTTGCTCCAAGGCCATACCTGTGGCAGCTGTACATGAGATGGGGCCAAGTGGCTAAAAGGCCTCTTCCCATAGCAGGGAGGGGGCTGCCAGGCCCTCATGTCCCAGCTGTGTGGATGGTCTAGCACTAATTACAGAGGCAGGCCCCATAAACCAGCAATTCGCATTGTCCAAGATAGATCAGCTATGACAAGAAACACCAAAAGAGTTATATTTAAAATAGCCAGCTGCCCATATCTGCAGGAACAATTGCAGGGTGGGTACATCCCAGGCTCGGTCTCTTGTTAAGCCTGGTTCAGAGTTTGGGTCTCCCTAACACCAAGCCAGTCCATCCTAGTGTCTGACATTCAGCATTTTGCTAAATTTTGACAGCCCTAAATTTCAGAAACATTTATCCCTCAAAAATGTTGTCAAAGTAAATAAACCAATGAAACAAAGTAACATTTTTGTCAAATCAGTATTTTCTATTTCACTAAAAATACCCCAGACTGCTCAAACTGTGCAAGTGTCTTCAAATGCTGCTTATATCTCCTTGTGAGAAATATCTTTTAGTATTCCTCTCATGAGGCACCAGATTGTGACTTAGACCTTGAAACTCTACAGCAGGGCTGAAAAGCACAGATATTTAATATGGGTGCATAAGCATATGCACAAAGCTCTACCTGAAACTCAGACTCAACCAGGTGATACTCAAAATGACTTTTTATAAGTTTAAGCATTATAAAATAAGAGGTAATTCACTGCACTATACTGCATATTGGACACAATGCTGATAAAAATCACAATGCCCTTTAAAAAGAGGTGATCTTCCTTCTGTTCTCAACATTCTTACAAAAATCTTATATGCAGATTTTGTTCCACATCCCACCTAAACCCAGCTGTAGCTTGCTATTCCTTCTTATTAAGAAAATACTGATCTGAAGCGTGGCATTCTTAAGACAGAATATAATTTTTTTGAGAAGCACAATGTCTTGAAATCTCACAGAACCTTCCCATCCATGAGCACGAAGCAGAGGACATTTCATGTTTTCATGTCCTACGACGTGCAGCGGAACAATCTTATCTGAATAGCTACTCTTTCTGTGACAATTTGCTTGCATTCAGACAAGATGATTTCCCTGATCTTGTCAGGCCACACAAATACATGAAATAAGCAGAGACAACAGCTCACATAAATATTTCAGCCACAACCTGTGATTAAAGGTGTCCCATACACATCTTTGTCACCGCATTCTATTTTAAACATTTTTTTCCCTTAACAAACCTTGTCTCTTCTTCACTCTCCTCTTTTTAAATTAAAGCTTCTCTTTAAGATAATCTTCAGATGCAACAAGGAGTATTCCCCTCTGGTATTTTATTGTTGAGCAATGAACTACTCTTGGTGGTTTCCCAGATCTCGTGCCAATGTAACCATGGAGACCTTGCCAGCTGCTGTGACATCTTGAGGAATTTTGTCTCTCTCAATAGCTTCCCCCATGGCAAAATCATTATCCAAAATTGGCTGCAGGATTTTTTTCATTTTTGAAACACTCACTAACTTACGTGCCCATTATGCCAACAGTTGGATATATTGCTCATTATTGAATAGCAGTATTTGCTATTTACAGAATTATAGCGTGCAGAGGAAATGTACAGATGTTATCAGGGAAATGCCTTTATTCTAAAGTGTCCAAGGGATAACCCCATTTTCATAAAATAATACCTAAAAATAAAAACGCTCAATTAACTGAAACAAAAAGCTGTCTACATCCGCTTTCAGACGACGTTAGAGCACAGCTACTGAATGAGAACATCATGGACTCTCGAATCAAAGGATACAGAAGCACTGCCAGACTTACACTTAACCGGCAAACCTACAACCATAGAAACAGGTCCTGTTTACCACCACCTCTTTCCTCGTTCATCACGTGGTGAAGGTCAGAAGGAAAATTCAAGCAGGATGGCAAGAGGAAATAAAGGTGAGGAAAGGAGAAAGAGCACCATTCATTCTCTTAGACTTTAACTGTCACGCTTTTTCTCTCTTTCTGTTACAGGTGTCTCACCTTGAGTCTGATCCCATTACAAGACAATGAAAGAGAAGAAATGAAGGGGGAGAGTGAAAGGACCTAGACGAGAAGAAACTCTTACTACTCTGCTTGTTCCACAGAGGCCACAGCATTCCACATGGCCTCTCCAAACCAGGTGGAATCTTCTGCAACAGTTCTATAAACCAGTTAGCTGAAAGTACAGCAAAAAGCAAAACTTTAAACATCCTAGCAGAAGCTAGTCCAATCTTTGTTTGGATGATGGACAACAAGTTCTGCCCATTTCTCTGGTGCTGAAGTTACATGTTGCAGCCAACACCAGGTGCAGAAACCAAATTTGTTTATTTTGCTGCTGTTATCTTAGCCCCTTAAGAGGCATTTATTTCTAACTCCTTTCAAGGAAACATGATCATACCTCAAGACCAAGAACTCCTGCAGTGTTAGCCCATCTCACCTGTTTTGTGCTCTTTTTCTATTTTAATTTGAACAAAGGCTTCAAAAGCATTCTTCCTCTGAAACAGCCCTAAGAAAAAATAAAGCAGAAAAGCAGTGTTGACTGATTATGCCTTATTTAACCCTTCACATTTCAAGCACTGCAATGATTTTTTTTTTAACTTTTCCTATTGCACTTATAAGTTAAAGCTAGCAACTATTTCTCACAGGCATTGAAAAAGAACAGAAAAAGCACCTGCCCCCAAAACTCACATAAAACAGCCTCACCTACATCCAATAGCATCTGTCCACAGCTTGGCATATTTTCAAATATGATCCAGGGCAACTAACCCCTCTGGTCTGTGGTTTGAGATCCAAGAGAATAAAGAAACCTTCAGATCCACTTAAATCACATAAGAGGCAGTGATAGGAAAGGGACAGCATCCCAAACACTCTTAACCAGCCTGTGCTAAATGGAAAACGTTTCTGGCATTGCTGTGCCCATGGATATTGACAGAAAACAAGGGAAGAGGAGAGTTGCATGGACTGTAAGGAAAAGACCTGTCAAGAAGTATTGATAGCCTGAAGATCCTGTCAAGGTATCTTAGTGTTTAGAAAAGCTGGAGACAATTCCACCTAGGTGAGACCAAAACCAACCAGTTTTCCACCAGTATTTCCAGTCAGGTATGTCACAGAATCTACTGGAATTGCTAAACACTACTGCTGGTTCAAGATACTCAGGCTTTTACTTCAGCTATATTGTTTCTTGCTAGTTTCCCCCATTCCCACATGGTTTCAGGCAGATCATAAAGTGCACAGCTTCTGGGGCCGTTATAGCAAGGAAGGGCTTTACCTACACTGTGCTGTCCAGTGAATGACACTGTCACTTCAGAGCCCAAAAACATAGGGCTGGGTGTCTTTTACAGGTAGTGGAACACTTGCTGGAGCCCTAGTTTTACTTTCAGAGTACATGAAGATACCTAGTTACCACCAGTTTTATGTGATAAGTTTAGAATCTATTTTAACATGAGATACAGAGTGTTCATGCTGCACTAACATGCTGCAGTGATGTAGAGCTGTCCAGCTTAAAGCACCCCTTGTTCTACCTCAAAGCTCTCAAAGAAAGCTGAAGTATACCTGTTAAGTGCACAGCAGCTTGTTAAGCATGGGCAATCCTTGCTGAAGTAGCTCTCTGCCTGCATTTATGAAGATGTACATGGCAGTCAAGAAGGAAGAAGGGGGACGCTGGGCCTTTTTTTAAAACTCACAAGGAGAATGTGCTAAATAACAACAGCTCAGAAAGTTCCACCTCTCTCCCAGCCAAGCCAATGATCAATTTATTGGTGAAAAATTTTGACAGTGGTGGTGTGAACAGACCGCTCATGCAAATTCATCAGTGGACCACAGCACTAGCCTCAAATTTTAGATTAGTTCCTCCCTCCCTCAAATGCTCCCCATTCCAGCCTAGGAGCTATTATCCTAGGGCCTGGTCACAAACAGAAGCCATGAAAGATCCTCACCTACCATAAACATTACATAAAATGAAGTTTTTTTAATTACTTTGATGGGAATCTCCAAGTTTAGGGTAGGGAAAGACTTCATACATGTGGCTTTACAAATGGAAGAGAGCAGGCAAACACCTTTCAATAGTTCAGTCATGTCTTGGATGCTTGTGCATCAGAGCGACCAGGTCACCCTTCCAGGAAGAGGAAAATGTAGTAACAGAGAAGGGAGGGATTCATCAAAAATGTATGCTGAGAAAGAATCAATAATCTGGAGCAAAGAATGAGAAATTGAACAAACCCCTCTGAACATATTTTCCTGCTCCCGAAGAGAGAAGACAGAGTATGCAGTAGTCATGAGCTCAAGTTTGCCAGATGGATACAGGGAGAGCCAGAGGTTTACCACAAGCACCTTTCAAAGGTGATCTTGCAGTTATTGAAGTAAGCATATTGTTTCATTTCCTTTTCTTCACTTTTGTCACTATAAACACTATTTACGCCAACTTTGTCCCTTTTGCACTTCATAAATATACACAAGTTTCCTTTAGACTTTAACTTGGCCTGAGCTAAATGCTCTGTGAAGGTTAACACATTCGTCTCTGTTTGGTGACCATTCATAGCAAGGAGAAACAACTTCTGCTGAGATGTACTAGCAGGGAGTTGAGTATCAGATAGAAAGCCCCACTAATAAAAGCTGAGACTCCTTAGAGAGTACATAACCCCTTGAAATCATGGATGTGTTTTTAGTGTAAAGGGCAAAAGTACTTCCACTGTAAAAGCAAACAAACACAAACACACACACACAAAAAAACAAAAGCAAACAGAACCAACAATACAACCAAACAACAAACCAACAGAAACCCAACAGGTCCTCTAAACACCCTATGTCTGGGACAGTGAATTTTCTGCCACTATAGCTTATTTTTAGAAGGAGAGAAAAGCAATCCACAATTTTCACAAGTACTAGAAGTGAAGGTAAACCCTTCATTTTTAACTCACGCTGCTAACTCACAAGAAGATTAAAAACTGCTCTGGCATTGCTAAGATTTTTCGTGAAGTTCACTATCTTAANGCTCATCAGCAGCCTGCCAGGGCTGCTAATCCCAACAGCTTCAGGGACCAGAGAGCAAGCCCAAAGCCGACCTCTTCTGAAAGCCTTGCCTTGTCCAAGTACATGCAAAACTGTTCATTGTAATAGCAATGAACATTCATTAGGATAAACCAGCACCATTCACAGTGCCCTTGTCTCCTAGGAGTGGCCCCTACCAGTCACAAATGTAGTACAACCTGGGGGCTTCTTCTTAGCAATTCATATAATCCACAGAGTACAGCTTGAGCTCAGATAATTAAACCAGAATTAAGTTAACACGTTAAATCTGGTGGTTTTTTTCACTGTGAAAATATCAATTGGGTAAAGTCAAAATGTTTAGAAATGTGTTTGAGCAAAAGATGAAAAAAAAAAATTCAGAAGAATTTGAGAGAAATAACTTACATTTTCAATGGCTTTTTATTTCAAGCCTCCTTTCATTTTATTTTTAAAGATAAAAAAGGTAATTTAATTTTAGGTTGTCCTAAGACAAAATTATGTTTGTCCTGAAAACAAAAGCCCCCTTCTATTCAGTTCAAAGTTTCTTTTTAAATGAGTGCAGACACGACAACAAAAGAAACTGTCTGGGTTTTTTCCCCACAATCCATGTGTCAAGTATGCCAAGGCCATCTGAGTTTTCTTTAGTTAAAGAGTTGCTATGTAAAACATATTCTCAACATATAATATTTTTATTTGCAACAGATGATAAAGTATTCATCACACTTCAGGAAGAAAATGCAGAGCTGAACTCCAGATCAAAATCTATCCTGGAAGAATTAGCACACTCTCCTTCAGCAAACTACAGGTTTTACATCACTTTGGACCACGCATTCTCCAGGTGTTTATTGCTGAATTCACTGCAAATGAACCCCTCATGCGTTCTGTCCAACTTCCAATCTTATTTTCTACCTGCAAGCTTTCCCCCAGTGATCACTAGCTCTAAACACTACAGCGCTTGAGTTTAATGGCACTCCAGCTTAACAAAACTCTTCATGGTCATTAAGACAAAATGACTGAATTAATTCAGAAACTCAAGAGCGTTCAGCTGAGCTGATATTAAACCTCAAAAATACATGAGCCAAAGTCCATTTAGGAAAAAAGAAGGTAAAAATGAGTAATAAGAAATAGGCACAATTCAGTTTTAATCTAGCTAAAGCAGCTTAAGAAGAAAACACTCTAATGAAGCACTTAATGACTAGTTAAAATTATTTTAACAACTGATGACTTCAGAGAGAATTTAAAAGATAATTTCCCATCAAAAGCCTTATGTAAAGTCACACCTCTACCTATTAAGTGCAAGAGTTTGGGTTGAGTTGCTCTGCAAAGCCACGTCATAGAAAAAAAGACAAACAAGCAGCCTAGGAAAAGACAGTAGTCTGTATTTTATATGTTTATGCACACACTATACACAAAAATAATTACTTTCACAAAGGCATAAAATCATCAGACCAGATATAAAGTTCAGTTCTTCTCAGGCATCTCCATAAGACTTACCAGGTTGAGCATGGCCCAGCGTAGAAATTATTCCAGGCTCCCCCTCCTTCCCATCCAAATCTCACAAGCCAGAAAATTTCTCCCAACATAGTATATAAAAATTTTAAGTATATAAAAATTTTAAGTAGAATGTGACATAGAATTAAAAAGGATCAAGAGTCACTAAAATCCTTGTAATATCACAGACTTTGTCAGATGGAAATACTAAAATAATTCTAGAAATGAACCAGGATTCACATTACAGAGAAATCTTGCAACCAATTTCAATTTGATCTTACAACACCCTAAGGCTTTTTCAGCATGAATAAGATAAATAGGGTGTCTACCCCCACCACTTTTCAGTGTGATGCCAATATGCAAATCCTTCCAGGAAGGAGGTAGGAAGGGGAAAACCCTGCAGAACTTTGATGATGCTTCATATAGGTGGCTGCAGCATGCTCAAAATAATCAGTCAATTTCTCCAAATAAACTCACACCCTTTCATTCTGCTCTGAGCCCTTAGAAAAGTATTGTATTAACTACCTCCTCCTGTACATATTTTTTTCTCTCCTGTTCCTCCAGTAGCTTAAAAAAGTAAACGAAGAGAGGTCAGAAGTCTACCCACACTTACTTGGTGCACTGGGTGAGCAAGCACAGTACCTGTTTCCATAGCAATGGAGAAATCTGACCAGCACTACAGCTCATCCTCCATCCCCTACCCCCAGTGCCTTGCTTCTCCTCCACAGCCAGAGGAGCTGCAGGTGGTTTTCAGCAGGAGCAGAGGTCACTCACCTGAGGTTCTCAGCATGGGGCACTGCCCCACCAGAGCCACTGAGATTGCAAGTCCCGCATGGTGGCTCCAGATTTATCCCCGTCAGCCTAAAGGAAGGACAACTTGTTCCTAAGGCCCAAAATTTGCCTTTCTGGCATGGTAACCTATTCTCTTTTGTGTTTCTCCTAACAGGCAGGCAGTTCTCAAGTACAAAGGTCCTCCTCCCTCTAACTCTGGTCATGTTACAAAGAGTGTAAGTCTTCTTCCTAATAGCCACAGCGCTTGGAGTTTTGCTGCATGGGGTTAGCTCAGCTCTGCTTAGGCAAGCATCCAAGAATCCGGACTCTAGGTATCATAAAGTTGGCCCTGAGCTCATGTGTTTGCATTAGAAATATGTTATATTACTTCACAGTACGAGAAATGCTGCTCAACAATTCAACTTTTCATCTAAGCTGGCCGTACTAAAGCGGCAGCTCTGATACCTGATTCCCAGCAAGATAATTCCTTTACAGATGTTTTCATGGCAAACTGATTTCCCTCGTGTTTCACTCCAGTTACAGTCAGCATTGTTAATTTATTTTTCCTTCTACAAGGCAATAAACTGTTGCACATTTTCCCTGGAAGGGAAAGATATTACTGATTTATTTTGCATAACAGGAGACTCTGATATCAACCATTGATACAGATGAGCAAAACCACTGCAGAATCTTGGAGGAATCAACACAGCAAATTGCAAAATATCACTAGCTTAGCACATGACAATAACATCCTCTGCCTTAACTTACACCTTTTGGTACCTTCAAAGCGATTTATTTGCACTGTGTAACAACTTAAGCTGTATCTTTAGAGAAATCATGATGTTTAATGTTTCACAATTGCCAGCTGTCTAGAATCCAGATTGAAAATATCCAAGTTACAGCAGCTAGTCATAGCACAGTTCCATGAGAAGCTGGATTTGCCATGGTTGCAGCATGCAGGTGCCAAGGACATGTAAAGCGCTAGCACGGAAGAAATCCTGTCTCAAGCATCATTACAGAAAGCCAGACAACAGGAAAAATTACTTCCCAGAGGACCTTTCACTTCAGACAAGGCAGACTGCATAGAGGAAAAGCACTCTTCACTGACTGACCAGAGAAGCTTCTATTTAAAGCTCAGATATTTACCGTATCCCACAGAACAGTACAACTCTGCATCCTCTTCAAAATCCCCATGTTTACTCCAGGTACTGAACAGATGAGGTAATAGGAGGAATTGAGGAGGAGGGACTGACTTAAATTGTCCTTACTGCTAAGACAGGTTCCCTTCTCAACTGCAGTCAGGTCCTGTAATTATCTATAATTACACGGAATTGCTGTTCTAGAACAGCACATAGAACTAAAGGTGTGGGACCAGTCCATATGCTCTGTGGGAGGGAGTCACTTGAAATGTTTGCAGCGTGATGACACAGGGTTAATTCTTTGGAGTCACAGCGTCATCCTAGGCCTGCTAGGAAGCAGCCAAGAAGGAAACACAACAGCTCCAGATAAAATATTTCCCAGTAAGCAAGGCAGGAGGCTAGCAAACAATGCCAGCAGTCAGACAAGTTAAAGACACGGCTTTCCCATTTCCCCTCCGAGTCACACTGCTCTGGTGCCAAGCCCAGGAAAGAACAGACCAAATGGACTTGGTACAAGGGCAGGGACCTCCCCTGCATTGACAGGGAAACTGAAACAGGTCAGCAGATTCCGGTCGAGGACGAAGACAACACTAGTGGGTTTCCTAAGTTTCAAAGAGTTAGGAAACCTTAGAAAAGATGGAGGAACCTGCATAGGCTGTTTTTTGTAATTTCCGGTTTTTTAATTCCCTCTCTGCCAGGCTTTGCTGTTTCCCTTGCTGTGGAGATTTCACAGCACCTGGGTCCAGCAATGCCACCTCAGTGCAGTCAACAGCAGTGGCAGCTCCCCTGGGAAAACCCACTGAGCAGTCATTGCTGATCCACACAACCTGCTGCTCCCAGGCAGGCTCCTCCACAGGGCCTTACCCTTGGGTAGGGCACGGTAAAGCATTTCGCTCCTGCGTGCCTGCACCCAGAGAGCAGGCACGCAGCACAGACACAGCCTGCTGTGCCTTGCTTTGCAGATAACAAAAGCACATGGGACAGGGAGGATTTCATTACTAGACCAGTTAAAAATGTCTAAGGTATTTCTTTGAAAATTAGTCAGAAAGAAGAGAGAGACACAGAGAGAGAGACAGAGAGGAAGGTTTGTGGTGTTGGAATATAATACAACCAAGACTATTTCTTCCAGACTTTTCCTTTCTTATTATTTTCAATAAAAAAAGAAAGTAACAACAGCAAGAAAAGTGAGAGCAGAAACAACAGATGACTGAATCCAAACCATGAATCGGACAACATTTACATTTTTGTCAAACTATTTTGTTTAAAATATCTAACAAAAAATTCCAATACCTCACAAATTTAATTTCCCAGAAAAATGATTTTTCAAATAGAATGCCTCACCACTAAACCAAAACATTGTATGCTGCAGAAGGTGGCCAAGCTGAAATTACTGATCTGCTCAAACAGATTGTATAGTTATATTGTGGAATTCAGTGCCTGAAAACATTAAGATGGTTGAATTCATCAGGAAAACCCATGGCGAAGTCAGGTGATCTTTAGACCATCTATTTGAGAAGTCATGTAGGCTTCATCTGGACAATTCACCCAAGAGTTCCGACACTCAATCTAATTCTTGTTCCCATAATGCCAGACCCACAGTCTCCTGTGTACGTCCTTTGGAGCTTCGGCATAATTTAAAAAAGCGATGAAATGTGTGCCTCTTGGAAATTAAAGTCTAAACACCAGCATGTCATAAAAGAAGCAGGCAAATAACAAAATTAGGCCTTTTATCCTTCTGCAGTTTTATAAAACAAATACTTCAAAAATATTTTTGTAAAGGTACCGTTACAAAGACATTGTGTTCTGTTTATACACACAGAGCCAAAGAAGTTGATTGATCTCATTATAATGTGTTATTTTCTTGCTCCATGTCCTAAGGAATAGAAAAATATACAATCACACTGTCTGTCCCTACTACCTTAAATAAGTTCCCAGCCCATATTAAACAAGGCCTGACAGAGGTTTCAGAGAGAAACAGATCTGCTGGAAGGTAGGAAGACTCTGAAGAGGGATCTGCACAGACTGGATCAATGGTCCAGGGCCATTGAGGTTCAACAAGGCCAAGTGCTGGATCCTCCACTTGGGTCACAGCTATTCCATGCAACGCTAAAGGCTGGGACAGAGTGACTGGAAAGCTGCCAAGAAAAAGAGGATCTGGAGGTGCATTTTGACAGTCACTGAATATGGGCCAGCATGTGCCCAGGTGGCCAAGAAGGCCAATGGCACCTGGCCTGGGTCAGGAATAGTATGGCCAGCGGGACCAGGGCAGGGATTGTTCCCTGCCCCTGGTGAAGCCACACCTCGAGTGCTGTGTCCAGTTCTGAGCCCCTCAACACAAGAAGGACTTTTGAGGTGCTGGAGTGAGTCCAGAGAAGGGCAATGAAGCTGGGGAAGGGTCTGGAGCACGGGGCTTAAAAGAAGTGTCTGAGGAAGCTGGGGTTGTTTAGCCTGGAGAAAAGGAGGCTGAGGGNAAAGAAATGTCTGAGGAAGCTGGGGTTGTTAAGCCTGGAGAAAAGGAGGCTGAGGGGTGACCTTATCACTCTCTACAACTGCCTGACAGGAGGGTGTAGAGAAGTAGTGGTGGGTCTCTTCCAAGTGACAAGTTGGGGCAAGAGGAAAGGGCCTCAAGTTGCTCATGGGAAGGTTTTGATTGGATATTGGAAAAAAATTCTTCACTTAAAGGGTTATCAAGCACTGGAAGAGGCTGCCCAGGGAAGTGGTTGATTCACCATCCCTTGAGGTATTTAAAAAGCTGTGTAGACTTAGGGATACCTTAGTGGTGGACTGAGCCATGCTGGGTTAATGATTGGACTCAATGATCTTAGAGGTCTTTTTCAATCTAATCAGTTCTATGGGTCTATGATTATCGGGCTTGTGGGTTTGAATTATTTAAGCAATCTGGCTGAACCTCTCAAAAATGCAACCTCCAGCTTCCACTTAAGATACCTAGAAGACAGATGACATCCTTTGAAGCTGAGCTCTATCCCAGACCAAGGACACTATGAACATAAAATTCTGTCCCACAGTGTCCCCAGACAGATTAAGGATTCTGTGCTATCAGCATTTCACAAAACACTACTGAAGGAGAGAAGTAACATCTAGTCTATAAATTTCCCTGGTTAAAGAGGGAAATGAGAGTAGAAAAGAACAAGCTAAGTGAGCAAGCTCAGAGATTTAGCAGTGGAAGAGGGCAGAAGTTCTGCATCCCCTACCACGAAGAGCATGGTACATATCACAACTACGTACCAGAGCCACCATCTTTATGAAAACTGTAATGGGAACAGCTAACCCTCAGAGAATCTTGGAGAAATAAAACGTTGTGCAAAAGAAGTAGACGAGGTGTTCCAGATGCCCATGAATTGCATCTAAGGTGACCTTTCATTGCAATTCTCAAGTAATTTCTTTGCACTGTGGGAATTATGATAACTCTGAGTTCACTGAATTTTTATGATGCCACAGCTGAGTCACAAGAGGAAGATTTACAAGCAGTGGGAACACATTCATGCAGTTATTAGCTGTCTGGGAGAAAACTTGATCAATAAGAAGATAAGATATTAAGAGGATTCCCTCTGTCCAGTGCTCCTTGTTCACTTGCTCCACCAGCATTTCACATTGCTACTTCCCCAGCAGTGTTATTGCCACTTGTTCAACATAGTGTTTAAGCAACATGCAGTACTTCAACACATCTGACCATTGTATGTGTTTTCCAGGAGTGCCCTGTAAAGGTAACCCGAAATCAAGACTACAATCCTTTGCTATCATGAACTCTGATGAAATCAGAAACAGCTTTAATAAACTCTGTGAAAGGCAGCCAGCAGGCTCAATAACTCATAAGCAAATAAAATAAAAAGGACACTTTCTTCACACTGTTTCCCTTCTAATAATATTTTTTCCCGGGAACAGAAAGAGGGCATGGGCAGGGATCTTGAGAGCAGAGTGTGCCTTTTTTTAATTCATGAATGCTTGTCAAACTGTGTGGTATCCTAGTAAACCCCGCTGTGCTTTGTGTACCCAAGGCTTGCAGGATAATCTGGAATGGAACATTCACTATATGAAACATCAACATCTTCTGCCTTGGAGACTGGGTTGTTACACATGTATCTGGAGCATTCCAGAAGAACCAGTTTTATTATTTCTATGTTAAACCCCTTGTCACCTCCTCAAAGACTGCAGCTCTTCCCTCTTCCTCTTTAAAGCTTTGGTTTTTGTACAGTCTGTATGAAAGTTTAAAACATTACATCAAGTTTCTCATAAAACATTCCCACAAAATTCAATGCAGCTTAGTCTTCTCATAGCCTGACCAAAATGGCTTGTACTGGTGAAGAGAACAAGGTCCATAGCAAGCTCTGAAGCCTAGAGCACCAAATAGCCTCCTCCTACTGCTTTACTGACCATAATACATTTGAAAAACAAAACAAAGGCAAACCAAAAGCAGCAGCAAAACCACCCAAAAACCACCAAACAAGCCCCCACACCACTGAACTCTTATCTTGTACACATTGAGTTGCACAACACCGTCCCCTGCGGAGATGCTAACTCAATAGCTGGCTCAATACTGCCTTAAGAGTATGGCACGGAGCCAAAGAACATAAACTCTCCCTCCAGGTTTAGTGCTATGCTGACATGGTTGTGCTGCCTCCAGACTTGGTGATAGGTCTGTCAAATCTAACTCCTTATTTCTGCTTTGCAGCTTGTGCACAGAGAAGGTGTGTCCAGCATCTGCCAACACACGCTCAGTTGTACCGGTTTGATTTTACTTCTGATGAAATATTTCATTGTTCAATCAAGTGGGTACAAAAAAGAAAGTGTGCTTCGAAGTGCAGGTCACAAATCAGCTCAAGTACGTGTCTTCCAAGGCGGAATGAGCCAATTTTGACCAAAATTCATGGGCAGACACTCTCCTCTGAGACATGACTACATTAAAGAGATATGTAGATCCCAGGACTCCTGCATCTCAGCTCTCTCTCCCCCTTTCCTTTTGCTCCAGTGAGGTTATTATTTCCTGATGGTTTATAGCAGAAACAAATCTCCCCACTGGGTAACTAGAGAAGTACAGTCACAGACCCCATGAATCTTCTTTTCCCACCCTATGCACATCTCAGCAGAGCCCTGCATAAACTGCACAGCGCAAGCGGAATCGCAGAATCAACAAGGTTGGAAGAGCTCTTAAGATCATCTAGTCAAGCCATCAACCTAGAACCATCATAATCACCCCTGAAACATATCCTGAGTGCCACATCCAGGCACCTCTTGAACACTTCCAGAGACAGTGACTTCACCACTTCCCTGGCCAACTTATTCTAGTGGCTAACCACATTTTCAGTGACTTTTGTTCCTAAAATCTAATCCAAACCTCTTTTGGCAAAGTACAGATATTGAAGTGAGTTTTTCACCCTGTAGCCCAGTTGACAGCGCAGCTCGGGCTGACTTGAGGCACTTAATACCAAAGTTTATCAACACTGCTGTGAATCCCAAAAAATAGAGCAAAGATCAGAAGACAGCATAGCCCCCTGCTACTGCTGAACACAAAAAACCTCCTTAATTGCAGGGCAGAGCATTTTGCTCTTGTCTCAACTCTACACTCAGCTACTTGCTGAAGAAAAGGGCTGAATGCTGGCTCTGCCCTGACTGTGCACCCACATCACAACAGCTTCTTCAGCCAGCACCAGTTTTGAGTCTCACACAAAGGGGTCTCTAGCTCTGCCACTTACATGTCAGTTCATACCTGCATTTGCTTCATTGGTAATCTCAACTACACCTGCTCCCTGGGGCTGACAGCCTCTCTGCCATGCACAGACACAATCTAATCTGCAGCATTCCTCATCTCCACAAATAACTTGAGGAAACTGCAGCTCGAGGAACAGCTTGGGAAAGGCACTCCACAGAAACATGGGGAGTCTTGTGATCTTTCGTATTTACACTGAAGACCAAGCTCCTTGAATTCAGTTCCACGGGAATCTGAGCTTTTCTCAAAAAGGAAAAAACTAGTCTGCCTAATTGCAGGGAAATCTTGAAGACACATTCAGAAGCTTGAAATGTCAGAGAAATAATAAATAAGTAAATGGTTTGGAGGGGGATGAGTTTTCAGCAGGTTATCATTTTACGTCAGTCATCTTCTTTGGATTCTGTAAGAACAGAGAAGAAAGAAATAAGGTGTTTGATTAAACAGAGGGCAGCTCTGGCTAAACAGGTATATTAGAAACCAGGAGTGCCTCCAGAAATGCAACATAAGACCACATGCAGCCTCACCACGTCCTGTACTCTCCAGCAAAGCACAGGAGCTGGGCTGGGAGCATTGTCAGTAGGGCACATTGTGTAACAGATGAGTGCTATGTACCAGGGCTCCCAGAGGGCAAAGACAGTGAGACTGGGTATTATTAGTGCAAAGAAACAACAGCCTTCTTTGAAAAATGTCTCTCCGCTACTCAGTAATCAAGGCATGGGTGTGGAGTATGTTTATTTGAGTTATTTGGTTTGGTTTTTTTAGCTTTGTTTTGTTTGGGGATTTTTTGGCAGGTGGGGCTAAAGTATTTGTTTGGATTTGTAGTTTTGAGGTTTTTTTGTTTGGGTTTGCTTTTTTTTTTTTAGAGAGAGATGGTGGTCCACAGTTCAAGATCCAACTACACTTTTGAAAAATTCTACCTACATTGTTACCACCTTCTCTGCTTCAGTAGTCCTTTAACTGTGGAAAAACCTCTTGGCAACTCAGTGAGCTGGAGTTCATGATTTATTACCCATGTTTAGCACTTACGGGATCCGTCCCCAGTTCAAGTGCTTCAGCTCATTTCTAGAGACAACAGGTGCCAGCAGCTGCAATTTCAGAGCTATTTCAGCCAGGAGAGTCCACCCATATTTGGTCTAGCAATTAACAGAAGTTCATTCTTCTAAGTTCATTCACCAAACTGATAAAAACCATCCTGAATTTTCAGAAATACCTAGTTCATGAATTTCACTGAAGCATGGATTAAGCTGCTGAAAAAAATTCATTTCCCAGTGTGAAAGAAGATGCATTTTCCCCCATTAGAAATTAAAAATATATACATAATTTATTTTACTGCCCCAAGATGATGTTTTTTAAAGCACAGAAAATCAGGAAAAACAGGGTTTCACTGAAAATTAATTCTGTCTGAATCAGTTCTCCTTTTCAAGAAAGTCTGGTCTTGATGCAAAACTGACTTTAGAGATAAAACCTGCTCAAAAGAACATAGTGCTACATCATCTCCATTCTTCTGTGTCAAAGAAACTGAAAGTTATACTTGAAAAGGACAATGAAGAGTTAAAAGTATGCATCATTTCCTTAGAAAAAGTGTAGAATTTCCTTAGAGAATAAAGTATAATTGCCAGGCATTGATAAATTGTGTAAGAAACACTATTGATGATTCATACCAGTAGAACTTGCTGCTAAATAAACTCTGACCTTGATACTCAAGAGACCCACTTAGAACATCCTGCAAGACAATGATGTATTTCTCCACGCTAACCTTTGTGAGTAGCCTGCCTCTTCAGCTCCTTGAAACAAGCTAGTTCCAATTAAAGAGGAGAAGTGGAACTGTTTCATACATTTGTTTTAGTGACAGGACACACAGGGGTTATGATGTCATAGTGCCAAGAATATTGGGCAAGAAAAGCTGGGTTTGGGGTTTTTTTTGAATTTCAGGTATATGTTATTGCAACACTGCAGAAAATATTTCCTTATTTATGAAAAAAAAAGAAAAAAAGTAGAGATATTGAAGGGAGGGAGAGGGAGAGAAAATGGCACTAGAAGCTAAAGCTTAGAGCTGAAAGAAGGCAGTTGTGACCACATTCCAAATCAGTTCTCACCAGGCAGAAACAGGGACTTTATTTGACTTCCCACAGTTCAGTTGCTGAACCAAAATGTGGAGAAAATGCAAAATTTCTCCAAATTCCAGCTTGTTAGGTCTTGCTATCTGCATGGAGAATTCACATACAACACAGTTTGGATCTATCCCACCCGAGGGGCAACTCCCAGTAAAGGAAGAGTCACCAGAGAAGATCACCACGAGATGGCAGAGTCTTCCAGGACAACTCAAAGAGAACACTGAAGTCCCTCCTGATGAAGGTAAGACTGACACTGGGGAAAACAAGAACAGAGAAAGACCAGGAAGTTTTGGATGCTGACCTGAACTCTGGAGTGGAGTGAATCAAAATTTGGAAGGAGCATCGGCAGCACATGGGGGAAAAGACTCCACACAGCTCCTGAGTGGGCTGTTCTTTATGGCATTTTTTCCTCCAAACAATATTGAAGCTTCATGTCCAAACAGCACCAGCAGTACAACAAAAATCATTATTTTCCAGTCTAGGGACAGAAGAGTAAGCAATTTCATTGACTCATCCATGTCATTCTCTTGCAAACACTGTCCACGATGGAACACATATCCAGAAAGTGCTTGAGAACCCCACTAAACATGTCACAGAACACTTGACAGCACCAAAGCAAACCAAAGCCTTCCCAGCAGTCTTTGTACAAACCTTTAGTACAAAACACCAAAAGCCAGACCACCAACAACAGAAAAGCAGAGGTGCAGGGTGGCACCTATAGCCCGTGTCACTTTTCCTTTGCAACTGGAAAATAAATCCATAAAAGTCTTATTAGATGTATTTAAGGTCTTTCATTACTTGTTTGTTTCTGAGACAATCGCATAAGACAGACAAGACTTGCGGTGGGGAAAAAAAAAGTGAAGACTTCGAGACACAATTCTTAATCCTTGGGTCTGTGCAGCAGGGAGAAAGGTGGAGGTATTGAATCTGCACTCTGACTTGTAAACTTCATCTCTGATGAACAGAGACTCCATTCTTTGAGGAAGGGGCTCCTGGGGAACCAAGCTGTGAAACACAGCCTTTTACCCTGGAGCTTCAGGCAATTTAGGCTCAGGATGCAAAGAGCAGCCAGGATGGACTTGCTTAGTCTTGAGCAGGGAGTCCACACAGCAAATAGAAGACAGATGCAGCCTACACATGGAAATGAACAGCTAGGAAAGAATGCCATGGTACAGTTTGCTAAGGGAGATGAAACACAGAGGGAGGCAGGAACAAGGGAAGAAGTAACAGTGATGGAAGCAGATGGGATATAGGGGATATTTCATAGGGTAGCATGGGAGAGACATTAACATGTTTGAAAGCAAAAGGAAAAGACAATGACTGATGCAGAGAAGCAGTGAAGGGATGTAAGAAACAGCATGGATGGTGAGGAGAGGGAACAAGCAGAGTCAAGGGATTTGCTTTCATCCTGATATATGCTGAAAGGAAGTCTCAAAACATTTAGTTGTTCCTGTGAGAGAAACTTTGTTCTCCAATCACATCCAAAAGGGAAAGCAAGCCTGGTGAGGAGTCAGCTCTGAACTTCCCCAGTTTGCAAGGCGATTTGCTTCAGGCTGACTTCCCTTTGTTTTTAAAGCCTGAGCAGCATCCTGCTACGCCTATGACTATCAAATAATGATGACAGAATCAAACCATAAATGAAAGAACAAAAAAATCCCTTGTGTCATGGCATTTCCTATATGAGTAATTGGTGCCTGCAAATGAGGAGTACTTGCCATATTCCCAATACACATGCAGTCATTAGCATTTCTGGTTCTTGCCTCAGTTGCAGTCAAACTGAAACAGGAAAAATCTCAGCTATGGGAAGAAATGAAGTTAACTGATAACTGTTCTCGTTACCTTGCTATTTATTTTTAAGATCAGTCCTGCTTGCTATTAAAAATGAATTTTAGGTATTGGGGATGGATTTCACAGTAACTCTATTTGTTTAAGTGAAATAAATGAAACGCTTTCTCCTGCAAACATTCAGTGATGAAAAAGGCTAAAAAACATTGATTGCTTGTTTTACATAGAGGTGTAGCATGCATAAACAATAATGAGCAGTAAATAAAAATTTCTTCTTGGCTGCATAGAAAAAGTAATTTTAGCCAGTCGAATACTAAATCTCTCTCCTCCACCTCACAAGTTTTTTTCTTGTTAAGGACACTGCAGGAAGTTTCATTATGAAGTGAAGTTGGTAAATGAAACTTCAGCTACTAGTTTCTGTAGAAGAGAAACGGACCCACTGACCTCTTTGAACCCAAAGGCTCTTATTACAGACACTAATTGTTGTTCTTTCCTACTTTCCTGCTCTGCTGTGCCATTCTCAGAAATTAATTCACCTCATTTGTCACTAGCCCTTCTCAGAACAGACTTTTATGCATTGCTGATGGTTCAAAAGCTCTTGCAGTAGGTTTCCAGAGTGATTTTTATGTCTTTAAAAGAAAACGTGCACTTGAGGAGGAGTATGTGTAATGCACAGAAACCTACTATTAAGCACAGGCTTTTGGGTAATCTTCCACATACTTTAAGGGATTGCGCCTTTTCCATTTCACTTTACCATAATCTTCAAATCTTACAAGCTCATGGGTTTTGCACTCATATGTGTTAAAGGGAATAGGCTTCCTTATGTTTCAAATCTGGAAGCAAGACAAACACCAAAGACATTTCTAGCTCTTAGGAAATCATGTCCTGTTGAAACTCTGTGTTCTGTTTAAGGTGCAATGTTACAGGATGCCCATTTTTCAGTAAGGCATACATTATGTTTCTATTTTCATAATACTTGCTTCTTCCAGTATATATAATTCTGTATAATTTTGTCCATGAAAGCTTGCTGAGAAACTGTCAGGAGTAGTTCAAATGGGTGTGGGAGAAAGGTTGAAAATGCATGTCCTTTTTAAGAATTTCAACCAGAATGAAGAACTTTCAAAACCATAGGCCTGATCTGTAATAAAACCAAAACATCTGACCAGTTGCATCACCTTGGAAGTGGTAAAGACATACACCGCCACACATATACAAATATATTTCAAATTAAATAAATTCCAAAAAATAGTACAATTTGTTCTGGACTTCAGCCTTAACTCCACCCTCAAATTAAAGAATTCTGTAGGCCAGAAACTCTGAGACGTGGACTACATTAATTTTTTTGGAAAGGTGCCACAGGACAGCATTAGCTACATCCAGACCAGCAGGTTCCAAAGCTTCCCAAGTACCTGCCTTATATCCCTACTGCACTCTGCAATGCCCTTGGCTAAAGTACAACATCCCAACAGCAACTTTAACATATTCCCACAATACTCTATGCACCTCAGCTGCCTGCCAGAAATTAGTATTAAATAAAGGTTGGACATATTCACGCAATATAAAGTGGGCAAAAGCTAATAATTTCAGTGTCAAAAAATGGAGCCCAAACTATCTCTCATGTCACATCCTTGCATGTACAAAAAGCAAGCAACTTTGCTAACACAGACCCAGCAGACTACAGAAATGAAAACGATTTCAGATAATCGGTAAGATAAAAAGTAACTTCTACTTCGACAATAACACAATTGCAGTATCTGGCCTGAAAGGGTCTGCAGAAAGCAGCAGATACAGGAGCCATTGTGATCCCAAGGAAATACTTTGAAGGGGAGATTTTTCTCTTATTCATCTGTTACTTTGCAATAAAAATGTAACACCTTTGAGGCAATGCATACCTTCTATTTTTGGGGAATATGAGAGAGTGCTGGACCTCTTAGAGAGTTAATTTAATACAACATAAAAGTGCTTATACTCACAACAACGAGAATCTTTAGAGATGAAATAATGAGGCACGATGCAGTGAATTACAGACATTATATTAATAGTACTGACATTACTGGTGGTAATACTGTAACATGCATTTCACAACATCATGCCCTAGTTTATTACAACAGAGAAGTGAATCTAATAAAAGCAAATCAGCTCTCATTGGACCTGAAAATATTTTTCATTACCCAAAGGAGCGCCTCAATCCTTCAAATCTTGTCTTTAAGGCTAAATCAAAATTGCTCTTAGGAAAGCTGGCCAAAACAGTGTTGACAGCTGAGGAAATGTTAGGGGCTGGATTTGGAAAGTAGAGATACTTGGTGGGTTTCTGTTTCTTTTTAAACTTGGTTTAAGCCCGAGTTGAACACAACCTTCTCCCTCACAGAAAAATAAGATGCCCGCATCACCTTCAGCTTCATGCACACACCCAGGCAGGGCTGAGAATTTGTGCCCCTGCTGTGTCAATTCTACAAAGGTCTGCTGCCATCTCTCAAAGGTGCTTGCCCTTCACCCAGGGACCCCTGAAGTCCTGGAAACAAAACTAAACTGCTCAAGAGAAGAAGGCTCGGTTTTTTTCTACATCTACTTTCAGCCTAAGACATAAAACACAGAGAAGGCAGCATGGCCAGTAACAACAAACAAGAAAATTTGTCTTAATCTCAGAGAGTTTTGAATGGCTTTGTAGGAAAAGGTCAGCCTCTACTGATACTGGTTTTACATCCCTACTCACGAGGCCATACATATGAATTTGGCAATGTTTGTCCCAGAAGGACAGCTGGACTCTCATGGGGACGGGGTTTCACTGCAAGCTGGAGCTTTTACTACCAATGACAAGGGAGTACTCAAATAGATAAATTCTCTTCTGTTATAAATCTCTTTCTTTTTTGGACACAGTCTCAGACAGAGTGACATGAAAGATATAACACATACGTAGCTATGGAAACAATGGTCCATTGTTTCTTTCCATAGCAAGAAACAGAACAAGGACAGAGAGGAAGACAATGACTCGGCCACGAGCAAACCTACATTTGGAGAGAAGGCAGAGGATGGTATACCCAGTTGCCCTGCTCCTCTGGAGACATGGTACAAGACCAACACTACAGACTGCAATGCATCCACTCTCCTTGCATCTCTGACTAGAACAGAGATGAGGGTGGAAAAAGGAAAAAAGTACATCTGGAAAAAGAAACTGAAGTTAGAAACAGATGGACTTTCTTTGCCAAGCATGCTCCCTTGTCTTCTGACTAAGCCCATTTATTTTTATTCATTACAGAAAGAACAGAGAAGACTCCATAATTATTCAC
The DNA here is from genome assembly GCA_013397975.1 of Machaerirhynchus nigripectus. NCBI lineage: Eukaryota > Metazoa > Chordata > Aves > Passeriformes > Dicruridae > Machaerirhynchus > Machaerirhynchus nigripectus. The sequence continues at coordinate 435,737 of VZRQ01004341.1, forward strand.
TAGATACAGACATAGAATAAATTGATCTTTCCACATCATATCACTTCATACTTAAAATACAGAGAAACATGTGATTAAATCAATATTCTCAAAGGAGACAACACTCTCTAATAGCTGGCTTTAATAATCATAATTTTGCAACCCACTGTGCTTTGAACATAGGAATGAATTAACCACGTCAGAGCCAAGTATTCACAGGAAGAAGGTAGGCATTAATAGATCACAGTCTTTTTTCAGCTGTGGAAAATGAGGCCAAGGGTTTATTCGTAGCATTTACAGAAGAAGGAGGCACTTAAATACCACGAAGCCCCTCACTTTTGGTTTACTCTTACAAGAATAAATGTCTTCTGAAACTAAGGATTTTAGAAATCAAAACCTAATGACCCGGTTTCTGTAAGGATGATTGAAATCACTCAAGATACAGGAAGTCATTTGAACGTAAAAATTTCTTTGGCTGTCTAGTACTTCCAAGTACACTATTAACATCTCTGTTACCTTTAACAGCACACCTGACCACTGAGAACAAGTTTGTCCAGGCTTTTGAAAACATTACTTTGTCTCACTTGCACTGCAAGACACCTTGCCAGGCAGCCCTGGACACACAGAGTTTAGATATCCACTGGAGGTTCCTGTTGGTGAGGCTCTCTAGTGCCAATGCAAAGAGATAGGTACAGCCTGAAAGCTAAGTTCCTTTCTTCTACACAAGTTCTTGTCCCTTAGCCTTGACTCTAAAGACATCCTAGGTGTGTAAACCAAACAGCTAAACAAAGCACATCTCCTCTACACCTAGCAAAAGGAAAAAAATCCCAGCTGTGTGCACATTCAAGGTTTGAGGGAGAGGAAGGCAAGGAAGATGTCATCCTGCAGGTTAAAGAGCAATTCAATAAAACAGGGGACTGTAACTCTCAGGTGATGATCTCTACACCAGCACACCACGCTTCCCAAACATCTGCAGAACAGGAATGGCTGCATATTCCTCTCCTCTAGCAGTGTCTTGCCCTGTAGTGGCCATGGACCTTGTTATTCTAGATATTAGTAATAGCTACATGACATACAAGCACTTCTTTTTCCCTAAATATTTTGTGAAGGAAACACACACAGTCTGAGCAAGAACCAAATCCTGCAGGTCTGTGGTTACCAAAGAGGAACATGCCACAGATGCCTGTCCTCACTGACTGTGTCTAGGCAAGATGTCATATTACTAAACTCACAGTAGTTGCCGAGAGAGGTCTTGCTATGCACCTTTCTTGATTAACCAACAAATTCCCACCTAGAGGCAACTGAAGTAGGAGCACTGCCTGTGAACTGAAACTGAATTTATCTGCCTTTCATTTTTTCTCCCTTATCTCCACTTGAATTATGCATTCCACTCTGGAGCTGCACTCACAGAGGCTAATCTCTTACTGGCTTCTTTGCTAGGCAGCTCAGACTCTATCTCCAGTTTTAATAACTATCAGCATGTGACATTTGTGGATCAGGATGTAAATAGATTTAATGAAAATGATACCAGAGCAGGTAGATTCAAACAACAATTCCAGAATAAAAACAGCATTACCAGAAAGTTTATCTGAAACTTTATAGAAAGCTGACAAAAAGAACAATAAAAGTCAGAAAAGCCTGAAAAGATTCTAAAACTGAGTATCTTTTCTACATACCAGAATGTAAAAAAAATCCTGCATCATCTTCCATAGGGAAATGTATTAGTAAGAAACAGTTATATCTAGGAAGATTGTAACTGTAACACAAGAAAGCAAACACTTTATTTCTTGCTTTGTCCTCTAGTATGGCCTTCCTCTTTATCTTTTAATAAGCACCATGATAAAGGCTTTAAGGGTAACTTATTTTGTAAATGCTGATGTTAGGATGATCCTGCTGAGACATCCCTAAATTACAATACAGAGCACATGACAGCCAGTTCAGAATTCAGGCACAAATACCAGTGACAGTACTATATACTAGATATAATTGTACTGTTCAGTAGTTAACCCAAACTTTCTGATTTCACAGATTCTTGGACAGGATGCCTGTCTTCCCTAGATATGAGCATTTGGGAAGTAGAGGTCAGGCAGGGGTCAGCTGTGCCAAAAAGTGGGGAGCCATGGGGAGTCTCTGCCCTGTGCAACTGACGACAAACAATTTACCTGCATGAGAAGAGGTTGGTGTTTGCAAGCAAACAGTAGCAGACAAGAGCAAGCAATAAAATCCCATTTCCAAACTGAATTGTCAGTCATAAAACATAATCTCCAAATTACCCATCTTGTAGGTCCAGTTTGATGCTGTATTTGTTCAATTTTTAATAGTGCAGTTACGTTTCCAATACATCCAAAAATTCTGTATGTATGCCCTGACTTTACAGCTGAAATTGTTTGAGATGTTCTGGTCCCTGGTAGTAAATGAAAGCAGAAAATGTTCTGTAATCTCTGCTGCAGTAAAAGATCTCGGTGAAGGAACCCGCTGCTATGTCATGGACATTTGCAATAATCACATTTAGGAAGGGAATGTGACACCACTTGTTCAATGTGATTGAGCTATTGCAGAGGCTCGTGCTAGCTAATTAATCACCAGGACTGCTGAAGGGGAAGAATCTTTTCCAGACAGATTCATAGGCATAGCTGGAATGAGCCTGAGAACTTTTTGTGCTTTCCCAGTGTGTGTGCAGAAAGCAGCCAGTTGTGAGGCTGGCATCGGTCCTTGGTGATCAGCAGTGGGCTAACAGCAAAGCACTATTCTGCTGGAGCTGGAAACCCCACCCCAACATCGAATAAACAGAACTCTGCTGTGAATTTCCTCTGCAAAAGTAAAAATCAAGATGGAAAAATCATAGTAAATATCACGCTCTGAAGTATAGGGACAGGTAGAATTATCCGTATGGTATTTAAAATACTTTAAAATTTACTGCTCTTTTTAAAGATCCTGATTTTTTTTTTTCACTTTCCTTAAGAAATATGTGGATTGACAACTTCCTGTCATTAGTCAAGATAAGACCACCTTTTGTTATCATTAACCGTTAGGTGTGATGAGTACATTCCAAAAATCTTTCAAAATACTTTTCAGTTCTTAAGGTCCTGATCCTCCAAAGTTGTATTCACATGCATGATGGTAAGCTTACAAACAGTGCTTCTCCGTGCAGCAGAAACAGCAGTAGTACAATTTTCAATACATTCTTATAGGGTAAAAATACTCTTTTCCTCAGATGACTGAAATTCTAGTAGGTAGGAGGTTTGAGCCAGAAAAACTGAGTGTGCTGTCATCACTGCAGTAATAACAAAGCAGGGAAAGCACTGTATCAAAGAGAAGAGAACAAATGCCTTCGAGAAAGGATAAACACCCAAGCAACAAGAGTCTGACACCAGCCACTGTCTTTGCTCAGCAAGCTGTGCACACACCTACAGCCCTCAAAAGGCTGGACTGGTTGGAACTTGTTCCAGCATCTTGCAAATTCAGAAGGCAGTTCTCCTATTGAATTAAGTGGACAGCAGGTTAGATTTAACACTTAGTTGACTGCTTATTCCATATTCCATGAGACGCCAGGTACACTGAGTCCCTGAATCAAAAAAATCTGCCAGATCTAGTAAATATCAATAAGAGATGCAAAAAAGTAGGCCAAATGCCAAAGCTTAGGGATTCTGATGAAAATGTCTTTATTGTGATCCCAGGGACACGTTCCTGATTAGTCCAGGTGTACACACAGGTTCTCAGCCTCTCAGTCCTCCTCCTCCCTGACTATGGCTATATTCATGGACTTCCTCTGAATTTGCCTTCTGGAAGTTCTACCTTCAGACCACACAATTTTCAATTTTTTTCTTAGATCAAAATTTCCTATGACATCCCAAAGTGGAACATTTCTCTTTCCAGATGCCCACTACTGCTTTAAAACAGTCTGTACAAATTTTGATTATGGAAACAAGATGTCTGATTTTCAAGAAACGTGACAGCATTTTCTCAAAGAGGTTGACCCTGTCTTGAGGCACAGCAACTGTAATTTCTTGATTAAACCACAGCACAAGTATCTCAGGATTTATATTCTTTTTTGGATTTAAAATACTCTACCAAACTGGAAATGGAAGAAGGGGCATCCCTATTCTGTTGCTCCTTCCCCTTTCTTTCCCTTCCCTCACCTAACACACAGTGCTCTGTACCATTTTCCAAGGGAGGACCATGAATACCTGTTTGCATTGAAGGCTCCAGGTGGAAATTAACATGCCAAAAGTTATATTTACCTGAAGGCGAACTCCAAGGAAGCATTCTGCCTCAGGGAAGCAGTAAAGCATGTGCCTGTTCCAAAAGACATCATTACATGCTTCAGTAACTTTCTTACACTGAGGTTTGAAGAATATGATCTTGAAAAAAGTCTCATGCCCATATCTAAGTAATTTTCCTAACTGACAAAAGATATTTGCTATTTCCGTATGTATCCCAGTCCATAGCAGGTTAAGCTGGATTCTTTCTGAAGAATTCTTTCTTTTTCCCCAAAGAAGCACAGATTTCCTATATCCAGGCACACTGCTACGGCCACTCAAGTGGAAAGACATTATTCAAGTTATTGATCTAACTCAGATGAAGCAGGATCTTCTAATCCCACATGAAACAATCCTGCCAGAGATTGTGGGGAGGGGGACAGGAGGCACTCCTTGATTTCAATCACAGACTCCTCTCTGGGTACAAGGGGATTATCTTGCATCAGAGTTAGGTGCAATGGAAGATACCGCACAGGACTCAATCCTCAAACCATCTGTATGAAAGATGTCAATGCGTGGGAAGGGTTTGTGTTCTAGCTCCTTAACCCTACACCAGCAAAAGGCAACTATTTTAATCATAATCCACCTTTAGGAGGAAGAGGAGGATTACCTGTGTTGCAATGCACAGACAAGGAGACTGAGGTAATGGAGCATTCTATTTGGTTTCCACCTAAAAAACTGTAGCATAAGAAAGCACCTCTCCCCAAGAGTAATCTGTGAAATTTATTTAAGATGCATTTGAGAATGGTTACAATCACATTTCTGAGCCTCCTACCGGTGGCAGCTATCAGGATGAAATAGCATCAGTGACACGAACAGCATGACAGCATTATGTAAGAGATTATGAAGCCGTTTCAAACTTGCTTTGATACGGCATTAACAATCAGCAGGAAAAACTTTGTTTAATATTTCAACAACATGTTTAAAAGTTAAACACTTCCATTCCTCTGATGGTGCAAAAGCCTGAGCAGTACAGAGACAGGAAAAGAAGGAGATGTTTCAAGTCTTTTGCCTACAGTGCAGGACTATCACAGAAATCTTGTCAAAAAACATCCTTGCATCCCAACAAGACGACCAGCATCAGCAGGAGACCTGATTTGCACCCATTTCCAATGCATTTCCTTATGGGCACACATTGTTTTTCCTTTCATTCTCATGACTTGAAAGCAAAGTTTGAGTCTAGACAAAGAGAAGCAATTCTATAAACACCAAATAGGCACAGGGAACCCGTCTCTAGACTCTGATATCTTCTGGGTCTTGGACCCAACCATGGACAAAAATTATTTCCTTCAGAACCTGCAGCTCTCATATGAAAAGGACTTAGCCTTCCACCTCAGGAAAATCTGCAGGACAGTATGAGGGCAAGGCATAATATTAAACCTTGGGGAATATGGGATGAGAAAATGTACCCCTTGAAACATATTGGAGACAAATCAGTCAGGTCCCTGCTTAGAGACTGTGAAACCTGGGAGTGGGTGAAAGTGAGAGGACCATCGTTCATTTTAATGATTCCCTTTCTCTACAGACACACTGGCTATTCAGGGCAAATATTTAATTCCCTTACGATGTTAGAAATTGCTCCAAATATCCTCTGCATTTCTTTTAACTCAAAGGCATGCTTCCTGTTCCAAACAACTCCTTTTGTTTTCCAGCTGTTCTTTCAAAATGAAAGCATAGAAATATTCTGAAAATGCAGACAGACTTTTAGAGGAGTAGTGATGGAAGTAATGAGGCTTAGATGGAAACTATGAGTCATGGCAGTGCTCCACATAATTTCCTGGAAATGCCAGATATGATGAGAACAGTTAATTCTGGCCTTCATATCCATAGCCTCATCCAATGTATGAGTGATGGTGAAGAGTATCCTCATGGTATCTTTCAATCAACAGGCTTTTTTTGTCCCATCATCTCTTTGGACTGATCCCCTCATTCTAAATGATAAGTACGTATTCGCTCAATATATTAACCATATGAAAGGCAATATCTATTTCAAAATGGTGTCAGACATTTTAAAGCACCCTGATAAACTGAATCACATTCTGAAACCGTTAAAGTTGACTTCCTATCCAGAATTTCATAACATAAAATGAGAGTAACGCACAGATTAACATGTGGGATTTTTCTGCTACTGTGTATGAGTAATAATAATAAACCAATGAACCACTCCATCAGTAAAGTTTACCACTGTCAGGACACATTATCTTGGGATTCAAAGGATCTTTCAGGTCTGTTAAAGAGTTTAACGTATCTGAAAAATTGTTTCTCTCCTTAGCATAAATCTGACAAAGTAAATTCATGCTGTTAACATGCAGTGCACAGAATTTGTTTTATTACTGTTACCACTGGAATTGTGATTACTAGAACAGAGATCTACCTACTATGGAAAAAGTCACAGGTCTGAAGTCTAGATCCTGGTGGGGATTAAGGAATACCACTGCAAATATTTCCCTGTCATTTGCTCATGGAAACACAGCCTCATCTTTTCAAATACAGTTGTCATACTTCATTCTTGCATTCTATTAATCAAGATCATCAGTCACAAAACCATGATCACATTGTTGTACAATTAACCAAGTTTAGATAATTAGGGTAATGACTGCTGTATTATTTGGGTATTGTTACTGCAAGGAGATATGTGAACAGTCAATTTCCTACTGAATGTTTAATACATTTCTAATAGGCAGTTTATGCAGTTTTTGATGGCACACTAAATCATCCAGTATTTAACTGTGGCACAAAGATTGATTCAGCTTTGCAGTGGGAGTAGAACAACTGAATACAAGCAAGAGCTGAAAAATGTGTAAGTTAAGATATAAGGCTGCCATGCTAGACCTTAAAAGATTATGGTATCTTTTCCTATAAAACAGATCCGGTAGGGTAAAGCCACTTGCTGGATCTAGATATTGAGGCATGGCCAGGATTCTGACCTGCTCCTGTTTTCTTTCTTTCTCTCCCCTCCCAGTCTGTCCATTTTGTGATACCTTTTATTTTCCACAAACGGAGCTTCTTTTGACACCATACCAAGTAAGGCACAGGGAATTGTTAGGATTGTATTTGAAAAAAAAAAGTCAGTTCTGTGTTATTTGGCACTTCCTACAAGTCACACCAGTGCCTTAAGCTACCTCTATCTGTTTTGTGTAGTTGGAGGCAGCAAAGACAGCACCAGGTCTATTCTCCTCCACCAACACAATGGCTCTTCACAAACAGGAAGCCTTCTCTGTGCACAAAGGGCATCACTTGGAAACAGTCTCACCCTGCACCCTGCCCCAGCCTTGCTGGCATCCAGGTAGGGACACAGGGACATATCCCAGCATGATGTTTTACCTTGGGCTCAGCACACAGTAATTGCCATCACACAGGTTCTACTAAGCTCCGGGTAAAACTTGATCAGAAATCAATTACGCCCCTCTCTTGCCGCATCAGCAGGCAAACTGAGGCTTTCCACCTCCCCCGCTGCCTTGCTGCCCAAGAAGATTTTGTTGCCTTCCACCAGCTGTGCCTCCCTACAGCTTGGCTTGCTCTCCATGTGAAATTCCAAGGCAGGAGCATCAGCCCAGCAACTCAGCTAGAAGCCTCCAGCTTACATTTCTTCCATCTTTCCATCCTGATTTTATTAGGAGCTCAGTGCCTCAATGATTTCCAAAAAACAGTTTTGTTTTCCCCTACTTCTCTCGAGCCCGTAGTGACAGGACAAGGCATAATGGCTTCAAACTGAAAGACAGTAGGTTTAGATCAGATATTAGGAGGAAATTCTGTACTGTGAGGTTGGTGAGGAATACCAACACTGGAACAGGTTGCCCAGAGAAGCTGTGTTTGCCCCATCCCTGGACGTATTCAAGACTAGGTTGGATGGAGCTCTGAGCAACCTGGTCTAGTGAAAGTTGTCCCTGCCCATGACTGAGGTGATTTTTAAAGTCCCGTCCAACCCAAACCATTCTATGATTCTATGATCCTAACGAAGAAAGTGCAAACCCTCACTCAGTATTAAGGAATTCCTTATGCAGCACTGTTCTGTGCATATCACAGTGTTTATGTGCTCCAGAAAAACAACGTAATTCACATATACAAGGGCCACGTCCTGAGAGATATTTAGATACCAAACCATTGCCTATTTATCAAGTGCCTAAATATCTGAAAAACAATACCTACCCCTAACTGTCAGGGCATAGATATCAAGCTGTACAGCTAGCATTCCTACTGATTTCGCTAGGAGCTCTGTACAGTGAAGCCTTCCCTCCTCCACTGGCACATTTTGTATCTCCCTCCTCGGGAGCTCAATAGAAAATGTCAGTCATCCCCCGCTACAGAAAAACTTTGACACTCTAGGTTTAGAGAATGCACAGAGAGAGTCTGTAATTATTTATTCATTTATGTATCTTTTATTTTTCATCCTTTGATTTCTGAGAATCACCAGCTAGATTTCCTGGCACAATAATTATAAATACTTCATGATAGTGTATGGATGTAAAAATTCTATTTGAAGTTTTGATGAGAGTCTGTGATGAAATGTTGGCTCATTGTTTTTACTCATCTAGGGACTTCGATGCTACCGTAATTTTCAGAGAATAAAACTTCTGCATTTATACATTACTTCCCACTTCCTTCATTACTTACCATTCACTTTTTCAGCTCCGAGTGTCATCTCCCAGCACATAATTTCACCGATATTTTTAATGTGGCACATACGCTTAAAAACTAGAAGGAATAGAGCCAGACGAAGGACATATACTTGGCAAGAATGCACACATATGAAAGCTAATTGCAGCACTAGCAACATCAAGCAAATGACAAGCTGGAAGTTACCTGTACCACTGACAAGCAGAGAATGCTGTACAGCGCAGGAGGGAAATGTAGCCCTCTCTGTACACAGCTCCGCTGAGAAAAGAAAAGCAATTTCCAAGACTAAACTGCTGTTTAGCCCTGAAAGTCACCACAAAGGACTATATTTTTGTTTCCTACATTTTCCCCTCCAGTCTCTAGAGGCTGGGTGACAGGGTTCTTTAATATGTGACACCAAAAATCCAAAACAAAGTACTTTTTTTAGCTGCAGCTGCTGAAATAGAACTATAAAGTTATCAGCAATGTAAGGCTGGTTTTCAGTTCTGAAATTCAAGTTTGAGGAGCTCAGGCTGTGGCTGGAACAGGGGTCTATCACCTCCCCTACATAGCTCTTGCAAAAAGCATGCAAGAATACTGAGAAGAAAACTCATCCTAAAGGAGCACCTTGGACAAGAAAAATACAGCAAAACACTGGACACCCGTCTGGCAAATGCAATATGGATCAAGCTACAGAACATGAGATGGAAAAGCACACACAGAATATAAACTCAGCCTTTTGTCACTGAAAAAAATGCATGCAGCAATTAACTCTATGCGGCAAGGCCTGTAATTCAAAGATAAAAAAGATGCAGGTTTTAGGCATGAGCCCACTACACAGCTGAGAAATATATCACTTAACACAGAGCAAAACAGTGCTTAGCAGATGCAGCACAGGGAGAAAGCTGCAGAGATCAGATGGACAAGGACAGCACGGTCAGAAACTGAGCCAAATCCAGCCCTACTGCTCTGCAAGTACAGCTTCAGCTGAACCAGAATGAGAGGTGACCTCCTTATGAAACAGGAAAACCATTAACTGGCTTGCACACAGTTGCCCATCCTCTTTCAAAAGCAGCCTTTTGAAAAGATGCTGCTGAAGCCTGAGGTGAACGGAAAAGTCCAAATGCAGCCCCTATGTGCCTTTTCTTTCCCGTTCCATACTGATACCCATTCATCAGGCCACTAACAATTTGCAGGTCACACAAGCAAATGGCTCAGGAACACGGGCCTCTGAAGTAGTTATATCAAAAGCATTAGCAGCAACGAACTAAAGTAAAAGGAAATGTTATCTTAAACAAGGGCGATGATGACGGATTTCAGCAAAAGACAAAAACCTCAGATTTACTTCACCCCTTCAAGCATGACATCAGCAATTCTGAGGTAGAAACCAAAGTGTATCTGAGGCAGAGACCAAAGTGTATCTGTAACCAACTTTATCTTTCTTCCCACGGTTAGAGATTTTATTACAATTGTCACCTAAACTTAGTAGTTCATTTTTATGTTTTACTCAGTGTTTGTGATTTGTTTACAATGCTGGCACTTTGAAACATATTTCCACAAAATATGAAGACAGAAAGAGATTGTGTACAACCAATACAGAAACTTTCAATCAGTCCATGTAAGCTCTTCAAAAAGGTACCTAAGTTTGCCAGAGTTCAGGAAGAAAGATAGCAAGAAACAGCTTTGCTCGCTTTGCGAATTAGTATCTCCTTCTGCTTCTTCCCTGAACTGATCTATCTCAAATGTGCTTCTTAGGCTTGACTCAAGAAAACATACCTGTCACTTTTGAATTAAAATAATAAAAACAGTTCCTCCTTTGAAGTCTTCATTAGCATGCATTATATCAGTTTCCAGCATGGTAGTGACACTGACACTTTTAGATTTTCAATTAGGAATGTCAGAATCAGAAAGAACTAAAAACCACAATGAGTTGATTCCATTTGAAAACACTCTTTAAAAATAAAAGACAGAAATTCTGATGATAATGGTGAAAAGCCAGCCAAATCTTGATGGGAGAAAGTATTATGCAGAATGGAAAAAGGCAAAGCCTTATTAAAACACATTTAAAATCATACAGCCAGTTGCAATTCAGTTGCTTTCTGTCTGAGTCATGAAAACTGAACACTCAATCCCATAAGCATAAAGGATGGAAAAATCAGAGGCACTTTTCCTTATACAGTACTTGATTCACTGGACCTTTACATAATTCACTGAAAGTACAGGGGATATCCAGAGAAGGGTCACTCAAGACATTTTCCATCTCCCCGTTTGTACAAAAGCCCTTACATGGGATTATGTAAATTATGTGAATATGAACACGCTCTTATGTTTGGACACAAACCTGTGCCATTTCTGAGGCACACGTACTCTCTCACATTTTTTATTTCATGAAGAACACAAAAACACGGCTGCCAAGTTTTCAAGTCATCAACACTGCAAATGAGCTTTTTCCATTTGATCATTAATAAAAAAAAATAGAAATGGTAATAAAAAAATAGAAATGGTAATGGAGTACATGCTACTTTCAGCCCATTTAAAAATACCTTTTACTTGATGCATTATGTTTTGATATATCCCAGTCAAATTAAGCAAAGGCTGGCAACTGCATATGGCAATCTGATTAATGCCATAATATGATTTATGTGCTTCATTTTAGTACATTGGGACATTCTGATTTTTTAAACATATTCCTACAGATGTGAATGAGTACCACATTAAATTCTGTCTCAGACAAAAATCTCCCATTGAGATTGAAATGGCTGAACATTTTCATTTAATGGGGATTGCTCAAGGGACTTGAGTTAGATTTTTTTTTTTAAGGCAGCCCAAGTGCCATCTAAAGGAATTTTCAAAAAAGGCAGTACTAGCAAATATCAGATGTTTTAAAGGCACTGAATAGCCATTAAACTGTGCATGTAAGCACATGAAACCTGCAGATGATCCACATATTTTCAGACTTGTCAGTCTTCTGGGGCTACACTGATCTGCACCAAAGTCCACTGACATCAGTTTATCCCAGCTGAGATTCTGATGTAGGCCTCAGTGCATTTTCGCATTTGCTTGAGCAACAGAGCCAAAAACCATGCGTTCCAGACAAAGACGAGATTCCAAATCACTCTCCACTGAGATCAGGGATCAAAGGCATAGAGGCAGAACCATAGCCTCTGTATTTCTTCCTCCTTACAGCAGGTACTAATAGCAGAGGATGAATCTACTGGATCAAGCATCCCTCTTCACCCCTCAACTGCTTTCAGCTACTGCTTGTGTTACACACATGAAGAAACGTCTCAGGATCGAATGAAATGCCTCTTTATACCACTGAGTGTTTGGAATATTAATAGAAGTAATAACTTGGAGTAATGTAACTTTTTTTTTTTTGCTATGAGATTCTGTCTAGAATATATATTTTTAATTTGGTAATTATTATAAATTTTAACAAGGCCACAAAACTGAATGAGAAAGAATGGTTTTCTGGTCCTTACCTTGGAGTTTTTTGCTGGCCTTAATACTGCTTCTTCTCAAGCTGAATGGCAAACAGGATTAAGTCATTACTGAGAGCTTTGGAAACCCAGCTTACTAGTAACTGCTTTCCCTTTACAATAGTTTCAGAAATAATATGGGAAAGTGAGCTAAGAAAAGAGTAGGAATGCATAATCAAAATATTTTTTAGAATTAGGAAAATTTTCAGCAAGCCTCTATAAATGGGATGGAGGGAGACAACTGGCTAAAATGCAACTAAAGCATTTCATTGACATATTTTATTTTGATAAATACATGTTTTGCTCAATTGCAGATATTTCTGTTTTAAAGAAAGAGCATGTCACGTTATCTCTGCACTATCCCTGCAAAAGCTTCCTGTTTTATCTCTTTTTCTTGTAGTTTTATCAATGTTCAGGCCTATCTGACACTAAACACAACTCAATTCATTAACCTTAATTATAAGGGATTGGAGTCAGGAATTAGTTTATTGCTTAAGTGTACACAGTAATTACTACTGATGTTAAAAAGGATATTTAATCACTAAGAGGCTCCTATTGAATTATTGCTGGCAGCACTGGCACCAGATTACCAAAACTGTGTCTTCAAGGTTCATCAGGATCACACAGACATATGGGACTTTTTCATCTCTTTATTTTTACATTTTTCACTTTCTGTTGCTTTGTGAGCCAACAGAAATTTTGGCTCCTTGTTACTGAGATGCCACTGCTAACCAACAGCAAAAACATCCCTCCCCTCTAAGTTTTTTTTAAACTTTTTAAATTGTATCTGGACTGTTTTCCCAGTTCATTCCCTATCATTAATAATATTCTCTATTATTCCTATTTTGCCTTTTTGTCAATGCTTTCTCCTCTAAGAAACCCAACACATAAGGTAGTCAAAGCAATATAATCTCATCAATACATGTTATTTTGGGCTGACTGGTAAAAGCTGTGATCTCTCACTTACTGGACATATCTGAGTTAATTAAAGGATCAAGAGATATGTTGTAACAGGAGGGATAAGAGAAAGTTATTACAGTTGCTGAAAGCAACATGTGCAATGTCTCAGCAAGAACAAAATTTTGGACTGCTGAGCAAGCAAGAGGTTACCATGATACTCTGCAGTGGGGATCATCCATCAGGAGTCTAAAGTTCATCTTTATTCCCTTTCTTCTGTCATAACAGATAGTAGCAACTCAAAATAAGCAAATAATTTCTTCCATGCCCTGGAACTTCCAAAGTGTTTATTACAAGACCACTGTGATATTGCCTTTTTTTTTTAATGGAGTGATGCAATATATATCCATTTCAAAAGGCACACATGAACAGAAATTCACATATCTTATTCTATCTTGTCTAATTTTAAGTTGGTGGAGCTTTCTACCTAATAGATATGCAAAGCTGTTATGTTCAAGAAAGAAATCTTGTTTTTATAAGCTCTAAAAAGAAAACTCTATCAATCCTGAAATCAGGATGTATGTTAATATTGTCACGCAAAAGTGAAAGTGCATCATTGTTATGTAACATAGAATTAAGGGTGAGGTTATTTAGGGAGTGTGTTCTTACAGCAGGAAATGCTCCAGCACACTATTCCTCTACTGAGTAACAGAAGTAATTAAAAAACAATAATGATTCTTTTACTCACCTGTAATGAGTAAAAGAATCATAAATTCATTTAGCTGGTATCAAGCCGTATGAAATATGTTATACCAAATGATGGTAAGCCACTTTACAGGCAAAAGTATTATATAGCATTTACAGGTTGTTTTCACTAAGAATGAGAGGTTGCTTAGTTGCTTCTTTAAAAAAAAAAAAAGGTAATTTGAAAAAATTAGTTTTTAATATTTATGGAAGATCAAAAAATAGTCTTTTTAATTTTTATACATAAGCAGTTCAATGCTAAACTAAATCTTGCTTCTGTTAATAGTCTTTAACTGCTTCTAACAGCTTTGTTCTGTTGAGATAATTTTTAAATGAAAAAAAAATCCTGATTAATGCAACCAACTAAGATATTTCTTAAATTCTTTCCTTCATTTTATTCTTTCCTTCATTTTATTTCTGTTAGCTTAGCACTTTAGACAGCTCAGAACATATCCCTCAGAAATACTAGACTGGTTGCATTCAGAAGCAGTAGATCTAATAGAAAAGCCCTAAAGACCATCCGGATTCTCAGCCTCACTTCCCTTTCCCTGGGGACTGACCACCTGTGTATTTTATTTGGTTTTCCTTGCAGATACATCACACAGTTTCTCAGGAGACCACGGAATGGCTTAAGCCATGCCTGTGCCAGCCACAGGAGAAGACTGGTCAGTTCTTATGGGAGTGAGACAAAATGGAAGCCCAGACCAGCTATTCCTGCTCCTGGTATCAGAAACATTGCTTGTAGAGGCAGCAACTGCTCTCTTCTCCCCCTCAGAATCAAAAAAAACTAGATGCAGTTTGTTTCCACTCCATCCTGGCTTTGTCATGGGCCATTAGCATGATTTTCCCAAAACCTAGAACAAGCAAGGAAGGCAGTGCAAAGGTTGTGGCAATCCTCTAGCCAGAGCCAGCCCGTCCTCCCTGCACTTTTGCTGAACTTGAACCAATATCAAACCTAAGTGCCTGGCTATGAACATGATATGTCTTTGGCAGGCACATTATTTTTCTTTAGTCTTTTGGAAATTAAGCAGATCTTTTTTATTTAGCCTAATAAAGATATGCCAAATCAGAAACAAAAATATTACTCTGGGGCAAATAAAAAACCCTAATTGCTCATAAAATGGCTTCTTACAAATAAATAAATACATTTTTAAAAGAGAAAAAAAGAAAAATATTTTACACAGTGGATTCCTTCTTGCTATGTATTTATGGGAAACCAAGCAAGTCAGTAAATCTCAATAAGAAGCAGAAATCACACTTCTTAGCAAGAAACTCTACTGCAGAGAGTTTCTCACAAAGCCTTCCAAGCTTAGGAACCAGCACGTGTATGACATTCCAGTACTTGCCAATATGCCTCAAAGTCTGCAGAGGTATATTACAAAATTGTGCTTCTCTGTATCTGTGTTTTCTACCACAGCCAGTACTAATAGAAGAGAACTATTAATAGACAAAAAATATGAGGTCACCATCAGTCTGCTATTAGTCTACAATTCTTGTGGCTGGTTGTTATCAAGGTATGTATTTCCTACTCACTACACAACCTGCCTGGCATTTTTAAAAATGCTTTTTGGGAAAACACACGCTTGGCAAGGCAGCCCTACTAGATCACCTCCCAGAAGGCCTTGTTCCAGCCCTCTATGCTCACTCCTAGTCCAAGCCTCAGTATGTGCTACCTTGTGTCATAAGGCAAGCAGTTGATGTTGTTTTGAGAACTTTCATCAGATGTGAGTTTCCCCCGTAATAAAATTCAGAAGGAGGACACAAAGATGCTTTAAAGCTTCACAATGGCACACATGGAAAATAGAAGCTGCATCCCATTAAATATGGTTTGTCTCACTAGGCACTGACAGCAGAGCCACATGACTTTCAAATGCACGTTACCTGTAAACACATAAAAATTCAGGAAATGCAGTGTCTGAGATTAGGAAGCCAGAGGAAAGTGATCACCATCTCCTTCATCTGATCTTTTTTTATGCCACCAACCCTGGGTACCAACCTCCTAAGTACCAGACAAGCCCAGGAGGTCTGTCAGATCCTTTGCAGCTACTTTATGAAGTTTAGAGAGTTCATTCAAATGACAGTCAAGTTGGTCAGGCGCCTAATTACATTCCCTGCCAAAACAATGTCTGCCTTACTCCTAGCTTCTGACTAGTTTGTGTTCTGCAGAAACATGTAAACTTCAAATTAGGGGTTTTTTTGCTGTTGCCAAGCTTTCTTGTCTTCTGTACATGAATGAATGGAATCGATCCATTTATCCAGTAAAATGCCTACTGTTGGGATATTAAAATCACTCTATCTGCTGACATGGTGACCTGTAACGCCAGCGCTGAATTGGACATCCTGGATGAGGACAACTCTCAAAAGAAAAGAAGCAGCCAAATTGTGGGGAGAGAAAAAAATTTTAACAAAGGGGGAAGAAATTTCAAGTGATTTGATAACAACTTCCAAGTGATAAAATTTGTGCACAGGTCCTAGTGACTTGGAAATAAGTTTGATTAATTATCTTCACTTGCCAATATTTTTAGAGAAAGTATAAAGTATGTGCATTAAGTGTGCAGATTTTATATAAATGCACATACTTGGCTATATAAATGCTGTCTTTGTCCCCCACTTAAGAAGGAAGGCGATAGCATCATCCAATCAAAGGAAGAAGCAAGAGCAGTTCAAGGGGAGAATTATTTTTATTGTAAATTTCCAGAGGGAATTAACCAATTTTCTGTATTATGATAGAATCAGCATATTGTAGATTAAACCTGTAGATAATGTCAAAGCAGAAGAGACACTTTCAGCTCTGTGCGCCTGCTGAATCTCAAACACAAAAGGCTGCCGTACTTCTGTTTGCTCTGCAGTTTTCTCATCAATGTGCACATTATTGGACCTTACTGTGGTTGCAATGAACACTTCAGCCTGGCTGATGAAAGAAGTGAAAATACCCCTTGGATCTCATGCGATTCAGAACTTGGCAATGACTGTCCCTCCTGTCAGTGCATGTGTGATGGTGAAAGAACAGGAAGGAAATGAGATCACGGTCATATTCAAAGAATTTTTTGAGCATGGATATATGCCATGCTGTTTAAAATATTCAGAAAGTCTTTTATTATTATTATTAATGCTATCCTGCAATCTAATACTGAATATGATTACTTCATACAGAAAAGGAGTTGGCAGAGAACAGACATGAAAATAAGGGAAATACTGAACAGCTAGGAAAAGCAAGAGAACTCATAACCTTCAAATCCTGCTTCCCTACATTCAATTAGCATATATATTTTAATATGTCTCCTGCAATGTTCAGGAAAATGACACAGTGCCCTTCTGGATATATTTTATTGAAATTGGTGGCTTCAGTGCTAGACGTAATGAAATAAGCATTAAAGATGATATTTTACTCTTTGGGTTTGAATGAATTTTGAGAAAAGCAGGTGTGAATGAATAGGAAAGAGGATGGTACCAAGCTACTCACATAGCAATCACCTAAACCTAGTATACAGGTAAATATTGTCACCCTGCAGAAATGGGATGTTTCCTAGTTTCCTACTGGAGCTCCCCGTATTTCTTGCTATTATACCGGTGACTGAAGAAGCAGATATGGCAGACCACTGCAGCCTCTAGTCTTGAGGGAACTAAGAAAGGTCCAGTCTTGTAAGGCTGGAAATAGCACACTGCATTTTATGTCCAGGAGGCTTAAAATAAAAGGGAATGAAAATAAAATCGAGCAGCCCCAGTCTTGGGGGCAACTTGTTCAGTACTGCCCCAAAAGTCAGGTGTTACAGCCATCTAGAACCAGTTCCACCTTCTAATTTCAACTCTGGTATGACACACACTAGCAAAGCTTCCTTGTTTAATCTTCATTGTGGAGTGAAACTGTAATGATGCTTGAATATTTCCGTCATTAATTATCTTGATCATTCAAAATGAAGCAGCGCTTTCAACTTTTCATTACTGTATGTTGTTGTTCCTTCACTTGAAGGCTGGACACCTGTTACTGTATTTCTCACACATTCAAAGACACATTGCTAGACTGTGATCAAATTGATCCAGGTTTTCTTTGAGCAAATATAATACATAACCAAGTATGCTTTTAAACAGTGGCTCTGTTTTCAGGCTCTCAATTATCTTCCTCACAGTTCTCCTCTTAATTTTCTCACTGATTCTTCAGCTGTCAACATGAAAATCAAAGATGCATTCCAGCATCCTAACAGCAGCAAAGCACAATATAAACGTTGTACCCCTATGGTACAATTGCTCTTTATACATTTAGAATTCATGTAAGTATCTTGACTCATAAGCACTGTAGGGCATCCATCATTCAATATCCCATTCATCAACCATCAGAGTCCCTAGTTCCTTTCTGGAGATGTGGTATCCTAGGACAGAGCCACCACCCACGCACATACAGGGAGCATTCTTCACCTTTTCACATGATCATGCTGGAATGCACAATGTTGCAGATTTGGAACAAGCTGCATGCACACTGCAATGATTTCCACTTCTTTTTTATTTGCTATTCCTTTAGCCTTAATGTCATCTGTAGATTTTATCACGATGGATTTTAGCTTTGTTTGATGAAAATGTCACACAGGCAGAGCCAAGGACTAACTCATCCAAACCCCTACCCAACAATCTTAGATTTACACTTTCATTATAAGTTGTTTAATATAGACCATATTGATATTACTTATTTCTGCTTCTTAAGTAAAATGTCACGCAATACCATGTCTGTACTACATCTTTTCTGCAAACCAGATATAGAAGTACTTTTCTGCTTTTCAGAGATACGAGAGTCTGTACTGAAGCACTTTGATACTGTGACATTAACAGGCAACAAAGAAATGCAGATATCTGCTTTTAAACCGCAACCATTCAACTTTCTCACAGGAAAGCAAGTGTCGAAAAGCATTTACTGCCTTACCACAAGATTTTCTTGGTGGGAAAGCAGAGTGAAGAGATCAGTATTTCTGAAAAGTCAGCCCCAAGAGTTTCTCTGAGGAAAGAGTCCTGAAATGAGAGAGACCAAGAGCTGAAGGTAGAGTTCAGTGGTATAAAATCAGGCAAAGACCTCGTCTAGTCAGAGTGCAAATACCGAGGGGGAAATATAAATATGTGGAAGGCTGGAGCTTAAAAATAGGTGTGAATGCAGCAGGCCTATACTAAGTAGCAGTGGTAATTTTTCAGGCTGGAAACAGAATTGTTCTTCAGGCCCCGGATTCTTGGAGTCATACTTTCCAGTATGCCCTAGTTTGCCCCACTGTGGAAAAATAAGCATCAATTCAAATCCCTCAGTGTTATTGCCTGCTGAAACCGAGTCTTTCTACTGGAACCTTCAGAGAGAATCCTTAACAAAATGCACACTCTAAAGCTGTATGGATGAAGTTTCAAACACGCTCAGCACCTCACAGCTCCCTTTGTTCTCGATGGGGGAGTTCTTCTCCCCTGTTCTGAGTGAGAGCAGCTATGAGCACTTCCAAAAGACTAGTCCACAATCCAAAAACCCCTTCAATTTGCAGGATCAAAAATAACTTCTGCAATGCATAACTTTACAATGAAAGGGGTGTGATTCACACCAAAGCTGGGTATATAATTTATTCATTTATTTATTTTGTGTTGCCTCTTAAGCAAAGTAGCAAGGCAGTTTTAGTACCCAGAAATAAATTGCAATAAATAAAACTAAAACAGTAGACACTATAATAATATAAATAACTAAAAATATATTTTTAAACCTTTTTATTTTCCTGAAATGCAGTGCATAAGCTTGTAGAACTGCTTCAAGCATAGTAGTTGTTTACTGAAAGAAGCGATTACCGTAAAAAGACAGGGGCATTTCTAACATTTGTGCAGTGTCCTGTCCCTGTAACAAAGACACACCAGAAGATTCTTGCAGTCTCCCTGATCAGCAGGGTCAAGAAGTCATCCATCAGGCTAGCAGTAAAACTGGAAAGAAAACACAGCCCCATTAGTGCCCTGTCCAAAAATAAATCAGTAATTCTGAAAGGGCATCGTCTCCTTGAAGGCCCGGAAAGGCAGAGGCACAGGACAGGAAAGCACCTTAAAAGAATGCCTGGAGTCATCTTTATCCTCTGCAAAAGCATGTCCAGGCTTTTCCTGCAGTATCTCTGCTACTTGAGACTCTGCATCATACCCAGGCAGCGCAAGCTCCCACCAGTCTTATTGTTTCACCTAACACATCTTATCTAAATCATCCTTTCTGAAGTTCAGCCTTATCACTGCTTGTCCTATCAGTGCAGCAGCCTTTCATAAACCTGCAAACAGTTGCAGCTCTCCTTGACTTTCCTTTCGCAGGAAAATCCTTTCCCTTCACCAGTGGCAGGATATTACTTCTCCACAGTGAAACAGAAGAACCTATGAAATGAAACGGCAGAAGGTGCAGTAGGCAGGACAAGTCTCTTGCTCCTGTAGGTCCTGTGTTAAATGTGCTTTCTTTGTGTACAGAACTGGGTACTTGAGGGCTGGATGTCAGCGAGTGTTTCTAGTTGTCATTTTAGCAAAAAAACCCCCAAACTGCAGGTTGATGTTTCATCCCAGCTGGAAAATCATGACTGGCTTCAACCAGCTGAAGATACTGTTTAGATTTTAATATACACAGGTCCCACTCTCACGGAGCACTCAGAAAAAGTCAGGCAGAGCCAATATTTACTTAGGAAACTGATTTTGTTTCTGCTTGGTTCCCTCCACAAATTCCAATATAGTCAGTTTCTATCTGAAATTTTCAAGCTAGAAACATTGTAGAACAATAAAATTGGGAGGTGGGGGATGTGGTGGGGGTGGAAAGGAGACAATTAGTTTAAGAACCCAGTGTATAATATGCAAGGTATGTGAATAAGCATGCTAATCCTTTCCTGGATTTCTTTTGCAGGAACTCAGCACCAGCCTATGCAAATGCACTGTAATTATTCTTGTAGTCTACAAAGAGCTCAGGTGTCAGTATCTGGTAAAAAAATCCATAGAGCAGGTAGCTGTGATTTTTCTCACTTGACATGTTCCTTTTTGCTGAGGATTTTTTTTTTAATTGGAAATTTCTCTGGTGTGGGAGAAATGTTTTAATCAGGCATCAATCTTCAGCTTAAAGATGTAAAGTGGAAAAAAATGAATTGTGAAACTAAAAGGCTTCTACGTGATAAATTTCCAACTAGGACCATTCAGGGAGAATTTATGAGGAAAGATTTATATATTTAACTACCTTTTTTAAAAATTAAATAATATGTCTTCTGAACATCTTGCTTTTCCTTATCACCTAGCAAAATAATCTATGGCATATTGCCTGCAGGTTGTCTCTTATCTTGCTATGTGAATAAGGAGGGCTGTGATTTTAAAGACATTTTTAGGTGAATTTCCAAAAAAAAAACACCAAAAAAACAGGGAAAAGAAAAGAAAGAAGGTATCAGTTACCCTCATAATCAGGTCTGTAAAAGACAGGTACATAGATTGCACCATATTGCATGAGACAATCTTGCTTTGGGCAAGAAATCATGCTTGACATTCACAGCTCCTCTTCTATATCCAGCCTGTTTTTGAAAATCACTTTGCAAGTGGGATTTTGCAGAATAATTTATGGCAAGAGGCTCACAGTCAGTTCTGGATGCTTTGGAAAACTCCTCCAGCACCACCCGTATCTTCATCAATCATAAAGTGGCATTCAGAATCTGCTGCTCTCCTTACTTGTTCTGCAGCGTCTCTGCCATGGCTAACAAATTTGGGTTTTCCTGTGGCTGCCAAGATATAACTTCACCTTTCCTCACAGTAGCTGGGCTCAGGGAAATCCCTTCACCTACACGTGTAAAGACAGGCAGCCATACAGAGGAAGAGGAAAAAACATGTAATTTTGTTTTCCACCTTAGATACAGCCCAAATGTTTGACACACTGAATGGCTAGAATAATAAATGTGCTCCAACAGCATTTTGGATTCTGGGTTGAAAGAATCTGATTACCATAAAAACAAAGGGGCTGTGGAGCTCCTCAGGCTGTGATCCTGATAAGAGAGCTGCTGCTCTAAGGAAGCCAGACTACTGTCATAAACTGGATTTCATCAATTCAATTTTTTTGAGAAACTAATTTGATTTTTCTTTTCCGTACAAGATGAGATCATGGGAATGACCTGAAGCTGAACAACAATGATAAAAGTCATTTGTTGACAGAAGCTCAACACAGCTGTGAAAAATGTAGAAGAGCCAAGTACCAGGGCTGTTATCCCCTTTTCATGCTGTTTTAGTGCCATTACACATTTCCCACAGCAGATGAGAGAAGCTGGAGCTTATCCAAAGAAGCAACCACCCAGGCCAATGGACATGACCTTCACATCCCTGGTTAAACTAAAATAAGAAAGAACAAAGGCAATGAAACCATATTCCTGGTCCTTCCAAGTGCTCCTGCCTCTCTCCCCCTACCTTTTATCCCTTTAGACCTCTTGGTCAGCATCAAGCTCAACAAGCAGCCTAAGCATGGCTGGAGTGTGCAAGCACCCCTGTGATACAAGGAATAGCACGAGTATGGAAAGCTACAAGGAGCAACTGAAGCCTGGCAGGAGGAAATGCACAACCAGGGGAAGAGCTCCACTGTTACACCTCAGAATGGCACAAGCCAACCAGAGGTCTCATGCAGCTCAGGACTAACACATGGGATACACAGTGATCTTCAGAAGGAAATTGCCAGTCTAGCAGAGAGCACAACATTCTATTTGTATAGCAAATCCATGAATTTAAACCTTAAATCCGGAGATGAAGTACCAAAGCATACCCCTGTATCTTTGGAGTTCACTTCCACAGTCTGCCTTTGAAGTTCTAGAGCCAGACTTCAAAGATATATGAATGCACAAATCCTATTGCTACTTGGGCAATTTTTCAAATCTTACCTTGCGACAATTAAACGAAATCTAGGTTTTGTGATTCTCTGGAGGCCCTTTTTAGAGGCAGTATTTCCAAAGCATTTAAGTAATTTAAGAACTTGGGTAACTTAAGGTAAATAGCTTTTGGCAGAACTAGCAGGCTTACAAAGCTTAGATTCCATTTTAAAAACCCACCATCTCCACACGGCAATCTGTTTTGATCACTATCAACAATTTTCCATTGTTAAATTGCCTTGTCAAAAGTAGCAAACTAACTAGCTTTGCAGACAAGGCACTGCACATATCAATCTTTTCAAATTGCTGTGCTAATGCTTCTGCTCAATCTGTGTAACTCATCTCAGCATAAAAGTCTCTCTGTTGGTAAGGGCAGGGTAACCAGTGCCAGGAAATCATAAATGTTTGTGAAGAAAGATACTCAGATACCCAGGGGTTGAAGTTAATCCTGATGAGATTTGACACATTGACACAACAGAGAGCTGAGAATATTTTTCCTAACATTTGTCTATTTGTTCATAAGAAATACACCAGCAGCTCTGTTTGCAGATGTGCTTAATTTATTTAGATTTCTTCACCTGTGATAGAGACTTATAGAAAGTTTTTATTTGGAATAATGAGCAGATGAAATAAGTCAGCATGGAATAAGCTGTAAATAGTGCTCAGTTCTCAGGTAATGTGTAAATGAAAAAGGAGAGAGTGATCAAGTTCTTATGAAGCTTAGCAAATGCATTATTCAGTTATCTGTTATTTAATTCACCCGCTATTTTTCCTCACCTCTTCCCAGCAACTGCTGGAGCCAACAGCTAATTTTGATACACATCCCCTTCAAACAGAGGACCACCTGACTGCTGTCAGACAGAACTATCCTGTCTGCGACATTTAAAAGCCTCCCATTAGGAACCAAGGAGGTGTCACCAAAAGCCAACTAAGTTCGTCCACTCTAGATGGGTTTTGCACTAAAAGAAAGCTGCATCAGCCACAGAAAGAGCCCTGACTGTTAGCTTGGATGATGTGACCAATACTAGGAGAGATCAGTTTGACTCTTAGTGACTGAACATGCTCCCTGTTTCCTGCGGCATCAGATGGGACCATCTGCTGTCACCATAGCAGAAAACTGATGGGTCAGTTCCTAGGGCAAGGAAGAAAGGAGCATCTCTTTTCCTGTATTACAGCTCTTTTCCAGCTGTTCTCCAACACACCTCAATGTGAGTCTGGAGCGTACACGGGGCGAAAATGACCTCTGCAGTGCTTCACTTATCCTGAAAGTTGTTAAAACTCCCTGCTGCTTTGACTGCGTCTAAAATCAGTGTACCACTTGCATTAATAATGTTTTTTTCATGTGCTTTCACAGTAGAAGAATCACCTTACATCAAGAGCGACACTCGAGTTCAGTCAGTCTTGTTACAGTGCCATTGCCAATTTTCCAGTGCATCAGAATATCATCATCAAACCTAATGACTTAGTCTTACTTGCAATCTAACGCTAAACCATGCTACATTTCAGAAAACTCAATCGTGGCTTCAATCGTGGCTCTTTACAAAAATACCTCAAATGTGCCACATGTCCAGGGTGGTAAATGTGAATGCTTCTAACCACTCCATGCACCCTTCTCTCATCCACTGATCAGATGAGAGATCAGATCTCTCACTAAGAGAAGAGAACCTTTGCAGATGATCTCCTGGAGAACAAAGACACACTTCAGTAAGTATGCCTGTGATGAATGAGGCCTTGGGGGATTCCCACATCCTATTAAAACTTCTGTGGCTTATAAGAAAAAGATTTATAAAGGGCAAACACACGCATGACACAAAATTATAGAAACCATTCAGGCAGGTTTCCATATATCTGAGTTATTACTACACATTAATGATTTTTAGTATTATTGCCCATTTCAAGTTGCAACACAGTACTTGCACTGTAATCACTTGCTTATAAAATGTGCCATGGGACAAATCACCACATTTGACCAAGATCAGCTGTGCTGTGTTTCAGAGAACAACATGTAATTAACAAAGAAGGACATCACAGACTCTAAACTTGTCAGGTTGATTTTACAATGGGCACAGGCAGCTGGCCATGTCAAAGATGCAGGCCTTATACAGAAGGCAAAACAGATGGAACTGAGATACAAAAATACCTCAAACCTCAAACCCTAATCAGAAATTTTTCTGGATCAAGTCAGACCTCCCAGAAATTTGAATGTGACAGCAGAATCAAAGCCTGGGTTTTGTCCCCCTCCTTTGTTCTTTTAATGCAGATAATCCTAACAGTAGAGAATTAACAACTGTACACAGAAGCATATGCTGACAGTCTGGACACAGCAGAAGGGCTGCAAAAGCTGGTTTCAAGGGAAAAGATGGGAAGAAATTGCATCAGCTTCAGCTGGACCAAGATTTCAATCCAATATTTGAAGGGGTTGCACTCAGAATTCAAGTCTTGTCACAAACACCTACTACTCAGGTTTGGGTACTTCAGAAACACTGCACTCAAAATATCTAAAATTAGTAGGAACAAACACAGGATGACTATAAAGCTACTATATAGAGCAGTAATATAAAGAAGGCATGCTGCTTAAGCAACAGTTTAGGAAGGTTGGCTTGCAGCCCACTCTTTTACAGTGAAAAACACATAACTTGCTTCACCCATAAAAGTAAGCCAACAAAGCTCTGCATTTTGAACTAGTCAAACAAAACCATTGTGCAGAGAGCTGCAAGAAACATCTTCTTGCTGACCCACACACAATGAAATTAATTTCATTTCGATCCCAAGAAGAATTCAATTCTGTATAAATGCCACATTCCGAGTAATGCAGTCTCATGTGTCCCATGTGAATGTCCTACTGATAAACCTAGAGCCTCAACTGCTCCAACTTGTCTTTCTGGCCTAGTAACATTTACCCAAAACTTAGTGGTTTTTCTGTTTTTAACAGGAGAGTCAGCTGAGGAAGTCAAACAGCATAAACTTGATTTTCAAAAGGCATGAGAAACATCTTTAAAATAAACTAGAGAGTTTTTAAAAAATTCTTTTTTATATGCCTAGAGACCTGTGCCTTGCCAGTGGATCCTCCCTGCCAGTGGCATCAAGAGAAACTGAGGATGCTTGTGCATGCCACAATGCAAAAACCATTATGAACGGCTTTCAAAACACATGGAGGGAGAACAACTGGAAATAGTGAAGCAATTAACCATTAAGTACCTGCTGCTAAAATGAGTAAGAATGCCCTTACTGACGTTGGCAGCAGGACTTTGGGCTCAGTTGTCAGTCAGGAATCCACAACTTCATTAGGAGTAAACTTGAAAGAAAAATTAAGATTTTCACCTTCTCTGCTGCAAAGTTTTTCATCTCCCTTTCACATTTGATTATGTACAGTTACAAGTAGGTTTTTTCCCTAATTGTCCTCACAAAACACAAATGCTTTCTTTGGCATTGTTTCATATTTGAATAGCCCTTTTCAATTTCTCTTCTGTTCAGTTTATACTATTAGATTAGATAAGCGTCCTTACAGAGTGTTCTCTGAAGCTGTTTCTTCATCTCTGGCTTTTCTCAGCACTTTTAAGTACAATCCATAACAAACTAAAGGGTAAGGGAGCTATTGATTATAGCACCATAACCACCGATACCACCTCCATAAAGAAGAGATGTTAACAAACTGACCAAAGGTCAAAATTGACAGGGGAGGCTCTGCTGTGCCCACACATGCAAGGGCTGGAGAGCACACAGTGTTCCCCTGCAGATTTGCTAGTTATGCCCCTACGGAAATGAACAGAAAATCCCAAACAACAGCCTAAGAAAGGAGAAAGGGATCAAATTGAGGCAGAATGAGTAAACTAAAATATCTGTCGTACTGGTGCTAGGTACCCACATCACTTTCTCCTTTCCTTCCTGGATCCTGTTTCAGGAAGCCTCAAGTGTACTGCCATTATCCACCTGGAAATATTTCTCTCTAAAATCTGAAGCACTGTGGATATCTTGAGAGAAGCAGGAAGAAAGAAGTCCTGAAAGGCCAGGCTGCTTGATTTTACTCCTCAGAGAACATAAGGTTACGCAACCTTTGCTGCACCAAAAGGACTACTCCTTTCACACCAGCTGTAAAAACTGCTGACCACTCAGCACTGTAATCCAGGCAACGAGACACACTGAATTGACAAAAACCTGCTGGAAAATGTAACTTTACAGCTTTTTATTTGCCGGGCTAAATCCAAATGCGTGCAAACCTTTGTAGCAACCAGCAGTGGTTCATCAGCCAGCTGCTCCTTTTTATGAGACCAACAGTATTTTCAACCAATAAATGTGGAGTCCTGGTAACCAGACGAGGTTAGTGCTTGCACAGCAGGCAGCTCACGGGACAGAGGCTTTTTCTGTGCGAGGGGTGTGCTGACCTCCTCACTCGTGGAATTAACTCCGCAGCTAAGCCAGCACGTGAACCCACCAAGAGGTGGCACTGGAAGGACACTTTATGGAAGGAGCCAGGCAAACGTCTGCTCCACGGAAGGGTGGTGAGAATCAGCCGGCACACACAGAACCTCAGGAAGAACCCACGGTTCATCTGTTTCAACAGGTAGCTGAAGGCAGCCTTTCTACCTCGTTCTGCAACTTCATCACGCTAAGCCTACTCGCACAGAACAATACCCACAAGCCCCAAAAATATTGCCAGGACTATTTTTCTGTTTTTCAAACACTGCTGATAAAGAATTGAAAAGAATAAAGCCGCTAGCAAAACGTTCACACATAATTCAAAGCTGCTATCCACTTTATGACTCTCTGCAAATCTGTGACAATTCAAAAAACAACCAGAAAGAGCAGGCTTGTTTTTAGAGAGCTTAAATCTTCTACACATAGGGATCCACATCTCCCATGGAGAAGTGCTAGCAATCCACAAATAGCAGAAGAAGGAATAAAAGATTGCAAATCATGGTATTAGAAAAATACCTGTAATATTACATACGGCACGGCACTCATGCATGTAGAGTGTATTTATACATATATCTATGCACAAATCTATAAATACATTATGTAAATTAGATTTTAGACACTTTCCCAGTGAAGAAACACTTCAATACTACCCGCAATAATATAGGTAGTAGTCCTGAATTAATATATTGCATATTTGTATTCTGTGGGAAGTTTCAGAGTCAAGTTTTTCTTATCAGCAGGTAAAGAACAGCTCTCATTTTACCCTCCCTCTCTATCCTTCCTCAGATTCTCCACCAAAGGGAAGCAACAGTTTCTGGTTAGCCTGGTTTTGTTTGTTTTTACCCATTTCAACAAACCAATTTATCACAATATATTTAAGTCCCAATGCTGAGTGGATTTATGCACACATTTTGGTTCATTATTAAGTTACAACCTGCAGCAGTTAATGTACTCGTAAGTAAATCTAAGTGTGTACATTTACATGACTGGAGTCTAAAATCAGGATACTCAGGGCAAAAATCTGGCTAGGTACAATCTAATTGCATGCAATATCTTCTGCATATATAACATTTGAATTATTTGGAATAGTTTATTTCTAAGTTAAGGTTTTGTGTGCTGCCTTGTACAATCAGTCCTCAGAAACATTATAAGATGGAAGTAAAAAGGACTTATTTTAACTGACATTTCACATAAGCTTGGTCATTCTGTTTCATCAGAGAGAAAAAGCTGTAACAGCATTTACAGGTGTTTACAGAATATTTTACAACTCTGGAGTCTTTAGGTGCCTGCAGAGGTTTGCAATTTATCACAATCAAGAATTACCAGATATCCTATTTGTGAATACTACCGTATCATAATTGCAATGGCACAGTTTTGAGTTGACATAAGTTCATTATAAGCTACACCCAAGTTGCCAAAGTACACTTATTTCTGGTTTACTGTCACTGGGCAGCAACAGCTCTGTTGCTGGATTTATTAGCTTGGGAAATTGAAGTTTATTTGGTTTTGTTTCCTCTTCCAATAGACATCACAGTGAAAAGAAAAATTAGGACCCATTGAAAAAAAATTAAATTCCTCATAAGTATCTGTATGTCAAGCAGCTGAAAACTCTAATTTCTTTTGCCTTTATGAAGGCAAAAAAATATATCTGAGAAAAAAGTTGAACTCACCAATTTGTTCCAACAAAATGTTATCAGAGTCTGTCACATTTCAATTACCTGTGTAATCAAATCATAAATGAAAATCACACAGCATTCAAAATACCGCTAATGTTCCAAGTCAAAATATATTCTTTATAGAGAGAGGCAACTCACATCGTTATGCTTCAAATTGATTACCACAAACTGTACCTATAATTAGATATAACTAATGCAATTTAAGGAAGAGAAAACTAATATTTGAAGCTAAACACTGAAAGTAATCTTGTTGCCTTCCAGTCAGTTACCAAGCAGAAAATGTACTGTCTCACTAATTTATTATTATTAGAAGCATCAGACTCTTAATCTATTCTAAGGACTCAGCCACATATTTAAGGTAGCATTTCCCAGCTGTATTTCAAAACAACAAGCTTGCTTGATTTTTTCTGAAATAAAAAGCACGGAACTCCTCCACTATTACTATAAATGGATGAAGGAGAAGAGGTGGAGTAGGAGCCAGCTGAAGACTGCTGCAGTATAACTAACCACCAGGATCTCATTTTAGCTCTCTACATAGAAAGAAGCAAAAAAAGAAGGATGAATTAAAAATAAAGTATAATCTTTGTGAAGTTTCAAGTGACAGGTGTTACAGAGCCAAAGCATCATCTGGCATAATTTCAGCTAATACATCTTTCTTAGGATCCCCAACTAATTGTTGTACTATGCAAATGACAGGACACACCTATGTGCACGCAATATTCCATGACAATGCCCTCCTCCAAGCCTTTGGGATTGTTCTCTAGCATTCTCAGATGATCAGATGACAATTAGGCCTTTACCCACCCATGGTTTTCCTTCCTACAGCAGGCATTATGCTATGTGCTATTAGGCACTACCTTCTTGCTGACCTCATCTTATGGTCTTTATTTGCCCAGCAGACTTCTATAGATAACAGTACCACATGTTAACTGTGGAGACTCATACCACAGCCTCCTTCCCTCCAAATAACTCCAGGGTGAGCACATGCTTTATAGTTCCTCCAGCTGAAATATCAGGTACAGATATTTCCCAGTAGCTACTCAAGTAGGAGGATGGGAAGAAGTTCCCCACCACTAGGACAACAGTAACAGTATCTCCCAAGTGTGAAAGTTTCTGCCTCCTCTTAGCCACCTCCCAAACTCTGCAGAACTCTCTCCCCACCCTCTCTCAGCCATGCCAGGGATAATAGCTGAACAAGGAATTGCTCTGCTCTCCTCTGAGCAGCAGCTGCTGTTGCTACCCCCTGCCGCCTCCCAAGGGCTTTTCTCTCTGGTAACAAAACACAACACGTAACCCAAGGCAACGAGGCAAACAGAGCTACCTTAAACTGCAGTTCTCTGAAGCAGCAGTACGTGAAATTTCGGCATAGCCTCAAGAAGTGAGTGTGCTTGCCCCAGCACACAATTTCGTTTCAATCACACAGAAGAGCCGTATGCTTCGTACACATTAGCAAAATGGTATTTATCTCACTTATTGCTAGATGATGGTAACACTGTCCCTTCCCACACTCTAGGAATCATCATCCCTGTGTAGTTGCCCAGCGACAGAGAAAAGTAACATAAATATCATGTACCACTTGTTACCATGACAGAAGCAGCCTAAGAGGGAGGCAGAAGGAGTTTGGTCCCATACTTCAGACCTATCCTGGGAAACCTTAAGAAGGAACAGAACTTAGTCAGACCAGATTCAGAAGACTGAAAAAACACAGTACTATGTTATCAATGCACAAGAGAGTCTTATCATGCTGGCACCATAAGAGGTCTGTTCTCTAGAGCTAAGCTTCTCAAGCTCAGGAACATTGGAAACCTCCCCTACAATCTCCCAGACTACTTGCTGTGCTGTTACACTCACTGCTGGCTGGTGGGCCTGAGGTACTGTGGTTTCCAAGGTGATCTGTGGGCTGAAGGCCTTTCATGTACAATCAGGAATACCAGTCATTTAAACTTGCCTTATTTGTCTCAATTTCCAAGTCCTGAAATACAAGCCCACTACGCAACAGCACTTCATATTGAGCATGAGTCACCCAGCTATAAGGAAATGGTCCAAGATCACTTCTACAGAGGCCATTAAACACCATCCTCCAGCAAGTATCTCACCAGCATGACTAATTGAAACTCTTGACATCATACTTGATGCTTAGTTTTGTCACTGCTTATAATAGCAGCAGCATTCTGAGTAGCATGTTCACAACCTTCATTTAATGATCAGTATGGCACGCAGAGCCCTCTTCCCACACAGTGAAAAGTGGAAGAGGAAATCTTATTACAAAGAGGACTGTCATATGAACAGTACTGAGCTCTTGTAAAGACACAGCTCACTTTAAAAACCAGTTCCACGTTGCCAAGAGAAAAACCTATGTTTTTCCACACAGAGCTCCAGATTCTGTAAAATTTAACAGGAAAGGATACTACTGTGATGTTTAATTTCCTCCTTCATGCCAAATGCCCAAAAGAAGACTGCTTTAAAGAAGCAATCTGGATTTGGCAGCAGGGCAAACCATTCCGTTAGAAATTCTTCCTATTGCACCCCTATGCTCTGATCCAGCATCCAGGCTAAGCACCATTTTCTGGAGGTGCTTAGTGTTCCCATTTTTACTCTGCAAGAGTAAACACCTGACTATCCAAAAAGGAAAAGAGCTGCGGTGGCAGCAGCAATTCTGCAACTTTTACTGTAATTTAAGCTTCAGCAATTTTCCTCAACTGACCCACAATTTCACATAGTGCCATCAGCAGCTCTGAGTAAACACCACTGTCTGCTGCCAGGCCCAAATCCAAAGCCTGAGAAGTCACAGAGTCACAGAAGCATTTAGGTTGGAAAAGACCTCCAAGATCATCAAGTCCAACCTTTGACTGATCACCGCCTTGTCAGCCAAACCATGGCACTGAGTGCCACATCCACTCATTTCTTGAACACCTCCACCACCTCCCTGGGCTGTCTGTTCCAACGCTTAGTAACCTTTCCATGAAGAAATTCTTCCCAAATTCAAGTGTGAGACTGTGCTATGCAGAGTTTTAAGAGCAGAGAAGCTGACAAACGAGCATGTACATTTGTGTTCACATGTGCGTGCATGCATGCACATTTGAGAAACACAGGTGAGATGTACAGGTTCACCCTCTGTGCTGCAACTTCAGTGGTAGCCTTGGGAAAAGAGCGTATGAAAGTCACATGTGAAAACCTGTTAGAAAGCTCAAAAAGCTATCTTTAGCCTTGTCCTGTTTAAAGGCATCTAAATGCTGCAAATTTAGTATAAGTTCTCGTTTCTACTAATGTACCGAGAAACTTTAAAAGAAGAGAATACAAGGACACCTCTCTGATTGAAACTGAGCACGCATAAGGACCAAGGTACACCATTAAGCCTCTCAATACCTCAATTCCACTGTTTCCCTGTGTCCCTGTAGCAGGAGGTCACCCAGATCTAAGCAGGTACTGAGGAAGTCAAGTCAGCATCCACCAACAGCTTTCCTGCTGGACTGGATCCAATCCCGTGGACAGCGAGGTAAGAAGTACAAGAACACATAGGTAGAGCCCCAAGCTGAAAATCCCATTTGTCTTCTACCAGAGAAGAGACAAAACAACACAAAAACACAAAGCAGCACTACACATGTACATATCTTTGAAGAGATGACCACAGAGATATGAAAATATTAGACATCACACACTGGTATGAGGAATGTAACCAGAACACTGTTCGATAACAAAATATAATTTTCTTTTATATAAATGGGGAACAGCCATAGAAATAAAAATATAAATTGGCATCAAAGATGAAAAAGCTACTGAGGATTATTAGTGCTCCAATATTTCATTTGGTGGTGTTAACACTGAAGTTCTTAGGAACTGCAACTTGTCAAACTTTAATACACTTTGTCAATTGTGTGAACAAATCGACCTTAATCTAACTGAAGGTCACCACTCAAAAAACCCACCCCAAACCAGAGATTGCAATTAGGCATTATATGCAAAGAAGAAAAGGCAGATGTGGAGAAATTAGCATTATGCTTTTATAGCTCCCGTGTTGATACTCAAGAGCTGATGTTGAGTTTTAGTGGACACATCATTGGTTTGTTAATAGCGGCAGTCATAAAAGCCTTAATGAAGCCCTGTGAGCACCCTGACCACACAAACTAAAATCTTGTAATTTTGTTTCAGCACCTTGAAAATAATAACATGTTTCCACCATGCACTGCCTTTTAATTATTATTATTTTGCTGTGGGGGTTGGGTTCCTATTTTGTTTGCTTCCTCCTGTCACTACCTTTCACTTCCAGTATTCTGACATCTTGAACTGTCAAGAGTCAATGTGTAAAAAGCTCTCAGACTTGATTGTCAAACTACTGAAACAATTTTCTTGTGTTTATCTTCTTTGCTCTTTGAGTGTTTGCAATAAGCCTGCTTCCAGATTCAATGTTTGTGTTTAAGAGGCTGTAGTATTAGCTAGAAAGGTTCAGAGTGCAATCCTAGTGATATTACAAACTATGAAGCAAGCACAAAAGAAATCCAGACCTTTCTATAGCCAATTTTTTGCCATGTAACTTAAAAACAAACTTTTTTTTCCTCTCTCCCTCTCTCTCTGAGACAGTTCATTTAAAAAGCATCGGAACTCTCTTACTTCTTTTGTGATGGATTTTGTGCTCATGAGAAGAGACAGACAATGCTGGTAGCTGCTGTTTAGTCTCTGGGATGTTAGTCTGCCCAAGGAGCCATCCCAATTCCCAGTTCAACAGGCAGGTTTATAAATTGGACAGTGGCAATTCTTGTTAAATGGAAACAGTCTCAACAGGACAGACTGGTTCACAGTCATGATGGCTGGGTAATATCCACAAGCTGTATGATTTATGTTAATTGTGGCAGAGCCTCAGTGGTGTCAGGCCCTAAACCACAGCAAGGGGTTGCAAAGTGCACTTAAGATGTTCCTGCCTCCTGAAGAAATCTAATAATTAAATCAGTTCATGTTTGTATGTTAATGTGGAGGTAGAATAGTGTTTGCATTGACTTTCTCTGCTGGCTCAACAAATCCAGCCTTCTACCACTGTAAACACAGTGGCATTAAGTGATTTGGCTCCATTTAGAAGTGGTTTAGCAAGCCTGTTGTCCCCTTTACACACACATACTCACCGGGAAGCTGTTTTAGAAGCTCATTCCCCTCCCACTGCTATATCAAAATTTCTACCAGCTTCCTGTCTAAGCTAAATTTGTAGGCAGTTGTGGGCTTTTCTCCCACTACCAGGTGCTGTCATAGGACTCAAGTAGTTAATTTCTTTCCCCAGCACTTGACTCCATATATTTAGATCTATTTTATCTCCACATCATAATATTTTTGGTTAGAAAGTCACTTTTTCTAGTTCCTTAAAATGAGGATGATCTTTCCTTCCAGCCTCTAGGTCCTTGTTCTGGAATCTACCTTCCTTGATCAAGAGACCAGAATAGTGTGGGTTCACACACTTCCCACACCACCCCTTTCTCCCATGGCTCTTCCATAAATATATCATTTATTGGAGAACAAAATGGAACAGTGGGAGAAAAGAAATAATCTTCAATTGTGGAACTTGCCGTGCAAGTCCTAGTGACCACTGACAATCTTTCTCTCCACCAACCCTTCCCATACACCAATAGTGTAAAGAACCTCGGGCCTAATATTTTGGGACAAAAGTGATTTGATTAAGGCTTCTGGATTAGAAGGGAGGAAAGGGCTGGGAGTGAATTCCAGAAAGAGAGGAAAGGACGATTTGCATTTTTAAAAAGAAAAAAAAGAAGCATCTTGCAAAATCTCCTCTGAAACCAACTGCACATGGAATCTTGCAGTGAATGTTGATCCAGAGCTGCGTCTCTGCACAAACAAGGCAGCGTACACATGGACCCAACAGTACAGGTGTTGTGCCTTTCTTTGTGTAGCAAAACTGAATTCAGGTAATGGATAAGCACAAATAGGTTGGGTTTGAACCAGGAAGATAAATCAGAGCATGGATATGTCTAAGTTGTCTAACTTAGGTAATTTGTGACCCCTTTATTAGAAAACAATTGTTATCTGCAGCCAACTTCTCTGGAAACTAGGCCCCCAGCACAGGATATAAATGTTAGCTGCTTCAACCCATACCTGAGAAAACCACATAAGAAGATCTGACTACCTTTTTTTTTTTCATCTATCAAAATTAAAGTGGGTGTGTGAAATGCTCTTTTTTCTCCATACGAGCACTTTAAAATGCAGGAACCCTCGAGGTACTCCTCATTTATCCACTGACACCACAGCAAAATTTTGAACTGGTGTCTCACGGAGACTAGAAACTGAACACTATTTACACAGTACAGGCACAGGTTCACGAGCCCTGCACTTTGTCTTTAAAGCAAGCACTCCATTTATCCAGAACTATGGAGTGTGCAGTTTCACACATCTATCAGCCAGAGTACAGGCTGCAGTGAACTGCTGCGTTTTCTGAGATAGGAACATTTTGATGAACACTGTACGAGTGACTAGTGGGATCACCTATGTGTCCAAACAGGATGTATAGCACTCCAACTCACATCTCGTCCAACTCGTATCTCATCCATAAGGGGAATCACAGAGCGTGAAAGGAGATCAACAAGTCACTGCTCCCACCTCCCACATGGCAGACAGTAAAAGTGCTTAATACACTTACTTACATTTTATTGCATAGGTGAACACAATAAAGAGTTTTTGCCTGTTTTCAGAACTCTCCCCTGCGTCTAATTTACCTTTTTAGAAAAGAAGGGAATGTTCCTTTCCTAACGGTGACTGAGAATGCTCTGCAGAAAGGATGGTAAGAGACCAAATAATCAAGAGGAGAGAAAGTCTGACTGTGGCACGCAGTACAATTTCATGCAAGTCCTGTAAGGATCTCAGTGCATTGTTCTGTCCTAGCAAAACAAAGCCATAATGACCAGAAGTCATCACTTATAATGCCCTTTCTGAAAAAAGCCAATCAGAGAAAGGCAAGTCCAGCCAAGAGACACAATAAAATAGGGTGGGCACTGTCCCTCTTTGTGTGTGGTGTAGTCAAATCTTCTGCCAGAGTATGTGGGCAACATATTTTCAGTGTTTAAGGTGAAGAAGTTTTTCCCTAATATCAAGCTAAAATCTATCTCTATAGCTTCCAGGTAGATTAATTACTTCTTGGCTAAACCTCAAAGACATGTTCATTTTTCATTGTTCGTTGCCCTTCTCTTGTGAGTTCTTTATGCACAGGAAGAGATCTTTTTTTAGATTGAACAAGAAGTTTCTCTTCTTAAAGGTAACATTTGCAGCTTATAATTCTTGGTAAAAATGATAAGGAATTAAAGATGAATCTCCATGCTCTCAGGAATACCTAAGCCAGTAACACAACCAGGTTCACACTTTTGTCAAGTACAGCAGAATCACTACAACTACCTCTCATGCCGAATATAATTCACTCCTATTAACATACTAACAACTGCATTTCCTGCAGTAGCATCACCTTGTTGCCTTTAGCATGCATGCAAATACATCAAAGAGGTTGTTCTCTCTCTTCACTCCATATCCCAAACAGTTTGAGATTCCAAGGAATCACATGTGTCTGAAGAGAAAACAAATGGCTGAATGCCTTTAAGTTCAGACCCTCTCTGTGGCTTCAGGTAATTGTTTTGTACCACTCATCAATTCGCAAAGCCAAAAAACAAAACAAAAGCTTTTTTATCCAAAGAGATCTAGAAAAAGCATGACAAAAATTGATGGTGTGGCTGCAGGCAACTTTTAACAAGGAGTGCTGTAATAATTTCTTCAAAATCACCCATAGCTGACCACTCCTTAATACTTGTCAGGCAAGATTCAGAGCTGGCAGATCAGTTCACCCGACCATTTCATACATCTACTATGTGTCCACAGAATGCATGAAAGCAGATCTCAGGAAAAACATGTTCACTAATAACTGAGTTTTCTAAACCTAGTTCACTTACCTGTCTGAGATCAAAACAGGGCTTCATAACCTCCATGTTTGCAAACTTATTAGCTCCGTGCACCTTCGGTCCCTTCTTCTATGTTGCAATGATTTCTCTGTGGGCTCCATTTAGAGAGCATCAAGGTAGCTGTGTGAAATAGCTAGCAGTCATGCTAGAGAAAAAGCTACTTCCATTTATTCTACTGAGAACAAGTAAATTGGCTGGGAAGGTGTCAAGTGTTGAAAAATTGTCCACAGGAGTTTCTCCTTACTTTGAAGAATGCATTAGTCATTTGATCTAGGTTTTTAAAAACAATGAGATTTTTCAAAATATCAGCCATATACACATTCTTCATTTAGACACAAGACATATAATCCAGGTATTTGAATAAAATGTTATCAGTTTTCAGTGACAAACTAGATTCAATTTCTGAAAGGCTCTGCCCTGTCACCCTTTAGAGCTAGATGAACTGCTGGTAAACAATCCTACCCCAATCACAGTCCAAACTTGAATTACTCCACTCAGAACTTAGCAACTGGAGCTGCCTCGGAGCAGGGACCAGAGTGCTCTGAGTTTTACTGCAGTTCAAAAGGCAGGATGTTCTGGAAGCAGGAACTGTTAAACACTAGAAGATGACATTTTCCCAGTCATAACCTTTCCAACTTCCAACCTCAACAGCAGAAGCACTTCAGGAAGCTGAAGCCCAACTACACAGAAAACCATGGCCCTGGATTCTGAGAGGCTGAGCAACACCCCCGTCCAAGCCCACTCTCCTTTGTTGTACCAGGGAAGGGATATACTCCCACTCAACCCCCACAAGCAACATCTTTTCAAGCCTCTATCCTTGTGACACTTCTGTGAAACAACTGAGAACTGCTAGCCCTTGTTTAAATGGGGCAAATAACACAAAAAAAGGGGCTTGTCCACATGTTAGGATCAAGAAGATATGGAAAATTAAAAGAATGATTTATACCTTTAAAAGCCTATGTGGAACATAAAAAGCAAAGGTTTTCACATGTTGTAGCTTTACTGCAAGATAATTAACACAGTTGTTTACTCCTTGGCTACTCACACATCACTCACTGACATTATCCTACACAAAGTCCAAGCAGTGCACCTGCAAGCCATGAGAAATCTGTGCCAAAGCAAGGGCAAATGCCAATATCCCAAGGAAAGGCCGTAAGTACCATGCCGTGCTTCAGTGCAGCTCAAGTGTGTGCCAACAGTACGAGGAAGGTTCATAGCTTGGAAGTCTATTTGTAGATCAATTCTAAGAGCAAGGCTCTCTCTTGACCAGGGTATCCTGTGTGCTGCTCCAGGCAGGTGAATATAGCTCATATGACAGCAGATTCACCTCCTGAAGCCTCCTATTTTCACTGCAAATAAAATTCACAGATAAAAGGCTTGTAGTTGCATCTTGATTTATGAGGCTTGATTTTTACTGAGGGCACTAGAAAAATCAGACTGCAGGTGTTGAGCAAATGCCTCAAAAGGGAAAGGTAAACTGAGGCTTAAATTTGAGGTGTTAGCTGTAGAGCAAATCTGGACTCATTTTCCCTTTTTAACTGAAGAATGTTAATGTCAAAAGTTAAGCAGATTATCATTAAAATCAGAATTTTAATCTGGCCTCCTAACCATGACGGATATAATAAAAAAGGCAAGAAACTCTATCGTGCACTTTGACTCCTCATTAATATAATGCAGAGCATTTAAAGGCTGATTTGTCTTAAAGCACCACAAAGGTAGGACCCCATCATTAACACAGCATGGGCCACTGAGGTGGAGAATCTACCTGATCTGTCCAGAGGAGCAGAACATGGAACACAGCCATGATATCCAATACTTCAGGAAAGTTTACTGTGGACTTCAGCCTGCTTATACAGCCCCAAGTAGGTAGAAGACCATTTTTGTGTGGATTGGACGTGTGGGTTGAGCAAATGATGATCAACACAGACTCCATAGGCTATGACTTGGCAATGAGTAGCACTGCTAGAAAGGCCAGAGAACTGGATCTGAAGGACTTGATACGAGAGTCCTCATGGCTCTGTTTCTGATCCGTTTATGTGCTCACACTTTGCGTTAGGTGGTGCCCAAGTACCAGACAGCCTCCTGCAGGAGACCCCAGTGTCAGATGGACTGCATGCAGATCTCATTTCCACTGTGGGATCTGAAAGGAGGCAAGTTGGTGTTTTCAATGCTGTCTCAGATCAGCAGATACTGGAAGAAGAGTCCAGTTAATTTTCCAGCCTTTACACCACTGAAAAGCATCTAGCTAAGAATGATTTCCTAGATCACTTCAGCTGTGATTTAGTTTTAATTAAATTAGGACTGAATGGAAAGGATTTCAAATACAAAAATTCACTGCCCAATGCCATTGCCAAACTTATCCAAACAGAAGACAAACTTATCCAGGGAAAAGATAATTATCATCACAACAAATCCTACAGAAGACTTCCTGAGGCATTACCACAGGGTAATAACGTTATAATCACCAACAGTGATAGTTACAGCTAACACAGAGCTCCAAAATACAAGCATGCCTTCAACTACCCAGCACAGTCAGTCCCAGGTCATTGCTACTGACAGGACATGATTACATGGAAGAATTAAGACATTTCAACACTGCTTCATCACATCATGCTTGTATTATTTAGTTTACTATTATTTAGTTGCAGCATGTCAGTCATTTTTGCCGTAAGTCTTCTAACAGAAGGGATTTTATTATTGCCATTTCATACATGTGGCAGTCTCCAAGGTAGGAGTGTAGCATACAGAAGTTGCATCTGTGTCCAAGCTATCTCAGCCCTTGTTTAGCATGTTTTCTTCGAGCTCTAAATTTCTAGAAGTGTGGCAACAGAAAGAACCAGCATTTTCCAGTTCTCAGAGAAGGAACACTGAGATATGTGAGAGACCCAGGAGGATGGAGGGGAACATCCTACCTGTGGGAATGCAATCTTAAACATCAACAAATCCTCAGAGTAATTTGTAACCCATCATTCCTGATCACTGAATGCTCCTAAGTTACATGGCACACAGAGCACTTGGTAACAATTATCCCCCCTCATCTCCTTGCCAGAAGAAGAAAGATGTCACTAAGTCAGTACATATAGTACATTTACTATAGAAAACATATTTGGTCCCTTAAAAATGAAGGCTCCTTACCCAAGGTTGGAGGCTGAAAAAAATTTGCCATTCACCTAGCTCAGTTAAAAGAAAAAACACATACACACTGCAATAACAATACATTAAAGTTTTATGTTGAAAACCTTACGTGGCTATTAAAGATATGTGATTAGATTCTAGTAACTCCATGCCTGATGCATGGTTTGAGTAGCATGCATTCCCAAAGAACCCATGTCAAAAAACATACCATGTCAGAAAATAGAAGAGAATGAAGAAACAAAACAAGCCCGTCATTCCCACTCCTGGTATTGGAATGCTCAGCATTTGATCTCAAGAACTGGGCAAGGACCAAAGGCAGACATGCCTTTCTTTCCTGTACCTCTGCCTTGGAAATCTCTCCTTTGTTCCTCAGAACCAAGATCACCCAGTTGGTGAGGCAAGGGACTGACACTGAGCTACGGGAAATGAAAATTTTAGTCCTGTTGCAGGTTGGACTTGAGGACATAATTAGCCAGTGATAAAGGTGTCTTTAAGACAATCAGTGGGGGCAGAGAGTCTGCCAGCTCTTTGTAAACGTCCCATGAAAACTTCAGACTTGTTGATTTGGTCTGTTCACACTCAGAGAATCCAGAAAATCCAGAAGGAATTTATCAACTTCCAGAAAATATTATGCTGACTCATGACCCTAATGGAGGGGGGATATGCAGAGTATATTGAACACCTTTTTGTTGCAGAAGAAAAGAGGTTGATATCAAAGAGGGCAAAAGGATAGGCAGAGCTTTTGGGGTCCAAAAGGCCTCCCCCACCCTGAGTCTGAACCAATATGCTCTTTATAGGCAGTAAGGGTCAATTAGAGGATGTTAACATTATGATGCTGGAGGATTCTGATGAGTGAAGGAGACTGGGGGAAAGTATCAATGCACAGCCAGCAGATCCTGTACTTCCAATAAAGCTGGGGAACAAAGCAATAGAGCTTTTAATAGACAGCAGAGCCACACATTCAGTAATAATGAGCAGCAAGGGCCTGTAAGTAGTGTCACAATGCTGATGGTCGGAGCAATGGGAAAAAGGACTTGGCAGCCATTCTGACAACCTACAGAATGTACAATAGAGATATTAAACTATCTCATGAGCTTATATATATATACACACACCAGAATGTCCCTTTCCTTTGTCAGGATGCAAGTTAAATGCTCAAAAAACTTTTGAAAAAAAACTTTGTACAATCTATAGCTCTCACAGGAAACAGCGCAGAGGGCTTAAATCTGTTTACTAATGGACAAGACCTCGGAAGAACCTGAGAATGACATCCCAGATCCAATATTGAATGTGGTAATCTCTCTGGGGGATGGGCTTCAGAGAAGCCAGACAAAGCAGAGAACGTGAACTCCTCTACAAGTAAAGCTCAAGCGAGGAGCGCAGCCAGTGAGGGTAAATCAATACCCCATTAGACTGGAAGCGTGTAAAGGATTGGAGCCCTTGATAAATACTGCCATGCAATATGGACTACTTGGGGAGTATCAGTTTGAATTAAATACCCCTATTTTACCAGCAAAGAAACCTCATTCTCAGGAATATAGAGTAGCAGAGAAGTTAAGAAGTTATAAACCAAATAAACATGAATATATATATACATATATATTTATATACACACAAACACACACACCCACCACACCAGTCCTTACACCTTGACAGCCTCAGCTCCTTCCAGAAACAAATGCTTATTTTACTGGTTTGGGATTTAAGAGATACATTTTTAAGTTTTTTTTTTAATCCCATTAGACAACAAAGAAAACCAATTTTTGCCTTCAAATCAGAGGATCCCATAATGGGAAGAAAGGTGCAGGTGTGCTGTACTGTGCTCCCTCATGAATTGAAAACAGCTTTACTCTGTTTGGTAACACATTAGCAAAAACATATTGCTGCTGGAACAATGGCAAGGTTACAATAACAATGTAATTATGTTGGAATATATTGAAGAAAGAAGAAAGATCCATTGGCAGAAATACCAAAATATTAAATTAAAAAAAAAATTCAGAAGAATGGTGGACAACTCCAAACCAACACATTCTCAGAACTGCTGAAGTGATGAGATCCTTCTCAAGAAGCTACATGAAGAAATTCACGTGGTAACAGATGTACTAGAAGTATCAAAGTTTCTGCAGCTTTAACAGGGTTTACATACCCCCTGTAGGCCACAGTCTAGCAAAAAGGTGAAGAGCATGATTGAAAACAAAAACAACTAAATTTTTCAAAGTTTTTCCAGGAAAATCAGGACAAATGGGTAGATGTCTTACTGACTGCCTTGACAACACTCACTTCACAAGCCAGGAAAAGAGTGAGTAGTTTTGAAGTATTGTACGGGAAGCCATAGCCAGCTAAAACATTGGGCAATTGAAGCCATCAAATGCATGTTAAAGGGGAAGGGATGATAAAAGATATTTCACTGTCTATTTTGCACATTTTATCATCTTTACGTAGGTACTTCAGTCAGCAAGTACCTTTGCCCCTGGGCATGCCAGCACACAACTTCCAACATGGAAACTTTATATCCAAACTTGGAGAGATGAGACACTGAAAGGAAAAGGACTGTGTGTTGTTCTGTTGGTTACACAGACACTTTTGAAGGTGGAAGGAATCTGTTCCTGGATTCATCACAGATCAGTTCCTCCACCACTGTTGAATGGACAGCCAAATTAGTAAGGCCCTTAAAGACTATGTTGATGCACCAAAACCTATGACAAAATCAAATATTGTATGTTTATTGTGTTCTTTCAGGTTATAGAATTAACTGTGTTTTTTCAAATACAGGATGTGACTTATAAGAAATGTTCTGTGGATCTGTCCATAAGTCTCAAAGGGGAGAATTTGATGTCAGTTGAGGTTAAAAATCCAAAAAAGAAGTTCACAGTAACTCTGGGTTGGTTTTGAAACCATGACAACAGTATACCAGAGCAATGGAAGACTGAACAGTCCCTAGGAACAGAATATTACAAATCCTTATTTCACTGACAATTAATCGTTCAAATAGACTCAAGCAGAAACTGTAATTGAGTATATGATTAAATAATAACTTGGTGTTAGCTGATAGGATGAAAATATAACCTCAAGTTACCCCAGATTATTATAATGCTAAAAAAACACATATCTGGGGAAATTTATATATGCAAATGATAGCACAATTAACCAGACCAAGGCCACCACATGCACATAAAGAATTTTGTTACATAAGCGCGAGTGACCAACCACTTCTTTCCATATTATTAATTCTTTATTCACTTTTTTGGATAAAAGACTGTGCCTGCTTCCTAGAAGGTGTGCTGGCAGCATTAGGTGCCTGGCACCCTATTCTGCAGAATGGTAATTAAATTAAATATCTCAGCTCCTTTTGTAGATTGGCTCCACACACTGGGTGAAAGAACCCTGCTTTAGGGACAGCAGTATTAACTAGTTGCCTGTTGCTCCATTCAGTGGCTCCATCAAAGGAAACATCACAGCTGGATACCGCAGTTTGATTTCAAATCAAAGAAATGCACTGAGAAAAGCACCAGTGGCCAGATCAGGTTGGCCATGTTAAGACAGGAGGTCAGAAACAGACAGGTTTATTTTTCAGAAAGCATTGTGTGTTGTTCTTGTTCAACAGGAGCCAAAGATGTTATTTTTTCAACTTCTACCTGCAGCACTGCATGGTTATTTCCATTTCCAGAAAAATTTGAAGGATGCCCATTTCCTGTGTCAAAGCCTGCAGTTCTGGGTACCCTACCAGCAACAACTGCTGCAAGAGGTCAGCATGTGAAGGACCAGAAAGGGAAGGGTGTCAAGCTTAGCCCTCCTCTGGTCACTTCACAGTCAAAAATACAAAGCAGATACCAGCAATTTTTTGTTAAGGCTTATTTGGTTTTGCTTCTTAAAAAAAAAAAAAAAAAATCTGGGACAAAAAAAATCAAGAAATTACCTTAAATTCTGTTTTTATAGTATTACAAATGCTAAATGGTTATCATGAAGCTTTTTCTTGAAATGTATAGATGCACTCTCATATAATTTCCAAGTAGCTTGTAATTCCTGAATCACTTTCCTCCCACCTATTTCAAAGTTTATTATGTTATAGGCTTTATGCCAAGGTCATCAGTTTGCATACAACATAGATAGATGTTAGGCTATTTTACTGGAGTTTCTG
This sequence comes from Machaerirhynchus nigripectus, assembly GCA_013397975.1. Taxonomy (NCBI): domain Eukaryota; kingdom Metazoa; phylum Chordata; class Aves; order Passeriformes; family Dicruridae; genus Machaerirhynchus; species Machaerirhynchus nigripectus. The sequence continues at coordinate 479,848 of VZRQ01004341.1, forward strand.
AATGGAAATGTCTCTTGACTATCGATTTGAAAACTCTTGAAAAATCTATGCTTTCTTTCGCAGCTGAAAAACTGAGACGATATGGTTGACACAAACACTTTATGGAGTCAGGTACACGCAGCCATTATTGTGGAGAACTGTGCTTCAGTGGCTTTCAGTCTGTATTTCACTCAGCACAAATCCTCTTGTCACTATGTCTTTCTTGTATTTGGCATACCCTGAAACCATATATGTAAATGCCCATAGAAATGTAAACAAAGCCATGAAATACCTCAACAATTACTGTACCTGATCTTTGGAAAACCATTCTCCTAAATTAAAGTACATTTGAATGAGGATACCTTGTAGAAAAAAATCCAGTAGGGATTAAAAAATGTCCAGGATCAAGAGATTCTACCAAAGTCTTTGGTAAATCATGCTAAGTGTCCCATTAGCCCGCACTAAGGTTCTCCTTCTGTTTCTCTACTGAATGTCTCACACAGTCCTAAACACAGTGTCAGCACTTTGCCCTTCCATTCCAGTTTGCCATGAGTCACACAGCCTGAAATGTGACTGTGCTGGCCGTGCTGACCGTACGTCAGCAAAGGCGTGTTTGAAATGAGCTTATGAGACACGTGCTAAATGTACTAACTCTCCACATGAGAGTAAACTCAGAGCAACTGAACATTCCACTCTCATACCTGGCGAGGACCAAAGAATAACAGGAAACTCCTGAAAAATTACATGGTCGCCAAGACAGGGAGACCCTTCGGTGAAATACATCGCTTCCCAAATGCAGCTGGCAATTCTAGAAGATAAGAGATGGTTATGGACGGCTGACCCAGGAGAATAGTCTCACTACCTTCATTTCTTGAGGAAACTCCTCCTCCATCTTTTCCTACACTCCAGCCCTCCTTTTCCCTTTTCATTCTTTCCTCTGTCTTGAACAAATGTACCTATCCACCCTGTAATCTTACTTTTTGTGCAGACAATTTGTGCTTCACAGCTTATTTTCTTCTTTTGAATATGCTACTAAGTAGCTAAGGCTAGGGACAAGAACAACAAATAAAAGCTCTGGGAAAAAAATTATCTCACTGAAAACACTGTAGAGAACATCTTCTGTTCTATTCCAGAAACCTCTTCCTCTACAAAGCTGAAAGGGTAGCTAAATAATTAACTAATGATAATAACAAAATAGTCACATGCATCTGAATGAATGAAAACATAGGGGAATGCAATGCCACCTTTAACACTAAAACCAAAAAAAAAGTTTAAAAAACAACGCTCCTGAGAAATCAGGAAAAAGCAAGGATCCGTGTGAATAAGTGATCCTCTACGACATCCACAGAAGTAAATAGAACAAATCTCTGGATCTAGCTGCAAGGATCTTAGCTGAAAAACCTTTCCAAAGAGAAGGGGATGCAGTTACCACTTGGGTTCAGCTGTGAAACACCCATCTGTATCTACAAACTGTCAGAGGCAGCGAACTTCAGTCTCGGGAAACATCCTGATATTTTGGTTGCTGCCAGCACTTCAGCCAAACCAGCATGGTAAATAGCAAGGAGTTATGCAAGGAGAAAGGAAAATATATATCTAAACACAGCATGTGAGCCTAGGGCCTGCAAGTCAGCTGGCACAGCACCTCCACTGAAGCCTCAACACAATGAATATTACAGATGGGAGACCACTGCTCTGTGGAAGAGGTATGGATTTAAGCACATGCATTAAACATTTTGTTAAGCTTCAGCCTGACCTGCTGAGATGTATAAACAGACAACTTCCACTCTGTTTAATCCATTTAAAAGATGTCTGACACCTTCAATGCTGTTAACTCTGGTCTTCAGTTGCATCACTTAGCTCCAGTGGCTGAGCCAGCATTCAGGGTCCTACAAATATGTAATTATCTCTGCTAAGAAAGAGTAAGCACAAGAAAGACCTGCTGGCCTTGGGAGTGGAGCTGTGGGGAAGTCTGGGGGCCTAGAAACCAACCTTTTTCCTATTTCTCTGTGCACACAATTCCACCACCACCTGTCTGATTAATACACAAAAATGTTCTATAATGGGTTTATTTTATATCCTTCTCTTTTCCCAAGTATTCTTATTAAGGAATCTCAATGCTCTTGTAAAACCAGAGCACAGTCTGGTTCCTGTCACAAAAATCACAGTTGAGAGATGGATTTGTTTTCTGTTGTGTTTATCTTACCTCTTCGACTATGCTTTGTATTCTTTCATATACTTTAATTGGGCTTATAATTAGACCCTGCCTCCCTACCTTTGTGCACCTTTTCCCAGCTTCCTTTTCAAAGTACGAGATCCTAACAATATTAACATTCTCCTCTGGAACCTCTTGAGATCTTAGCAGTAATTTCATGCACCAATAATGTTTTACTGAAAATAAACAGGCCTAAAACGTTGGTAACCTGGGAATAATCAAGAAGTCACACGTGTCCTGATACACAGCCAGGCTGCCTGGTGACCTCTGTAATTACGTCACTCATTACCATATCCCCAGCCAGCCGCTTTCCCTCTGGGTGATGGAGTGAGTACCTGTCCAGCTAAGCAGAGTGAAAAGGTGTGAGCAACAAATCAATGAAACCTAATGGGATAGAACCCAGGTGCCACAAAGGTTTAGGCTCACTGGAGTGGTTTTGTTGTAAGAGCCGTTGATCAGATTCCAGGTCTGATTTTTATTCTGGCACAGCTCTAACATTATACGTTTCAAAGGGTTCAAGGCATCTTTGCGTTCCTACTAATCACAGGTCAACCTCTGTAATACCATTCTGGACAGAGGCATGTGAGACTCCCTTACTGCCTAAAACAAGGCAGCTATTCCCCTTAAAAGCACTGATGCTTCCATATCCAAATATCTGTCCACAGGCAGCAAAGAAACCTTGGTCATGTGCCAAGGAATGTGCAAATGTCAAAATAACGTGTTTAAAACAAAACCAAAATGAAACACCACACACATACTGAGAACAACACACCACGCACCTGAACTTTAATTCTCCAACCACTCAGGCATAGGCAGAAGAAAGAGACAGTCTTCTTTCTTGGTACACACAGTAAATCTCTTTGCAAGAGCAAAACACTTCCAGGAACCCCTTGCAGCATAGATGCCTGGTGGTTCTACAAATTACAAAATTTGGCACAAGTACACACAAAAAAAAGGACTAGCTAGTTTTTTAGTTTCAAGACCATCTTCCTAATTTCAACTGGAATTTCAAGGGGCCAGAGACCACGGAAACAGGGAAACAGGTTATTCCGTGATATTTGGAATCTTGGCTGCTGGTGGGCTTTTAAGAAGTTTTCAAACAAATGTGCACCAAAAAACCCCCACAAATATATCCTTTCTCAGATAAGAGGAAATGAGTACCTGGCCACTGAGATTCATCCCTGAACAGTTTTTCTGAGATTCCATACAATTTCCAGAATTTTTTTTTTTAAAACCTAGATGTACAATATTTATTTTCCCAGAAATTATTCCTTGCTTTCCTAAAAATCAAATAAAAGACGTTTCAGTCCTAAGCGTTCATGTCCTGAGGATTAACTTCCCACTCTAAGGTGGTCCAACAGAGAAAGAAAAGCTACACCAAAGTTCAGTTCATTCATGGCCTTCTAAAACACAGAGGTTGAATCATCCTCTGGTACAGATCTCTCCCAGCAGAGCCTGGTTCACTGGCTCACACCAAAATCTAATTGCAAGGACAAAGAGTCTCTCTGTTGGTCTGACTGAGTCAACAGGCAACTGGAAAGGGTTTGTAACACTAACAGGCAGAGAACAATACAGTACTCTACATCTTCAAGCAAATTACCTTATTCGTAAAATATTTTAATTCAATTCATTTTCTTTTGTCTTAAACACAATGAAGTCACTCGTCTCAATTTCAGTGAACAGCTATATTTCTGAATTTGCTGTTAAACTGAAACAGAGAGAGTGAGTTTGTGGTTTTCATCAAAGTTTTCTTTTTCCCTTGTTTTTAATGGCTCGTTGAAATCCACAGAAAAATAATCATTTGCTCCCATTATGTTTCAGTCTTCAATTATAGCATGACAGAGGAGCAATCTTATTTCAAAATTACTTTTTCAATGGGAATAAGTCAATCTCATCATTTATTGAATTCTCAACCTTCAGCTATGATAGCAAACACTGTACATAAGTTAAATCAAGATAACAAATTACAGTAAGCAATGTAAAACCGCAGAAATGTAATTAGATGTAATTTCAACAGGTTTTTTGTCAGGGCAATGGAAAGAATGCAGATGAATCTGAAATTTATACTGAATTTTGTTGAGTTCAGCCTATGAACCGTCTCATGTGATAGAGTCAGAGACCTCTGGTCCATGCCTTGGGGTCAAGCTATGACAGACAGCAAGTGCCCCAGGAAAGTCTGTTAAAATAGCCCACACATCCTAACTTTCATGGATTCATTCCCATGCCCATTGGCACAAACTGGATTTTATTTTTCCTTCTAGACGTCTCAGCTTTATTAAATACCACCATCTTGGGTATTAAAAACAAACCTCTACTCTGTCATTCTGCCATTAGGGATTCCAAAACGATATCAACTCAGCTTTGGCAGAGACTTTGTTTTAACCCTGAGCAAATTGATTATCTTCTTTTCTCCTCTCTTTATCACAGCAACTTAGATTGTAGCTTCTTCAGGAAAGAACTGCATCTTGGCAGACAGAGTAAGAGACCCTCAACTTAATTTGATCCTCTAGGCACCACTGTAATTACAAAACAACAATAATCAGGGGAAATGATCAAATAAGTAATGTGGAAAAAAACCCAGGGATGCATCTTATAAATTATTCAAGTAGATGCAGTTATTAATGACTTCCTAGATTATTGAAACTAAGCCAACAATAAAAATCAAATTTATTTTTGCCACCACTTCCGTCTGTTACCATCACCCTGTAAGTCTGAAAACTACAATGGCACATTTAACCTGAGGAAGGAAACCACCACTGCCAAGTGCTGCCTTTGGACAGAAAGCCTTGCAGGGGAGCTTTTCCATTGCAATGATTTGCAAAGTCATAATAATATTTCTATGTCCATATTAAATTTTATAGAGGCCATTTTTTTATTACCAAATGTAAATTTGGGGCCTCTATTACCTGCCACGCTGTCTTAAAATAGTTCCAAGGTTATGCTGTCATGGCATAACTCTAGAAATTTGTAACTCTAATTCAAGCACTGGAAATATAACACAGAATGTACAGCAAAAGCAACAATATAGCACCGAGCACAATTTTCTACTACAATAAGCTGGGGAGTATCTGAGCAGAAAATTCATCTTTCATATTGTACGCATCAGCGGGCCATAAGTGAAGATCGCACTTCTATCAAATGCTCGAATGGTAATGGCTCTTGTGAAGCCACTTCTGAACTGTCAAAAGACAACAGCAATCGTTTTCTGAAGTCCTGAAGCTAATTGTTTGGCTATCTGGAACTCAGTGTAACAGAGAAACCTGCTTCTGCTCCCATTCACTTCATTCCCATTGCATCCAGCCTCGGCTCCAGGTCCTCTACCCTCAGCTTTATTTGTGAGCTCAAAGACAAAGCAGCATTCCTAGAAGATGCAACTTTCAATCCAGTACAGAATAATAGGAGAAAGCAGCAATAAAGCTATAAAGTTTCCTAGTTGCCAGATATTAAGAAGAGCAGGGAACTTTTTCTGTGCTTTGCATACCAAGCCTGCTAAAAGGTCAGGAAGTCCTTGGAAAATACTCCACAGACACATTTTTTGGCAAGCGGCTTGTTAAAGCTCGAGTTTTGCCAGAGCAGGACAGACCTTGTACTAAGCATTTTATAGCCCCACAATTCAGGCTGCCATACAACAGAGGGGACCAAGGACTCGAGACTTCTCTTGTACAGCAGCCCACGACACACAGATGAACAGCACCATGCATGAAGCATCCTCGCTGCTCAGAAACATAATCCTCACCACAGAAATATAACTTCCTTTAGTGGGGAGACAGCAAGACACACCAGAGAACCTGCTGGCAAGCACCAGGTTCAGCCAGCAACTCATAAGCAGGATAGCAATGGACTGCAAAGGTCTAAATGGACTCCCATAAAACAACAGCATTATTGAATACGCTGACCTATGGATGCTACACAATTTTGCACGCTGAAACAGCGTGATCTCTGTCATGTTAAGAGCTGTCTCTGTGCACAAGTGTGAAAGAGATGGCCCATTTGTACACATTTCTCCAAGATAGAAAACATTTTAAAATACTAAAAAGGAAACCAGGTGAAAATCTCCAATAACTCTCTGTTTTGCAGAAATTACTGAGTCAAAATTGTGCTGCTGCACTGGGGATGGCTCCACTGTTCTTTGTAGACTAGGTTTCATAACTTTACATAAAACATGCTCAAAATGGACCTCAGAACAGCTTCTCTGCCTCCATCCAAAGGCAGTAAAAGTGTTATTAAGTTGTTTTTCATTACCATGCAGGAACTCTAACTGCAGGAGTAGGAGGGCCATACCCTGACCACCCACAAAAATACAGGGAAATCTCAATAAACAGAACACATGAAATGAAGCAAAGGAAAAAAGCTCTGCTCAATGAGACAGATGAGCAGAACCTAGTCATAGTAGTAAGAGAACCTGCAGTCTCACACCAGAAAGGGCAATCTTTCATGAGTTACACATGAGGACAAGGTTCTGTGCTAATGCCACTGTTACCTACAGCATCAAACACCTAAGAGAAGGTAGTTAACAATGAAAAAAAACCCATGCAGTGAACTCTGGGCAGAGACTTGCTAGCAAGTCTAATATTAGATGTACTGAAAAACAGTAACACAAATGTATTCCCCGTGCTTTGCTTCAGTCTGTGACTTTGCTTTAATGTGTTGGCTATGAACATCCACCCAAGAAATGGCACACGTGGTGATACCACCCTTTTCCCCTGAGCTGCTTTTCAGGACCACGAGGAAAATAAAACACAGTAGCATCCATGTCATGGCTCTTTCATTTTTGTCCAGTAGGACGTTAGTGGCATGAAAAAGAGAGCGTGAAGGCCATGACTTGGGACACTAAAGTGCCATATTTATAATGTTTGGCATGATCTTTAACAATATGAATCTTATTTTCTGAACACTCAGGGTGAACCACCTTGTCAAAGAGCAGCAAGTACCTCAAACTTCTGTTGCTTAGAGACTGCTGTTTGACACCACAGCAGAAAATAGGAATTTGCACAACCAAATAACTGAACTGAAACAATAAATTGGCATTTTTACTGATTTTAGCTTGTCTGTCTCTCTGACTGCATCTCAGGTGCAGGGTGAAGATGATAACAGTGAGTTGCACTCACTGATTATTCACTTAACAGATTATTCAGTATCAGTGTTTAAAAAAACACTAGAATATCTTTTGGAGAAACAAAGACACCTTGCTTTTAGAGCAAGATACAGTGTGCAGTAGAAAATGTACAGGGACTGATTTTAAACATGAAGAGCCACCAACAGTAGGCTGCTACCAGTTCTGCAAGCAGTGCTCAGGCTGAGACAGGGATTCTACAGGAAAAAGACTATCATATAGCTAAAACACCATGAGAAAATGTACATAGAAAAGGACAAAAGATCAACATAAACCCATGCAGAAACAAGAGAGTTTTATAATTAATTAACATTTAATTTGGGAAGTTACCCACTTTCCCTTTTTTTTTTTTTTACCTTCTTAAATAGGTCCTCAGGTTATTAAACATATAGCTTATTCTCTGTATAGGCAGACAGAAATCACTTGTATCCAATGAGAAGCAACAGCTGTCAGGAAGATAAGTCCATAGTGCATGTAACTATCATGCACCCACAGGGATGGAAGTGACCTCTAGAAGTTACAGGGCAAAATTCCACCTCAAGGCAAGCTCAGTTTTACCCGTGTCATTCCTGATCAATGTCTGCCTGACCAGCAATTAAAGACCAGCCACAGAGACTTCAGAGCCTGAGCAGAAAGTCTAATCCCCTGTCCTTTTCTGTTGGAATGCTTTTTCCTAATCTTTTCTTCCAGAAATGTAAAGAAACTCCCATGTTATCCACTACAAACCTGGGTTATAGTGGATGAGTTTCCTTGTTCTTTAAAAGGAAGATTGTTTCAGATGCTGATATTCTGATAATCATCACTACCTTTAAAGTGGAGAAATATACCTAGTAATTTTAATACATCTCCCTAGAACCCCAGTGTAAGATTAAGCAGGCACTGAAATAATAATTTCTGGGGAAAGTCCACCCTATTTAACACTACAAAATTTTAACTATTATTAAAAAAGAAATTTGCACATCAAGGTTTTGCCTCTTATGATTAGTGCCACTTATTTTCTGGTCAGCACAAGATCAGTTATGAAATCTATTTCTATAAGACAAAGCTATATTTATACTAAGAATAAAAGAGAGACATTTTATGTTACAAACATAATGCAACCAGAAGATTTTGTTCTGATTTAAGTAACAAATACTCCAAAAAAACTAAACACATTTTGGCTATTTGAAGAGATCTTTCAATCTCAGAAGACAAATTTTCATCAGAAACAAGTGGGACCAGCCAACTATCTCATTTGAAGGAAGAGAAAAACAGTAATGAAAAGCCTGAAGAGAATCAGATCATAAATAATCCCCCTGCTTGCTTTGCCTTCACTGCATTTCTTCCTCCAGGGGTTTCAACCAAACCTCCAAGGCTCTCTGCAAAATCTACATGAGCCTTGGGGTCCCTATCAATGTGTCCACCTGTCACGGCAGAGGCAAAATTGTGCATTCCCTCCCTGCACTCTGCAGACCCTGTGGTGACCTTCCCTCTTCTCTGCAGCCTGAAGCCTTCTAGCTTTCTCTCCAAGGAAGATGAGTGTCAACTCTTTTTAAGGGACTAATTCATGCATGCAAGAAAAAGTAGATTTCTGTATACATTGGTATAAGCAAGTTCTGGGTAACGGAAATGAAGAGGGGGATTTTCTGGGAGGCTTACTGCAGATCTGAATGGAAACAGAGTTGAGCCAATGATCTCTACATCACAAAATCCACCAGTGTTAATTGTAAAACACAGCACCAGTAAAGCCAAGAAAGCTCAGTGAAGATTAAAAGAAACCATTTTTTGAGAAAAGCTATCCATGCTGTCAGTTCTCCAAAGAATCTAATAAACCTCAAGGCAAACAAGCAGTCCAAATCCTGTCCCTCTGGAAATCTTAGAGCAGCAGATTCTGGGAATTTTGTCACATATGTTGTAAAAAGGTTAGCAGTATGTCTCAGACTTGACTTATGTCTATGCAGAAATAGCAGCAGGCCTTGTTAAGCAGAGATTTTGTTCTTGAATGATCATCAAAACTGTCCAGGTCCAACTGAGTGGTCTTGGGCCTGGAGTATTTATTGCTTAGATAAGGTCTTTTCCCTCAAAAGCATATGCCTGGCTTATTTAGCCGGATCCCATTCCTCTGGGGGACAGAACAAAAGTACCCTTGTACAAAAGCAAGACAGAAAGACAAGCATTTCCATCTTGAAGAAACTCTGCTTGGAATTACATTTGCGTGTGAGGATGAGCTACACACACAGTACATATATAATTACCCTCAATGAGCAAGAATTCAAGAAGCTTGCTTTTACGAAGCAAATATGGACTAGCACGATCCAGCGTCAAGGAGAGCTGTGCTACTGCTGGCCCAGGGCCACAAGGGACAGCCACCCAGCTCTAAACTCTCACCATCCCAGTGCTCTGAGTCTGGGCACACACTGCAGCTGTAGTAAATCTCACAGGGACGAGAGCGCTTATCACTGGGACAACACAGGCTCTTAACAGCTTTACTAACAATATTTCAGCATTTCAAATGACAAAGCAACATTCCAGGAGTGCTCAACATGAAAACTGAGCTCCTGTAAAATTCTGCATTTGGACTCTGAGCAATGGCCATATCAGCTGGTCCCCAAACAGCCGGGCCCAGTCAGCCACTAAGGAAGGGAGCATTCACACAATAAAGTGCACTACCTCCTGAATAGAAGGGCTTTAACAATTTACTGGCACAAGAAATGCAATACTTAAATCAAGGGGACATATTTATAGCCTATTTGATTTAGAAATCATAGAAAACAGAAACTTCTGTTTCTTTCCTAACATGACCTTTGATCAATCTCCCAACTGCATTTTAAACTGATAGAGCCCTTCTTTCAATCTGACACCTAAATGAGGCTGTGGTGATTCAAGATTAGTTTGCAGTGAGTGGAAATTCCCGATTAGCTTTCAGTCAAAAATACCGTGGGACTGTGGTTCACAGTTCTACACTCAGCTTGCAAACATACTCTGGAAATATAAGACCCTAAACAACAGATGATATGGCAAAACTAGTGCATGCCACATGGTGAGATTCAAAGCCGTCAAGGAAAGAAGATGTCTCATAAAAAATAAATAAAAATGTAGTACCAAAAATTGACTATATTTATATCATACTCCATAGGATTTGGTTCCATTCCCAAGCGTTGCTATACCAATAAATCCTCCTTCCCCAGGAAGTTGCAGCAACACAAAGGATAGAGGAAATGACACATAAACAATCTGTGTGTTGACAAGAAGGCAGTTTTGTAATATGTTGTTATTTATGGCCAACACTTAAGCAGATGGAAGATGCATCAAAATGAGAGTTTCATTTAGAACATGCAGACCAGGGAGAAGTCTCTGCAGGAGATGTGCACCATGGGAAAACATGAGGCACTTCACAGCTAGAGCTGCATTACAATGTTGGTGGTAACACTCTGCAGACCAGGTAAAGATGCAACAGAGAGAGTCTCTCAAACAGACGGCAGAAGGAGGAGTAGGAAGTGAAACCTTATTCAGAAGTGCACATAGCCTGAGCAGCCCTCTTGCTTCCTGAAGTAAGTGGCATATCCCACGACCTGTCCTGCTGGAAATCTGCCCTTTTGCTATGCCTTCCCCCAGGGCTGGTGATCCTGCTGGAAGTCTGCCCTTTAGCTATGCCTTCCCCCAGGGCTGGTGACATCCCTCACTTTTACAGGCACGGGTGGTGACCCAGAGTCACGATGGTGAAAGCAGCTGCACAACTTGGCCCTTGCTCTGTGCATTGACCACATTTGCATTTGTCACCCCACCATATTAATTACACTTCCCAGGGGCCTTGTGCCTTGGGCACTGCTGGGAGCATGGGGGTGATACGGTGCAGGAAAGGAATGGACTGGCCAGTGAGCAACTTCCAGCCGTAATTCACAGCACAGCATGCAGCTCCCAACAAATGCACTTATTTTAGCTCCATCGCTTTCCATTGCATTAGCTCATGCACAAAAGGGGAAAATAAGTTAACAAGGGAAAAATATTTATGCCTCCTCCTCTCCCTCCCCACTATTTCATTTCATTCTAAATCAATTTGGAAGCCCCGCTGGCACCAGGGCCCTGGAGCGCTGACAGCCTCAGGGAGCTTTCACTATCTGAGAGTCCAACTCTGTTTTCCTCTAGATTGGCAAGGCCCCTTAGTCATACCATGGGACACAAGAGGGAGCAAAGCAGTTTTAGAATAGCAGTCTTTTTCTAATAACTGATTTAACTTCCCAATCAAAGCTGAATTTCAGGAGCTTCCCACCCACTGAGGCATCTCCATGCATGCTAGGATAATAACCCCCTCACCTCCCTGCCACACAGCAGGCAGTTCAACTTCTCATGTCACATGACTGTGTTCTCCAAGGATTGAGTTTGTGGTTTGGCTTCCAAACCAGCTAAATGCTCTGTATGTGTCTTTTTGCCTCCCTCTGCTGACTCTGAGCTCATTAGCCAATTTCCTTTGCCTTTGGCAAGGAGGAAGCGCCCTCAGAAACGTTCAGGTTTTTTGCAGGAATCAGTAGGAGAGCAAGTGAAAATGCTGGTTTAGACCCCGGGTGGGAGAAGACTGTATCATGAATGCTCCCTCTGACCAAGCCCCAGAAAACCTACATGGATTTGCTTCTCAAAATACAAACACATAGGAAAACAGGGTTCATTAGCTCTGCTTGTCTCTGAGCTATTCCATTTTTTTCTACGCTTCCTACAGCTTCATCCAAGCTCTTTGATGCTCCCCACAATTCAGCCTGCAATGTTTATCAATATTCTCTCTGCCTGGCAAAGTGCTGAGGTGTCCTCCCTGGCCAGCACCTCACTGCCTGAAGCATGTGGATATAACCACCATGTTCCTGCGAGGAAGCATGTAACAGGGAAATGGATTCAGCACAAGGACCACATGGACAAAACAAGGGGCAACAGGCAGAGGTTGCAGCAGGAGAGCTTCCACCTTGATGCAAGAAATTTCCTACAGTGAAATAATCAGTCACTGACAGGGATTGGAAGTGGTAGTGCATCCATCACTGGAGGTTTTCAAGGTGCAATCAGACAGCATGGCAAGTAGTCTCATCTAGAGTCCCTTTCCCACAAAGGGATGGACTAGATGGCCTTTCAAGGTCCTTTCCAAACTTTTGTAGTTCTCTGATGTCAAAAGAAAGTGTCTGTTCATTGCATCAACACCCAATTCCACACCCCACCTCCCAAACACAACTCATGCTGGGACAGAATCACTCACCATAAAGAAGCTGGGGAAAAAGCCAGAACTAGGGAGGAACTCCTTTTCTTTGGGTGATGCAGGTGGCTCAAATGCACAGCAAATTTCAGTTTCAGAGGTTATATCTGGAGGTCATGCCTCAGCTCTGTTATGCTAATAGTTGCCAGACAACACTCTTCATATGAATATAAAATCAACTACCAAGAAAAAGAAGTCTAAAACATTGTTCTGGTTTATCTAGGAATATTTGAAAATTCAAATGAAATTTAGCTAACAGGTATATCCAGGTAAAAGTAGAAACGAAAGTGTTCAAACCAGTCACTTTAAAATTGAGCATTTTGACATTTCTTTCCAATATGTTTCTCTCTCCTCTGAGAAGTATTTTCTTTTTGGTTTTGGTAAAGTGTACAATTTTCCCTTTCCTTCCACTGACTGAAACAATATTTCACCTAATACTTTTTCCAGGTTTTGATAGGCAAAAAGGCTGCACTTCCTACTTAACAAAAAACGCAAGAATAAAACTTTCCCCGTTCAGATCAATGAGTGGTGTAGGCTTTTTTTAGGAGAAGAGAAATCTGCAATTTTGTGAGAGTTTCTGTTTCTTTCCGCACAGCTCTTTGCAACTTTACATAGCTAAACTCCAAATTAGGCTCGGAAGAGTTACAACTTCTGCTTTGTAAAAATGCAAGTAGGACATTTTTAGGTCTGAAGCCTCAGCAGGCTTAGCGTCACTTTAACTAGAGTTAGGTTGCTGTCAGTATTGAGACTGCAAGGATAGAGATCCAGCCAAATGCACGAGTTACAATAACCAAGCTGAAATGAAAAAGTTACAATGTTATGTTAACAGCTAGAGTGGAAAACACAGACATCACAGCTTGTTAAACTGGGTTAGTTAGAAAGCTTGCCAGAGTTGTTTTGGCAGTGAACACACTGATAAGCACCCTCAAGGTGAATTACAGCAATGCTGCTGATGTCAGAGGGACATTTTGTGGAGAGCACTGCCTGATGGTGGAGCAGGGCAGCTCACCTGGGCTTGAAAAGACAGCAGCGAAACATGCCGAAGAAGTTAGCATAGAATACATGAAGCAAAATTAAGATTGTTTTTTGTTGTTGGGTTTTGGGGTTTTTTTAGAAGTCCCTTTTTCTCTGGGGCTGATTATTAAAAGCCTTACTTTGCTAATTATAAAGGTTAACCTAATTTTAAACCTGTGGAAATTAGTAGGGATTAAATTTTGCTAGCTACGTTGTCTTATTATCCTGCACATCTTGATAGCGCTGACTGCTTTGGCTTTTGCAAGGATCAGGAACCCAAACACCACCATGCCAATGCCCTGGTGTCAGCCAGCCCACAACCCCAAAGAAAACCAGCCCGCACAACCCACTTCTCCCTTCGTTTTCCTGCAACAGCTCTGGAGGCTCGTGCTTGGAGCAAGAAGGACAAACCCATGAGGCGGCTGCCCCTTGTTTGAGGAGGGTTTCCCCCTCGCTGTGTGCTCAGGCCTCTGTGGGAACAGTGGCAGCTGGTGTCCCAGTCAGCCAGAGTCCCCAGGGTGGTAGGTGCACAGAGAAGAGCAGCCATGGGGGCCTCGGGAAGTTTTCTGAAGCTATGGGAGTCAGAAAGCCTCATTTCCCCCCCTCCAAAACAGAATAAATGAATAACTAAATCCTTACACACATCCCCCCTAAAAACATTATTTGTACACAACTTCTCACCATTTCTGTGCAATCACGTCCATGATTTTTCATAGCTGCACTTTCCTACCCTGGGAAATCTTGGATGGGGAAAACCACGACAACCAAAAAAGGCTCTAAATCGTGCCTGAACCCAAACCAGTGGGTGACGTGTCTCACACTGAACCTTCAGGCATTGCAGCAGCTTCCACGTGTGTAACGCAGCACAAGGGGGTACTTATCTACATGCTTTAAAAAAATTAAAATACTTCTTCCAGCTAAAAAGCCAGAGAAGCAGACAAACCATATTTGAATACAAACAGGAATTTAGCTGTTTTAGCTATTTTCACCTCAAGAATTTATAACGCGCCCTGCTTCCCAAGTGCATTTCCTTCTCCAATGTAACTATTAGTCAGAATACTGTGAAAAGGTTTACCAAAGATTTTCAGATGAAAAATCAGGGAGGAGAGAAGACCATGCTCTGCCCATACACCCAGCATCTCACATCAGGCAGCAAGCTGGGTTGCTTCCTCCCCATCCCCTCTCTTTAGCTCATCATGCCTGCTGTCCCAATTTTTCTCTTTTAAAATGCACACTGAAATTTTTGGAGGCTGAAACCAAGGGCCAGGATGTAGAGAAATCAAGCTGGTATAAATCCAGAGGTGTCGTGGAGCTGTGGTGATTTACACAAGCTGTGCCGATGGCTCGCTTTGCCTCCTCCAAAGCACAGCACTACTCGTGTGACCATAAAACAATAAATAAAAATAATAAAAATGCTCTGCACGCATTCTAACTTGAATAATTGCTTTCTGTCTCTTTCCATTCCCCTCAAAGCATCAGCAGGACACAGCTACTCCCACTACTTGCTTTGCTAACCCAAAGAAAACCCAGCTCTTAAAGCCATACATCCCAAGAAACATTAGGAATGTGTTTACACAACAAAGCAGAGGCACCTTGACAGCAAATGGCAACTTCTTTGTGCTGCCTTGAAACATACAGGGACACAACAGTATCAAAATAGGTTTTGGCACATTAGCCAAGCGTGAGTTTATGAGAAAAACCAGGAAGGCTTTCAGCCCTTGCTCTAAATCTCTGCCTCTTTCTCCTGCAGTTCCAGAGCAGAACCAGTTTGTTGTTTCAGACACCAGTACATGCCTTGCTGGCTGGTCACACCAGGCCAGCCTCCTTAGTCACCAAAACAGGTATCCAGCTGACTGAAAGCATTTGTGCCTTAGCTGGTGGCATCCTTGCTGGTGCATCTTCAGTGGCTGCCTTACCTCTGTCAACACAAGTACACTACACATTTGCTTGGCCTTGCTGTGGTCACACTTACTTTGTTACAAAGAGCCAAAACAAAATTGCCTAAAGGGCCCAGACAGAGAATTCATTGGCTGCCCTGTCACACACCAAGTGCCTCATTACACGATGACGGGTGGTAAGAGAGGAGTCTGCTGGTTCGCTGACTCCAGCTGTTGGCTCAAGCCAATCCAAGATCATGAGGACAGAAGTGGTATCTACAGCCCTAGAGGTCTAACTTTGGCCTAGGACATTCACAGCTCCCCTAAACCTTGTTCTCCTTCTGACACAGCCTGTCCTTCCTGACCTGACCTCTCCTGTAAACATAGATATGAACACAATGAAAGAAAGAAATCAGTAAAGACCCTTGGGAAGCAGAAGAGGAAAGACGGTCCAAGGGCCAGAGATTCGTGGATATAAACACTGCAGAGAAAAAGGAGATTGATAAGAAAGGGTGCAAGGAGGGGAAAAAAAAGTGAAATCCATGCAGATTTATACTGGGATGGAGCTGGGAGATGCAAGGTGGACTGTCAGAAGCTCTGTGCACTGGTCTAGCCCTTTTGTTTATCTCTGTGATAATGCTCAATATCAACCCTTAGGTTAGTGGTAAAGAGCTTAGGGGCGCCTCACAGGGAATGTGCCACACAGATTAAAATGAGAGTGCACAACTGGAGGAAGAGAGGCTGGAGAAAAGATAAGAGGAAGAACAGAATCCTGCTGCTTCAACAGGCATGTGTCCCTGTGTGATTTTACCTGCTCAGTGACATGCTGTTAAATTTCCTCTCTGTCTTCCAGAATGGGGAAGTCCATACCTATGCAACCATGACAACAACACACAAATACAATTATCTGCACAGTAAAGCATGAACCTTAAGAGACTGATGAAGGCAAAAAGATCCTCTGCAAGGTTTGTAGCATGAGTCTCTTTAGCCAGTGGATCACCAATATGAAGTCAACCACCACTGTATGTTTGGAAACATTTTAGAGGTTAATTCAATATTGTTGGGAACAGCTGACCATTTTTGGTGTGTCTAAAAGAAACAAGTAAACAGAAAAAAACCAGCCAGTAATACTAAGCTATCACTTCTCTCTAAACTGGGAAATATATTGACATTTTTGGTATTGTCATTATAGCTTCAGACTGGTATAAGTCTTAAGGTCTGGAATAACTGCATTTATCCATTTACCATCAACTGCTGCCAGAAAAAGTTACAAAAAATACACTAATGGCACTCAGCTTCCTTTGTATACTGTAGGAAAAACAAAAGCCACCTTTCCCAGGGTGGGAAACACCACAACAACTCAGAGAGTGCAGTTTTCCCTCTGGCTACAGGAGGACATCTGGCAGTAGTGGTTTTAAGGACCTGAAGTGATTTACTGATTGCTCAAGCCTGCCAGAAACCGGTGTGAAAGTACAGCTCTGCATTAGGCAGAAGTATGCAGAGCCAGTCAAACACACCTCAGAGACGATCTTTCTAGGACTCTTTGTGGGAATAGCTTTGCTAGTCTGTCTGTAATGAGTTATTCTTACTAACCTTTATATTGCTTTAGCAATCTAGAAGCTCTGAGCAAGATCAGGGCCCCAGTAAATTTTTGCACAGTATTCTCAGGCAGAATCCCTGCTGCAAGCGTCTCTGGCTGAAAGTCTGGCACATTTCAGTGGAGCCAAGACACAATCCTGACCCAAGCAGAGAGCAGAAAGCCACAAAACACTGTAAGCCTCCAGAGTAGCTTGACATAGAGCGCAGGACTCCAGATTTTGCACCTGATGGACTGCCTGGCCGACCACCTTCCTTCACAAGACCCACATGGTGGGACAAGAGAGTGACCCTTGTAGTAGCAGCTTTGCAGAAGGGCAGCATTGGGCAATTCAGGTAATTCCCATGAGCACAGAAACTGAAGCCAGGTACCAAACATCATCTGCCCCCGACAGCTTTCACATCGTGTGTGCTTCCCAGTGGGGCAGCTCCAATGCCAACACACACATTTTGCATTATCTCAGTAGCTGTCAGAGCTAACATCCCATTCCAAAGTCCTGCCCAAGGGCTCTAGGGGCTTGTAGGTGAGGAAAAGAAACAAACCAAAAAAAGGCAATTTGCAGGCCCTCAGCTGCAGATCAGCAGTGAGAGACTGACCAAATCCTACTGCTTCTTCCACCCTGGGATAGCCATTTAGAGGCATAACATATTTTCCCTGTTCAAGGTGGAACCTGTCTGTACTGGGCAACATGTAGAGGCTGATAAAACTGCTTGTATAACAGAGCAATACTTTTAGCCACTGAACCTGTAGTTTTTGTACAAAACACTGTAGATTTGGGCCCTGTTGTCAACAAGCCACCACAGAGTGCTTTACATTTTAGTATCTCTGTACAGTAAGAGTTACCGTGGCTTCCAGGATCCTATATTGCTGCTTTTAAATATCATCATGTCAACTAAAACTCTAGAAGGGGTTGCTGTGTTTCTCAAGGGAATTGGAAGTCCATTCTTTATGGCACTAATTATGTCTTTTTTACTGCCATTGGTACGCAGTGAAATGCAAATCAGAAATGGCACCATGCACAAAATTGCACTTTTGGGTTTTCAAGTCACCGTGATTATTTTTCATGCCTTGTCATCCTTCCAGATAAACCATGTCAAATCCTACTCTGTAAAGTTTACCTAGCATATACTGATAATTTTTTACTACACAAAGGAAAGATTGCTATTCCTATGACAATAGAGTGAAAAAACTAAAGGGTGACTCCCAAGTCCATGTAAGCCCTGCTCATTCATTCCCATATCACTTCACATTTTAGGCTCAAGTTTACTAAGAAGGTGTGCTTCTTTTAAAGTCAGAAAGGGGCTGAAGGAATGATTAGGCTTTACTTGCAGGATGAGGAGATTAAAGCTTTGGAACTCAAGGAGGGATTTTCAAAACAGCTCAGCTCAGCTTTGGCATAACTCTGCTTTTAACATAGCAGTGATAAGACTCCCATTGTCTACAAAGTGGGAAGTGCTACTATTTCACTTGGAGAAAGAGGATCAGCAGCATGTGATTTAAAAATGCCCAGCAGTTTTGAAGTCTTTGGTACCAGGAAAACGTGTTTTACCACTTCTTACACAGCCAGCATGTTGGAAAATATGGATTTGGGAGGGCTGCCTTGTTTGAAACATGAAAGCTCAGAGCCCCACTGAAACACCTGCCTTAAGAAAATGGAATACTGAGCTGATCTTCAACTTCTGAAACATCATAAAATCCAGGAAGTCAGCAACCATAACAGGGGACTGTGACAGTTCACAGCAACTTGTCATTTTTTTTTCCTTCAGTCTTCTCTAAGCTAATTCTTATTGCTATGCTCCAGGTATTAAAAAAAAAACCTCTGTATGAGAACAGTGTGACATTATATTTTGTCCTTTACCTTACCTTGGATAGAGACAAACTAAATGAAAAGACTGGAAACAAATGTCCTTACCCTCTGTGTCTTTATGTGGTAAAGTCTTTCCTCTAGTTTTCTATCCCAACAACTTCTTGGGCTGAACCAACTCTATCTGTTGCTGAGTGTCTAGGAAAAAAAACTCTTTTAGAAAAACTGAGAAAGAGCAGCAGAGCACTGTTAGCAGCAAGTGATTTTATACTGTAGCCAAATCCAGGGGTGGGGGAAATCTTTCAATGGCAGTATGGTGAATAAAAGATCAAATAGAAATTGGTAGTAACAACCTCCTTCTATTCCTGGCTCTCTCTCCTATTACACAAAGATGGGAAACCTTGATCAGCATAAAAAATGTAATAATTGGAGGGGCTTCTGTGCCTGGAAAAGCTCCAGATTAGCTGACTTGGGGGAAAGATAATAGAAGAAGCCTGTTTGTTTTGATATATTAATTAACCTGTCCAGTTTCTGTCAAAGATCAAAGACAAAATTTTGGTCCAGAAAGACTAGTGAACGAGAAGGCTTACCAGAGCACAGGAACTATAAGACAGAAACAATTCTTTTAAACCACAAACTTGGGGAGTGTGGTGGGAGAGCAGAACGAACCATAAGACCAGTTTGCACCTGGTGAAGGTGCACTTTTTGATTACTACCACAGGCCACCCAATTGTACCTTCTGCATTTACTGTCTAGATGGCATGCACATGGGAAGGGGAGCAAAGGAAGATGGCAAGGGATTACAGAGCCCCCCCAACCCCCCCCAAGAGGTCCACCAGATGCACATGCTTCCATCTGAGCTCAAAAAAATGCCAGAGAGACTGAATCCACTGGTTTGGCACCAGTGGTGGGAGATCAGTTCACAGTTACAATTAGGAATGTTCTGGCAAATGAGCTTTGTTTACCTTTCTGTGGAGCTTTATTTACCCTTCCTTCTCCAGAACAGATGAGCACAGGCACACAGTAAAACCACATCTGGAAACAGTCCCTAGCAAACACAACAGAGATTCTTTACAGGCACCCAGGTCCACCCATACCAATAAATTTGAAAGAGCGGGGCCTGAGCAAACAGCTCTGGATAACAAGGTCTGGATAACCCTCAGAAAACACAGAGGCCACCAGAGAGGGTGGTCCGTAACGTGGGTCAAATGATATCCGTGCCCTGTTGTTGCCACAGAAGTAACTTCTGGGTAGCTCAAATTCCTGAATGAAAGACTTGCTTTCTTCTCTGTGCTGTTTTCCCTCTGCCATATCCTTACAGTTTTTTAGTTGTTTGCTTAAAATGAAATGAGCCTAAGGCTGTGCTTGGTTTCTGAATATTTTATTTGATCATGCTGTACTTCAAGTATTACATCTCTTCAATGACATCAGGCCTCAGCAGCTCTGCTGGAGCTCTCTCATACAGAGAGGACAGATTCACTGCCTCCTGTATTTTCAAAAGAATTTTTCCTCTCCTTTCACTGAGAATTATGCAGGAAGCTCTGCAGAACCTTCATGTATTCTGCAGAGACCTTTAATTATAAGTTTCTAGTAGGTTTCCAGCTACTATATTGTATCACCCAATGACAAAGTAAGAGAACTTGGTGTCCCTTTGCCCTCCTGCTTATACAAAATCACTTTGAGTACTTAAATTAACATTGTATGTCTTCCCTTAAAGCAGTGCTCCATCTTTAACCTTGAGGCATGTGCATTCCCAGTCTTATCTGTGAAAGCCTCTTGTTCTCACCCTAAGTGCAGCCCTGCTTAGCTTCCCCCATTAAATTAACTAGACATTTTTCACAAGTGATATGGGATTCTTTTAGCTTGTCCCCAATGCCAGGAAAGAAGTCTACTGTACCTCATATTATGTGGATTTAGAGACTAAATTTTTGCCTTGATCCATTACCATTGGTGATCAAGACCATTCCAGAATGAGGTCAGTGTCAATTAATTGTTAAGGCTAAATCTTGATTTTGCCTTTTTTTTTGTATTCCCCCTTTTCTGTCAGACTAGGTTCTTTTAGGTAGTCCACACATGGAAGATGAAATGTTTCATTTCAAATGTACTTGTTTAAATATAGTTGGTGTCACGGGGGACTTGCAATTTAGTGGGGTAATACAAAATGTACTGAAAACCTAATAGAAATTATGGTAAATTATAGCAATTGCAATACACAGTCCAGTCAGAATGCCAACATGATTCCCACTACTGGTCTCTATATTATGCAAACTGGTGTGACAACAGGCATCCCTGATCACCAGGAAAGGGAAGGTGGGTTGAAGCCATCTCAAACCCATTGCACTGCTCAAAGTTATTCTTATGGTTGTCTAGTTTTTTTACTGTAAGTTGGGCTGAGCTACAGATTCATTCCTCCCCCCACCCCAGCAGGTGCTGCTCCCCTGCAGGGAGAAAACCTCTTTTAATGAGGTCAGGGATAAATTCTGGAAAAACGGACACACAATACCTGCAGCTTTCAAGTAAGCTGATAGGGAGGTCAAAATACAGTGAAAAATAAGCAAAGACACAAAGAACAACTTTGGAGAAGACAGAGGTCTAGGGACAAAGAAAAACAAACAGAAAACCTGTCTCTTATCTTTTCCAATTTCCAGCCCCAGCGAGAAGCTGCCTCTGCCTTGGAGGCAGAAACAGTCACTCTAACAACAAAGAGCACAGTGGTTAATACTAAGGAACTACAGGTTAAAGCAAACTTCCAGAAGCTCTTTGCAGGAGCATGCAGCTACAATTGCACTGTGGCACACATACTTTAAGCTGAGATCTTCAAATCATTTGTGTAGGCCAGAGAGTTGAGCTTAGGGGAGACCAAAGAAGAAGAAATTATAGTAGAGACCTAAAAAAGTCACACTGCAGGATGCAGAAGTTACATTAAAATCCAAAGTGTTACTATCAGCAATCAAAACTAACAGCTAAGAGCGCTGAAACCTAACTGGCTTTTAGAGCAAGCTTGAGTCATATATTGGATTCAGGTTTATTGAGTCAATTCAGACATATCCGGCTTTGCATCAAATAGAAATCTATACCCGCATTTCACCTTACCTGGGGGTGTCAGACAAGAAGCAAAGACTAGTCCAATCCTCTGGAAGTCCCCAGGAGACACAGAGCTGGTTAGGAAGCAGAGTCACATGCTCTAGAAACTGAGGAACGTTTGCTTTATGAGACCTTTGTTCTCAGCATCAGCACTGACCTTGCACTCTGTTATGCACTTGAGGGAGAGCTGTTCAGGGCTTTCTTCTGCCCTTGGGATCACCAGCTGATCACCATCAAGATCAGGTGAAAGCAATCTGCAGGGCCAATGCCCTTGCTGAATCCTTACCCTTGAAAGGTCTGGAAGGAACCCAGTGTAACTTATTTATAATAAAGGTCAACCTGAGAGGAGACCAAAAAAAAATCATAGGAAATAAGATTTTATCAGTTCTGCTTCTCACAATTTACACATCTACAAATAAGAATTTCATCGGAAGATCTTCTGAGTCTTGTTATCTGGATAACTCTAGGCAAAAGAGCTCTGCTAGAAGTAACCAAATCCTTAAGGGCTCCACAAGTCTGATTTTGAGTTTAAATGACCTGAAATTAATTTCCTTTTTACATTATTGAAAAACTTAATTGTGTATTCAAAGAGGAAATACTGCTAGTTTGGGAATGAGACTGTATCTTCCAGGCATAACAACAGGATGAGCTGTAACTTTTGGGAACTGAGCACACCTGTAAAAGCAGCATTCCCAACCTCCATGTCCATCCCCACCCACTTTTGCTTACAGCTCCATGGGGATGCTCAAAAACTCTGATAAGAGTTGGTTTACTCCCACTTGCCCCTTTTAACAGATTAAGTTCACTTGCCTAATTTTGTTTCAAGTTGTTTATTCATTTCATTCTTGCTACTCCTTGTGGGGTGAATTTCTTCCAAAAGTTAAGCATTAGCAGTGTTTCTTCAGGAAGAGGAAACGATCTGTAATCCACAGACCCTACTTCTCAATACCAAGCAGCAGTATGTTTATTAAAAAAAACACTGCTCAGTTGAAAAACTGGCCATTCCATTAAGAAAAATTAAAACATTATTTTGGCATAACCAGAACAGAACTGTAGCTAAAAGACTTATCTGTATAAAGAGTGGTAATATTATGGAATTATGGCATTGCCATCACAGAGTTGAATTTTACACTATATTGGCTGCTGCACCCAGAAATTAGCTATTTTCTCATTTCATGTGTTTTGTAGAGACTCAAGTTATACCTCTTAGGGGTTTTACAAGGAAACAGAAAAAACTCGTATTTCCAGTTTATTAGAAAACATGAGTAAATCTAGTTTTAACAATAAATGCTACTAGAAATAATATCAGTTGCTGAAAGAGACTAAAAGTGGACTAAAATTCTTGATCAAGAACTAGAACTGAAATTCTTCTTGATACCTGAGCTAGGCCTAAATTGCAGAATGTGAAAAGAGCAGGCAAAACCGTGTGGAAGAAAGAAAAGTGAGAATGCCCATGAGATGGAAGGGAGGATAAAAATGGCATCCTAGCAGCAGACGACAGTCACGTGTAATATATCACCCTGTTTTTTCCTTCAAGCTGTCCCAGTAATACACACGAAAATGACCACAACAGAAACCCGGGATTAGAAACATGTGTACCGTTGCCTTTGTCACTTTGAACACTGCAATATGCAGAGAGCACAACATAAATATTTCCTCCTGCCCTCTCCTTACAAAGCCTGCATTGAAGCGTTGTCTTCTGCGGGCTCGGCGCACGGCATTGCTGCATCAATCAGCGTGACGCCCTGCAGGTTAATGCACAGACACTCCCAGGTTAAGCCCTCCCTGTCTCAGTTCCCGATGTCAATATACAACAGAGCCATCTCATTGCATCTAAACTCGAGTTGCTCCACGGGTGGATGAACAGCATAAAGCCCTGTGCTGGGTCTGAACTCTGCCTCACACTTCTGAAATTCTTTGGAGCTTCCAAAACTCTCTGATGGATTTAGATCTCCAGCTTTCCTGAATGGTTTCAATTCTAGCCATCCAGAGACTGAAGCCCAATTCTAATGCAGCCTGTGTTACGTGAGGGCAAACATTTTGGGTAGATTGTAGATTTTAACACCAAAAATTTGCATCACACCCACATGCATTTGCCAGTTCTGCTTAAGTGTACATGGCTCAGAGATGATGCATTAAAGCATTGTCGGGGGGGGGAGGGGGGAATAATTATTACTTATCTATTAAGATTGAATGATTTTGACTTCATGGAGAAAAATACAGCCATAGTAGAAAATCTGCCTCCAAATGCTGCAATATGACTACAATCTGTGAGGTCAAGTTGGCCCTGCCCACAATAATTAACTTCCACTCTCATCTGGAGAGAAAAGTAATTGACCTATGGCACAAGATAGAGAGGGTTCTAGCATGTATGCTATTTTATGTTGTGAGCACTTAGCAAACCTATATGGCAACTTTGTGCTTAGCAGTGCAACTACCTCTGTACAGCCATGCAAAATAGCACAATTATCTGTGGAGGTAAAGGCGAACTGTCAGCTAAACCAAGGGAGTTGCTATTAATTTTTGTGACAAAAAAAGCACTTCTCTCCACCAATATATCTGATTTTCCAATTCAAATTGGAAATTCCTCGTTGGAAACCACTGCTGTCAAGTAATCCTTTTAATTAATAGTGTCCAGAATACAGTAATTTCTATATTCTGTACCTTAAATCAACTGAACTCTTATATATTGCATTTCTTTCACAACACATTATCTTTCTGGTCAGGTGCTTCAAAAGAATTTAAAGATGAGGAGCACTAACCTAAGAAAAGCAACAGATAATTTAAGGTCAATCTTCAAGCCACAGAGTGGAATGAATTTGGCATCCACTGGATGTCAATGGAGGTCTGGATTTTATCTGTATGCAGGAGATGGATGTTTTTAAATGGGTGATATTTTAAAACTAGATCTCATTACTGATTTTATTAGGATAATTTTACAGGTTTTTAGAGGGGATGGCTCTTTTCCCAGTATTATTATTCAATGCCTTCTGGTAGCTGATAGAGGGAGCTGTTATCACAAAATGTCAAATGCCAGTAATGCAGAGACAATGTATAATTGTCTTAATTCATTAACTCTCTCTCTTCCACTACAGGACAGAGGTGGATGCAACGAGTTTGGTGTTCAGTCAGGACTGGGAAGTGCAGGAAATACTGAAGGTAGTTGCAGGGAAGGCAGCAGTGAGACTGGCATGATGAGAGAGGTTTTGCAGTGAAGTGGAACATGCTGAAGTGATGCTTGGAAACCATCAGAGAGGTATCATGTTTAATTAGTGTGGCTGTGCAAGTGATGTAATGAGGCATTTGAGAATGAATTTGAATAGCAGTTGGATAAAAGATTAGTAATCAGCATGTCTGCCATCCATCAGAGGCCCAAGAGAGGGGTGCACAAGACACTTACGTTGTCATATGCATCAGAAACGTCCAGATACAGAAACACACAGAGACACAGGGTGGTGCAAAGGGATGGTGGAGTAGCCAGTTGTAGGGAAAATCTCGGCAGCTGCATAGCGGACCCCGTAACACCAAGAAATCCAGTCGTCCCTGATACACCAGTAGTTACCAGTGTGACAGAGCCCAACTGTGGACAGCAGCTTATGATGGTAAAATTCAGGATTTCACTGAGTGTCTTATAGCAAAAGCACCGTTCAAGAAAGTGAGGGATAAAGGATGAGATTTGCACAGAGGTAGCTCAAGGAGGAAATTACAAATTGCTGCTCTACAGAACTTTCAAAGTGGTAAGGGTGTCATTGTTCCTTCACTAGCCAAAAGCAAGGGCCAAATGCTGGCAGACAGCATCATCCCATTGCTCTGCAAGGTCTGCAAGTCAAAACAGATAGTGAGTTATTTGGTGAGGGAGGGAATATCTTTATTAATATTAAATAAATTATACCACACCTCTGTTGGAATTCAGCCGATGGGCAATGACCAGACCTAGCTACAGTGATTAAAAGACCTCATTCATATCTAATGATCACACGGAGTAATAATCTCATTGTAAAAGGCAATCAGACACTTGTTCACTCTTCTTATCTCTGCTCCACATTTGTAGTTACTAAGAAAGGATCTGCCTTTGATCATCTTTTCCTGTGCTGCTCTTTAAGCCATTTCATTAAAGGGCCAGAGTTTCCTGGATTAATGGCCATTTGTCATTTCCCCAAATCAATCTTGCCTTGAGTCTGTTGAGGCCTTACAAACATTTCTTCAAATGTTTTTCAGAATTACAGTAGTTACTAATGCTGTGCTCAGAAGAGGAGGTTTTATTTAAAAAGACAGCAAAAAAAAAAACAACCAAAAAACCCCCTGTCAGAGCAGCTTCTATTTTTTATTTAAAGGTATGGAAATCTTAACCAAATTTTTATTTTAAAAAAGAAATAATGGTGTTGACTGACACCAGTTTTGTCTGCACATCTAAGAAGTCTTAATTCTTTCAACTTTTCAATCTGATTATTTTTTGAGTTGCCTCCAGAGTCTGGGCTCAGCCCATCTGTCACTGTTGAGCTCTTTACTATTTTTATTTCATTTATATCTACCACATCTGCTTTTTAGGCTCAAGCCTGACTGGTAGACCTTTTTTAAAGAGCCAAATATTTTAATAAAATCAGTGCCATGCTAAAACCTCTTTTTTTCGTGGGGAAGACTACCACCTCCACTGTCTCAGGGAAGAAAAGCAATTCTGTTTGTTCATGAAGGAAATTCAGTCCTTCATACCGGTGGAGGGCAGAAGTTCAGTGGCAGAGCTTTTCTTCAGCGTTCAGATTTACCTGGGAGCTGGTACTACTGCCGTCCTAAGGATGAGGGGGAATTTCAGCATTTAGCAGGGATATGAATTTTGATTTGGGGTTTGTTGTTTTTTTTTGTTCTACAGACAGAAACAACTTTCCAGCTCTTCAGTGGCACAAGACCAGGGAGTGCCATTGGTCCATCCCCATCCTATGCCGAGATTGCTTCCCGTGTAACTCTAGCACGCTTGCTAAGAGGCATAACAAATTTAACACAAACCACACAGAGACCTCTTACCCTTTTCAATCAAGCCATGCATTCTTATCTAGCTGGTGTAATTCACTCCACGTTTACAGTGGTGGTATGGAGATGACAAGAAACTAAACATTCACTAATTGTGTCTCTTGGATTCTATCACAAGACACATGTCCCTAGATTTTCACAGTACTCTTCAGGCAGGTAATTCCTTTGCACGTGGATTTTCAGAGCTGCTAATGTGTTAGTCATTAGGGTGACACCAGAGACCTAACTGAGGCTCTCAAAACATTAATTCCAGAGCTGCTAGGCTGTGACTGGTGTCAGCTAAGAGTATTAGCAGGTCTTTTTCCTAAGCGATGAGGTCTAGGCAGAAACATGCTAGGCCATTCACCATCCAGCTGCAGCTCCTGCAAGGGAGACGTATTTCTCACCTCTCCAGTTCAAGTGCTTGCTGGGTAGTTTGGACAGGGTGGGTGACAAAGGTGGAGCCTCGGTTTGAGGTTTCAGATCATGACAGATTATTCCTGTCCATAACTGGAGTAAAAGCACACATGCTGCTGCTAGCAAGCAGTAGTGGGACATCACAATTTGTCCTGCTCCTGGCAGCCCTCTTTGGTGAGCTTGTGCCAGAGAGGAACCCACACAACTCGTCACATTCCATGTGAGCTGGCCCTGTTGAAAAAGTCAGAGTTTGCTCCTCCTCAGCCTCAGCACTGTGCAAGCCACAACATTACATTCTTGTTGTCTAATTAAATACGTCCATCAAATATAGCTACAGTTTGTAAATGTGATTGCATTGCTTTGGTTTTTACTGTTTTAATAGTAATTCACCTAAGTGACTCCTGTTCAATTGAGAGGTGTACACAGGTCACGCTTCATTCAGCTGGGGCGGTTCAGTTCGATCAGCATTCAATTCCTGCAATGAAACCTTCCACAATTGGGCTGGCCAGGACCCGCAAGATGAAATTGTGATAACAAATGACATTCTTTTCGAAAGAGGCCTGAAATGCCTGACTGGCAAGACAGAAGGCAGCAGAGAGCTAAGGAATCAAACTTCACAACAGCCCTTCTTAAACTCACAGTGATGTAGCTACCATGCATCGTGTTGAAACAATAAAAGCTATTTTATATGGATCCAAAAAAACAAGGGATTCAAGGAAATGTTTCTCACAGCTGAGTGGGTATTTCCCAGGACTTGTTGGTTTTATTACTTCATCTGTGCCCTTAGCTATGAGCAAAGTAGTGCTGAAAGCTCCCCATTTAAAGCAGGCCATAGCAAACAGAGATTTACCATCTCTCCAAAGCTTGTATAAATTTACTGTGGGCACAAGCTCAACAAAAGCTTATAAAAGAGGTACCTGTGGCTTCCAAATTAAGCCCATTTTCTCTAATTAGCCTCCTTCTTCACAATTTTCCTTTTTCCTCTACTCTTAAAAAAGAAAAAAAAAAACAGCAACAGCAATACTGTGAAGGCCATAAAATCCATGTGCTTATACTGAGCAGGGACTTGACATGTTACAATTTTTCTGGAGGAGAAGTACAAACTTGAACTGCAAAATAGACAAGGGAAATTAAGCATTCTGGTTGACTTGGACATGGTTGTGAGAAATCTTATCCATTTCCCTAACATTAATTTCCGCCTGGTTATATTCTGAAGGAGTTTGTCCTCTCCTTGGAAGTTAATTCCCAGCATAACTGTTCATTGTTTACAAGCCAGTTTCTTTTAATTCCTCCTGCTGACAGAGCAAAACCTCATTTCATCTTTTAATCTGATGGAAGTCTTACTGAAAGCAACCAGCACAGAAGTAGTTTATGGCAAATGCTGTCCTTGCTGTTAGATTATCATTGCAGAGAGCAGGGACAGGTAATTTGTTTGTTAATGTTAAGCAACTGCAAATAAAAGACTTCTTCTAGGACCAGCCTGTAACAGAAGAGCTCTAAGCTAATAATTTTAATAAGTAGTTTAAGAAGAGTGCATGGCTCTAATAATTAGAAATTGCTGCAGAGCAAAGAACGTGATTCATGTGCCCTGTGGTGGGATCAGAATTAAAGCTGGACTCTCCGTAAACCCAGTTCATCTAGCCCAGTTTTAAGCTCTCTCTACAGCATTGGGAGAGCATGTACAGAGAATGCAAGGTGAAAATTCTCACTTATCTTTGGCTCCTAATTTGGATTCTTCAGGACTAAGAGCATCTCAGCTTTCCTAGCTCTCTGTTGTACAGGCAATGGACACCTGCTGCCACTTTCCTAGGGAGCATGAAGCATAAATTGGGCAACCCACAGCCTGCGTCAAACAGCAGAACTATTCCATCCTTTATTTTCAGCAACTTAAAATTTCAACCAGTTCTCCTGGAAGACAGTGATATCCAGGGATGAGAAAGCCAGTGGGTGGGGGGGAAGCAATTCTCTCTTCTAAGACATGAACATTCAAAGCCAAGAAGTTTGTACCATCTGAATCCAGATTAAAGGGCCTAATAACAAGTGCTTCAGATCTGAACAATGGCCCAAGCACTGCACTAGGAATTACTCCTGCATTTTATTTAGCCAAGCAAGAGGCATGCTTCTCTGGAGACAGTAGGCCAGTGCTTTAGACAGATACTGCTCCTAGGTAAGGATTTGCGAGGGAAAGGTTCCCTTTTTCCCATTGGCTGGCAGATTTGTGTACACTTATATGAAAAATTCCTTTGTGTTGGGCGTGCACTGTTGTTTGCCTCAAAAGAAGGGTGAGCATGGCCATGGCACCTGGACCTATTTGCACATCGGTTCTTGGCAGCAGTTCTGATGTCTGGAGAGGTTAGAGCCCTTCACCTACCCTCCCTCCCCCCACAGGGGCAATACTGCAGCTAAGCACAGTTTGAGTAGCCACCCTTTGCTAACCATACTGCTCCTGGCTGAAGCAGGGAGGAAGGTGCAGTGACGTCCAGGCGGGAGAGGCACTAAACAGGGCAGACTGGGAGCTCTGTGTGCAGCACCTGCAGCCCCAGGAGCTGACCCAAACACACTCTCCGTCAGCCAACAGGCATTTGTCTCCACAAAGCAGTGAAAAAGCATGGTGCTTTCAAACAGTCCGCTGTCCTGACTTAATTGCAGGAGGGGAAAAATAAGTTCAACCAGAAGGACAGGCAGCTGAATCACTCACAACTTAGAGCCTGCAGGGATGAGCCTGGATAACCAGGGAGGCTCTTTCTGCTTCTAAGTACACATTGATCTATTCACTGCGTGCTGAAAAACTTCAGGCTTTCATTCTGCACCAACAAACCGTGCTGTCATTTAGGTTGTAGCAGATATCTACCCCCTTCCTGCCTCTCCTCAGAGACATGAATAGTGTTATGAATGCAAAGAAAGTATCTGTGAAAAATAAAAGTTCTCACAGTCACTGAAGCCCAAACTGAACTAAATTTAACAGAGCAGGCATGGAAAATCTTCAGTTCTCCATAAAGATATCACATAGAGGCAACATGAATGTAATACAATACTTGATGGCTTGTTTGCTTGTTTTAGCAATTAGTTTGAAATGTTTACACTGCAGGTGAAGTTTTTCTCTATTTATTTGTTGTTTTCAAAACATGGTCATCTTTTATCTTCACACAGAGCTCTTGACTTTTACCTTTATCCAAAGTTAACAATGCTAACCCAAAAAATAATTCCATGAAGGTGCTTAACAGGACAATAGCAATCAATTCCTTCAAAATAGCTGGAGAAATTAAGGACTATTAAGACATGGAAATGATGGATCAGATAGGGTTTAAGTGATCATCTAGTAGTTGCTAAGCCTAATTTAAATACAAGAAGAATATCACGTTTCATCAGCTTCCATCTTCAGATTTAAGAGCTTCTCAAGTCCTCATTTATACCTGAAGTGTCACTGGCACATACATTAAAGCTGACAAAATCCATTTACTGCAGCAAGCTGTTCAAGTTCATCTCCTTATTTTCTCCAATCATGTTAATTTTCCTTTAGTGTTCTTTGTTTATAAAAAAAGAAACAAACAAGCACTTTGTGTTTATTAGTCTGAAGTTCTTCCACAAACATTTATGTGCATTTAGGAGCCACACTTGTGAGCACTGCTGGCATTCAGTCCAATTGTTCTATAAAATCCCCAGCACCTCTCATCCTTCTGGACACTGCTCCTCCCTATCTCACCAAAAAACCCAAACAAACCACCAGCCTTGTAAAACGACCTGCCCCCAGTAAACACAACTTTTTAAAGGATGCTCAAAGTCTTAAGAAAGCTGCAGCCATCTGATGTATAAACAGAAAATTAAATGAGAGCTTTAGCTGAGGCTCCTAGGCATTATCGTTCAAGGAAAGTCATGCATCCTTTCTTACTCTCCCTCAACCATAGGAAGAGACTCTGGAGAAGACAACCCACACCCCCTAAGAAAAGTGGAACTTTCTCTGCTGCTCTCTGGGAAGGAGACACAGCAGGGCTTTACCTTATGACTTGATTCTTTGCTATCTAGCAAAGCACATGCTCCAAAGAAAGCTCAGCACTGGCCTCCTGCCCCTGCTTGGGCCCCAGGTCCTGTGAAACCAATATACTAACACCTCACTTACATGTGTCTGAGTCTGACCAGTTTGGAAAGATGTTCTTGGGGAAGAACAGGAGGGAGTCAGACACAGAAAGCAATGTCATAGCAGCCTCATATCCTCAACACACAGATTAAAAATAAAAAGGGAAAAAAATCTTTTTCAGAGTCTTTCTCATTAGGGAAAGATTATTTTCCCCCAACATAGGCAGAGCCCTCTAAACCCATTTACTTTTCAGAGAATCTGTCAGAGGGGTCAGACCAGCCCATCCCAGCAGACGTGCAAAGAAAAACAAGGAAACTTTTAAAATAGTGTCAATTCATCACCTCGTCTCAACCCCCTCACTAGAACAAGCACAGCACCTTACAAGAGCTGAAATACTGGGCTGTGTCCCTCACCGTTGTTAATTAGCTTCCCTCTGTTGATTTATGCTGGCTGTCGTCTGCTCCAGTCTGGCCATATTTCAGTGCTGCTAAGAACACACTCCTGGTAAAAAGCTGCAGAAATTCCCTGGGGTAACACAACCATTTCTTATCCAGGTATCACATCTGCAGGTATAAATCCCAGTGTCTCTGCACCAGCACCCCACAGCCACCCCTGGCATCCCAGTACCACCCCAGTCCCTTTGCAAAAGTCTGCTTTCTTTCTTTTGTTCCTGTAGTCCCACCTTTGCCCAAACACACCTGTATCTTTAAGGGACCCCTGCTTGTCTCTCATCTGTCTTTCTTTGCCTCTCCTTCCTTGGGAAGTCCGCAATCAGGTGAACTTGAAAATGGTTCATTGCTGGAATTTTTTGCCGTCAAAGATCTGTAAAGTACATTAAAGCTTTTCTTTTGATTTACCTCCTGGTGGTTGTACTTCTATGTGAATGAAAGCCTACAAGGGACCCAAACAGTGGGCATCTCTACCACCACTCATACCATGCATTGCTTTTAGCAGAGACCTAACTCTAAAGCCTTATACTACATCCTAGATCTTATTATTTGTGCCTGTGGCTGTCGCTCAAAGTAGTGGTGCATTCCCATCTTCTCTATCACCTCTCTGCTGTGCAGCCTCCATAAAAATCTTGGTTCTCCAAAATGCTCCTTTCCGTCTCAAGCCTGAGCTTGCCCTTTTTCTCACATCACAAGCCTTGCTGGGACCTCTCTCACTCTCAGACCCCATGCGTGAGAACGCAGTTTGCTTGCAAAAATGTTGCTGGTATGGGACAATACATGTCACTCACAAGGGGAAAGAAAATGAAACAAAACCAAAACAAAACCCACCAAACAAAGGGATCTTTTTGCCCCTTAACTATTTTTTTTTTTTTTCCTCAGACAGTTTCCTCCTTCCTTTACCTTTTTCTTTTTTTTTTTCCCCTCTGCCTTTATTCAGGGCTCTTCTCTTCCTGCTGTCTCTGGAACCAAAGCCTGTTATGTTCAGATCCCATGTAGACCTATCTACATGTCTGAAGATAAGCACCAAGAGAAGTGCTCATAAAATCAGCACCCTGACGAGATGAGATCATTTCACACATGCTGTTTGTTTCCTCTTATGCTGGGGAATTTACAGTGGCTGCTGGCCACTATAAATACTGAACCATCAAGACAGCTTTTTCATATATTTCACTGCAATAGTCATTGCTGCATTTTTGTCCTAAGAGTAATTCGATTTGTTGTAATTGATTTGGGTGGGTTTTCATTCCTAATTAACTGCTGTTATGATGCAA
This sequence comes from Machaerirhynchus nigripectus, assembly GCA_013397975.1. Classification (NCBI taxonomy): domain Eukaryota; kingdom Metazoa; phylum Chordata; class Aves; order Passeriformes; family Dicruridae; genus Machaerirhynchus; species Machaerirhynchus nigripectus. The sequence goes on from VZRQ01004341.1 coordinate 512,959, forward strand.
TGATGCAATCCTTGTTCACAAACCAGAGGCCAGAAATGAAATTCTGAACACAGTAATAGCAAGAGGATGGAGGAGAGCCTTACCTGCCAGGAAAGTGAAGCAGTGGGCTGAGAAGCCAATTAACCATGGTGTTGATTGGTGTGCTCACATTAGTGGTGTGAGGGGACAAGCTCAACCTTCTCAAGCTTGTGGTCAGCACCCTGCAAAATTCATTTCTTTGTAAGTCTTAATTAGAGGGATATACATCAGTAAGAGCTCCCTAGTGCTGTTTCTGCAAAATCTGCCTTTTGCTGGTGGTTGGAAAAATGTGCCCATCACTAGGATCCTGTAGTGGAAAGCTGAGGCCACGGAACTTTACAAACACACATTCACTGCCACCTCTGCAAAATCCTCACTTGCAGTCAGAGCCTCGAGAGCAGAAGCATCTCCCACCATCAGTCTGTCTGTCAGGCCAATGCATTTACCTTTGTTACCTGGAATTTATGCTGGTATAGCTCTGCGCTTTTTTTTTTTTTTTTTTTTTTTT